>CAUYUJ010022503.1:894180-929180 GCA_963575745.1 Prorocentrum cordatum
ACGGGCGGCTCCTGGTGTTTCCTTCTACTGGGGCCTCTACCTCCTGCTCGGGGGGCGTTGGTCCGCCCGTGCGTGCGCGTGCCTGCCGTCTTGTCGAGAGTTTGAGCATCGTCGCGTGGAATTGCCGTGCCCTTTTTGCCTCGGTCCACACTCTTGTCCGCGCAGTCCAGAACGCGTTCACAGTTATTGTCACAGGTATGCCTAAACGTGATATTATATGCTTGCAAGAAGCACGGAGGCACGAAGAGGAATTCCAGCATCTCGTTCAAGGAGTTTTTGGGCTTCGAGCTTGGCTCTTTTATCGCGTCGGGTATTGCAGGCGGCGTTTGTGTCCTCGCTCGTCTTCGTCTTCTTCTGGACTTCCACCGTGTCATTCTTCGGGGGCTCATTCCAGGGCGCTTCGAGGTCGTGTTCCACGGGTCCACGGGCGCCCTGCAGGTCCTCGGCCTCCACCTCGACCCCTCGCTCTCCATTGCAGCCAGAGAGCCGGTCCTAAGGCAGGTTCGTTCCACCCTGCAGCCAGCCGCGAAGGCGCTCCCTTTATGATGGGCGACTTCGCGTTCCGCGCGGGTGGCAAGGCCAGGCGGCAGATCGAAGGCGCTCAACCCGTGCATACTCATCGCGTACTCGTGGAGGGTGGGGGGAGGGTCCTCTTCGCGGGGCGGCTGGAAAGAACCTATGCCAGCATGTTTGCAGGCCTGCTCTTGGATCTGAAACCGAACTCCCTGGTGCTTAACGAAATCCTGGACCTCGTGTTCCCGCCCGGCCACGTCCCGCGGTTCTGGTGCTCTCTGGATTCCAGAAGCCTTTGGGGCCGCCGCGTATTCAATCTTGGGTTTCCAAACGGCCTGACTTGCCTGAATGTGCCCAGGCAGTGCTGAAGGAAGTTGGAGGCGTCAGTCCCGATCCAGTTGTTGCACTTGCCGGGTGCAGAGACCTCCTCCGATCAACTGCTCGAGTGCTCGTGCGTCTCGAGCGCCGCGAGGCGACGTCGCTTGCGGAGAAGCTTTCGTGAGCCCTGTCAGCGATGCGTGCAGCCGATGCGGGTGACCTGCATCTCCTGCGCCGCGCCTTGAACGCTTATCCCAAGCTTTATCATTTCGTCGACTACGATTCGTGGGGCTGGGTTCGGCAGTCGGATTTTCATCGGCATCTCGCGTCGCTCTTCCAGAGGTTCATTCACAGGCAATTGAGTGATCTCGAACGTGATGGCATTCACCCGCAACGCAAAGCTAAATCGCAAGCTCGCCTCCTTTCGTGCCGGACAGCACGGGGGAATGCTAGGCGCGCTGTTCTACTGCGTGGGGTGGTGGGCCCAATGGCCGCCGCATCTCATATCCTGATGCGGCGGCGAGGGAGCTTGCTAGGCACTGGGGGTCGGTTCGCAGCGGGGGCTTTTGCTGAGAGCGTGCGTGCCAGATAATCGCGCCGCGCATCCAGACGTGCCCTGATCGCATCCGCTGGAAGCTCGAGTTTGACGCTTTTGCCGACATCATTCGGCGGCGCGGGGGCAGCGCGCCTGGGCCCGACGGGACTCCGCATTCCGCATGGGCTCGCGCGGGGGATGAGGTCTTAGAAGTGCTCTGCGCCATCTATGAGGGGGTCCTTGAGGGCCAGGTTTCAGGCGAGTGTTTCAATTTCGCGACGTGCGTTTTCTGGCCAAGGGCTCCTCCGCGGCCGACGGCGCCTCCGTGGGCGTCTTCAGAGAGTCTTCGCCTTCCTGAGTCTGCTCCGCGATGTGATTTGGTTTGTCCCAGTGGCCGTGGCCCTGCCAGCTGGTGTCATCTGAGCCATCGAAGCTAGGCGTGGCAAGGTCTGGGTCTTCATCGATTTCGCGGGCCCCAGGGGTCGCGGATTCTGGCTTCTCCCAGGGATTATAAACATGGGCGCCCCAAGTCGGGCAGCATTTTCGCTTTGGCCTGTGGCCCGATCACGAGGCATTTTCTCGCCAGGGTTCCTAGGCAGCTGGCCGCCATCGTTGTTTTTGCCGACGGCGCGGCCAGGGGCGCGTCCAATGCGCGCGAAACTCTGCGTGCTATTCTGCCAGCGTGGATCGTCGCAGGCTGGGCTGCTGGTCTTATTCTGAGTATTGAGAAGAGTGTCATCTGTCTCCCAGCAGCGCCAGGCCCCGACGTTCTCCTTCGTGAATTTAGTAACGTTGGCATCAAAACCGATTGGTTCAAAGTCGTTGCGTGCGTCAAGTACCTCGGGGTCTTCCTGGGCCGCGGAGGGGGTGGTGGTGGCTGGGGCGAGGTGGGCGGGAAGTGTCTGGGCGCGCCCGAGCTTTCGAGCGTTTGAACTTCGGCCTGACTCGTGCGATTGCTTTGTGGAACGCGTTCGGTTTCAGCGTCCTGGGCCGCGCGGCGCAGTTCTACTTCCCGACTTCCCAGGTATTTCGGGTGCAGCGTGGACCCCTGCGGGCCCTGGTGGCCGCCCCTCGGAATGCTCTCTTCTGTGACCTCTTGAAGGCTCGCGAGGTACGCGGCCTTCGCGCGCAGGCCAGACAGTTGTCGCGCTCGAATCAGGATGCCCAGTGCAGGTGCGCTTTCTACAGTAAATCCTTGCACGAATTGACCATTTACCTCGACGAATTCGGGGTCATCGGTGACGCCCAGATTGCTCATCCATGCTGTCCGTGGTGGAAGGGTTCCTATCTCATCCAGATGCGTCGTGCCTATCAAACCCTGAATGCCCTCCCCAGCCTCCCTGGTGATACGCCGCCCCTCCAACGCAGAGTTGGTGCTTCCTGGCCTCCCCGAGTGAAATCTCGGTTCGTTCTGAATCCGAGAATATCGGGGGTGGGCAGACCTTCTACCCTGACGCGACGATTAGTGAATTGTCCGTTTTCGGTTCTCGAGAGGGCGCCGCGGCCGTCATTTTCCAGGCTTGCGCCCGCCAGGTTTGGGCCCGAGGTCGTTTTCACAAAACAGCGTTTTATTTAAGGGAGGTCTGTCCATCCCTGAGAATAGTCTTGGATATTTTCATCCCGCCGTCTCCGAACCCCAAGTAGATCTTGTCGTGGTGTTGTTCGGGCGTTTGTGCGCCGTGGTCCCGAGTTTTCTGTCCCTGTCGGTCCTCAAAGGGATGGCGAACAGCTGGTGCGCGTCCAGGAGATGTCGGGGACCCACTAAAAAGTGCCGTCGGTGTCAATTCGCCGTAGCGGGAGATGACATTATCCATTCGTTTTTCTTGTCCGTGCTTCGACTTGCTTCTGGCTCGCTTTCCTCTCCCGCCTCCTTCGTTCGCCTCCGCCTCGGCTGTCGGTCGCCTCGGGCTCATCGGTCTCGGCCCTCTCTCCACTGTGCAGCTGATCTGCATTTCCTGCCTGTGCGGTACTGTGTGCTCAGCGTACCACGCTGCCAAAGGCCTCGGCAGGAGTGGCCCCGTGTCTTTCGCGCGCCTGACCCGGGTGCGGACAGGGTAGACGGCCGGACGCTCCCCCGCGGCACGTCTTGGTGCCGCGTGGCTGACGAACCCATCCCCGAGGCAGCTGCGCTCCTCCTCCTCCTCTTCCTCCTCCTCCTCTTCATCATCATCATCATCATCATCAGTCCTCCTCCTCCTCCTCCTCCTCCTCCTCCTCCTCCTCCTCATCATCATCATCATCATCATCATCATCATCATCATTATCAGCATCGGCATGTCGGTGCGCCAATCACGGGGATCGTGGCCCCGCAGGGAGCTCCGCAGAAGGCTCCAATGGCAGGGGTTTGCGCTGGGGCCCCGCACGCACATAGGTACAGCCCTCACGAGGACCGTGGCCCCGTAGGGGGCTAGTCTACAAAAGGCTCCATTGGCAGGTGTTGCATTTGGGCCCCGTACCCATTTCGGCACAGCCTGCACGAGGAATGTGGCAGGCTCGAGTGGCTCGAGTGGCAGGGGTTGCGTGGGGGCTCCGCGCAAATTTCGGCACACCCCTCACGAGGATCGTGGCCTCATAGGGAGCTCTACAGACGGCTCGAGTGACAGGGGTTGCATGGGGGCTCCGCACCTATTTCGGCACATCTCTCACGAGGATCGCTGCCCCGTTGGGGGCTCCACCGAAGGCTCCAGTGGCTGTGACCACATGCGTCCCACACGTTTCGGGTCCCCATGCACGGCCCCAGTGGCTGTGGCCACATGCGTCCCCGCCACCAATTCCGGCTCACCCCTGACACGTTTCGTGGCCCCATAGAGAGTTCCACCGAAAACTCCAATGACTGCGCCCGCATGTGTCCCCGCCACCCATTTCGGCACACCCCGAAGAGGAGACGCACCATAGTGGTATTCACACCTGCGTATGGTTGGGTCCTTCGCCATGGTATTTTTCAGGGAAATTTTGGTCCTCAAACTGGGCGTCTCTGACCTTCGGGTTACAACAACACCGGTGCCGCTCGATATTTCCCCACAGTTCATTTCAAGTTCTGACTTTCACGCAGGATTGCTTCGGAATGTACGGAGGAATCGCGCTCTCGCGGGGTACTTCCTCATTGATTTATTGTGGTGACGTGCCCCCACGACTCAGGAATCACGCTTTCGCTTGCAGGAATTCCTTTCTTTAATTTGGGAGTCGCGCTATCGCTTGAAGCGTCTTTGCGATTCATGTTGGGTTGACGCTTCAGCGACCCGCCCGCTCGACCCGGTCGTCTGGGCCCGCCCGCCCGACCTGCCTCTTAGGATCTGCCCGCCCGACCCGCCCGTCTGGTTTTGCCGCTTGTACTTTTGATCTTAATCCCACTTCTGAAAATCTCTGTCGTGCTCCATCCTTTTCCCTCCCTCTCGTCTCTTCCCTCCTCCCTTCCTCTGTTTTAGTGACCATGCCCTCCCTCCCTCCTTGCCGTGCCCTTCTCCCGCCCAGGGCGCTGCGGAAGGCGCAGAAGCAACACCAGCGGGAGGAGGCGCTCCCAGGGGGTCGCGGGGGCGGCGGGGCCACGGCCACAAAGGGGCATTGGGCGGCCTTGCGCACAGGAAGACTGGGGCGCCGCTCGGACGTTTTTTTTGTGTGCCTTTGGTGCGCTCCTTCCTTCGTGGGCCCACTCGGTCGCCTCTGGGCCCGTGCAGACCAGGGCTGTGTTGCCCCCGCCAGTCCTGGCTGAGGCAGGAAACACCTGCACGAAAACCGAGTCCGAGCGACGGCAGGAAGAACGCGCAGGCCGCAAAATCCTCCCCTTCCCCCCTCCCCCCGAGGCCCCCCGCGTCGCGAGACTCACATACGGGCGCTTTCTGGCAGTGCCACGCGTCCGCGGCGCCGTGTCTTCGAGCCCCCCGGGGGCCCGCGAAGGAGCGGTCCGCGGCGCGGGCCTGGCCCCAGGGATGATGGTGATGGTCTCGAGAGCTCCGGGGCCCACGCCCTGCGACGCCGCGCTGTCAGAGGTCTGAGGCCGCACCGCCCTCCTGCTCCGAGCTCCGCCCCGATCCCCTGGGGAGGAGACGGCCGCGCCGACGGCCTGGAAGACTATTCTCGTCGCGAGGAGGACGCCGCGCGCCCGAAGCAGAGTCCCCACCCCTGGCGCACGGCGCCGACGAGGCGAGGCGGGTCCCGGGCGGCCTCCCCCCCCAGCAATGGGCGAGCAGCGTGCTCCTCCAAACGCGTGGCACCCTTGCCGCAATCGGCGCGCGGGGATTTCCGCGCGTGCGGCCAGGAAAGGGGGGGGCAGCACGTGGCGACGCTTTGACGTCGGGCGTCGGAGGAGGCAGGATCCCTCCCTGATGCCACGACGAGAGGGAAGGAGGACTACAGTATGAAGGAAATGGGGAGGAGAGGGAGTGGGGAGGGGGGGACTTCGAGGGGGGAGGGGGGGATGGGGAGGGGCAGGGGGAATGGCAGGAAGAGGTGGAGGCGGAGGAGGAGGATGAGGAGGAGGAGGAGGAAGATAGGACCAGTCCAACAGTCGCTGTCGAGAAACGAGGGCGCCACTAGCGGACGGATGGACCACCCTTCCAAGAGGGGTACAAGCAGGAGCGCGAGGCGCCTGAATTCAGCGGTGAAGTGAGGAAGGGGATCTGCAAGCCCCCCAGGATGGCTCAAGTCATCTGAAATGACGGGTCCGCGAAGGCAGGCTGGAACGGGATTCAGCAGCACATGCTCCAAATCCTTTCTTGAGCGGCTCCAGGGGCCGGTATATGTAGGCGCTTTTGTCAAAGGGGGGGGGGCCGGAATATTAAGGCGGTTTCGCGTGACCGAAGCGAAAGGTGGGCCAGAGTATAAAGGCGCTTTTTGAATGGCAATTTTGCGCAAGAGGTTTGAAACTGACCTTCAGGATGGCCCCAAATAAGATCAAAAGATGCTTCAAGACCGCACGCGACGGCGATCATGATGACGGTGGTGATCGCAATTGTGAACGTGACGGTGATGATAATAATGGTTTTGGTGACAGCGGTGATGATAATGATGGTGGTGATGACGATGGTGATAATGATTGTGTGTTCTCATCCTGCCACGTTGCCTCCCAATCCGCCCCGTTCCTCCCCACTTCTTCCTCCTTCCTCCTCTTCCTTCCTCCTCACCACCCCTTATCATTGCTTCCCGTTCGTCCCCACTTTATCCGACGACCCTCCCAATCCTTCCCAAAATCTCCCATTCCTGCCCACTCCATTTCATTCCGCTGTTCTTCGCTCCGTAACACCCTTCACAGTCTTCCCCAGCCCGCTCCATACAACTCCGATGATTCCCATTCCCCCGCCTTATTCCGAACGTATAGTCACTCTTCCCCATTCCTTGTCTTGTCATTGTTGCTTGGCTTTTCGTTCCACGCTGGTTGTAACCACCGTTCGGGCCGCCACCGCAATCGCTGCCATTATTAGTACGATTATCATTATTCTTATGATTCTTACGATTGTTATTCTTATTCGTATTGTTATTGTTATTTATGGGTACAGATGTGTGTGTGGCGTATGCATGTATAGATCTGGCGTCTGTAACACAGCATCACACGCACGATCATGGTGTTCATCATATTGATCATAATTGTTGTCGACATCGCAAGCCGGCAGAGTTCTGATCACCACTGCAGTCATCACTGTGTAACCGCAGCCCCATCATGTTCACCAGCATAACTACAACACTGACCTTTCCCAGAGGGGGGTCGGAATATTTAGGCGCCTGCCGTGAAGGGGGGGCCAGAGTATCAGTGTGCAGAAGCAGTGGGGGCTGGTATTTTAGGGGGTCCGTTTAATAAGGCACATGGAGTACGCTGCATGGCTTCCGATTCGCGAAGACAAGCCAAGATCCCACCTGAGGGCCAGCCGATTTCACGGCAGGAGCCCTTCAGGAGTGATCCTCATGATGTGACGCCGCCTGATCTTGGCCCATTTCCATTGGATCTTGGCTTTTGCGGCCGCTCTAGGTCTCGAGGCTCGCGAGCTTTGCAAGCCAGAGCTCAGCATCTCCACCAGAGATCATCGACGGGGTTCGACCCAAGAGCTTTGGCCTTCCCGCGCCGCGTCTTCTTACCAAGCTTGGTCTATAGAATGGGTTGTCCAGAGACGCCTGGGGCGGACCCATCTCGCCTGAGTCGACATCGTACGGGCCAGCTGGTACGGGCGGCTCCATGCGACAGCCCAGTCATGCTCATGCAGCTCCGTCGGATCCGCGTCCACATGGCGGGCCACGCCCCGACATGCCATCCGGCGTGCTGGCCGCCAGGCCATTCGGTGGCGGTTCAACCTAGGGATCTGCAATGGGGGCGGAAAGTAACCCCCGGCCGGCCCCCCACGACGACGACGACAGCGAGGGGGGGGAGAGGAGGAACAGGCAGGGAAGGGAGGAAAGGAAAAAGGGGGCAAGAGAGGAAAGGAGGAAAAACAGGCGACGGGGGGTGGGGGCGGGGGCGGGGTCCCAACTAGGGTCAAAGCGGAGCCGGCAGTGGGGGAGAGGAGAGGGGGGCCGATCCCCGATTGCTCACAGCACCCGGCAACAGCAACATGTAAGAGCAACAGACAACGCGGCCACAGGCAGGTGGCCACCTCAGCGATGGCGCGAAGAACGCCACTTGCTGCAGTTCGGCATGCCGACCCTCTTGGGGCCGCGCAAGTGCGCAGCAACCGCAGCGGTGTCTCGCCGCTTCCCCCGAGGCGTTGGCCGCCATGGGGCCGAAGGGGAGGCCCCTCCCAATTGGGGCCCCGCCCCAGGGAAAGCGACAGGGATAATCGGGGGACCCCCTTCGAAGGAAGCTCACCAGCGAGGCAGCAGTGCAATTTACCGTTACGATCGCCCATACACCACACCCGCACGTACGCAAGGCACCACAACACAAGCAAACACAGCCCTGGCTGCGAGGTGCACGGGGGCGGCGGCCACTCGGTAGAAACTGGCGGCCTGGCAGATATGGAGGGACGCGCCTTACAAGATTGCCGCCCCCAGATGGTCGGGAGGACCCGCCATCGGCACCGTGTGTTCCAGAAGCATAGTGACCGACAGCGATGCGGGCGAGCTCGTCGCCTGGGGCACTCGGGCCAGGAGCACGGCAGGTGGGTCAGCCTTGAAGGCCCAGGCTGGAGGCTCCAGTTGGGGCCTCTTCAAGGGTGCCCCGCCTGTGGCCCCCCGCTGTTGCTGGCGTCACCATGGCGAACCTTGCAGCCCTCGGGGACGGTCATCCCTGCGGAGGGCACCGTTCATCGAGAACAGAAGAACCCCTAATCCTACTAAGACAATGAAGACGTGGCCTCACTGGGGTCCCCGTCTTTGCATCAGGGAGAATAGGTTCGACACATCTCCAGATCAGACCCCCTATCCCTAATGTTTTTGACCCTCCTGACTTAGGTTCCCTCCCAAAGGGTTATTGGGGTCCTTTTTATTTTTATTGCTAATCACCCGTCCTTTACAATTGGAGCTACTGGAGTCGTTGGCAATGTACTGGCCCATGATGATGTCCAGTCTGGCCTGGAACCCGTCAACGACGGTGCTCGTGGGAGGCACCTGCCTTCTGGTCATGTGCACGGGGTGGCCGCTTGATGCGTGGTCGTCGAGACTGAGGGAAACCGTGGACGCTGCGGGACACGGCGTGTTCCACGATGCAGCAATTTGCACGCTAGCACTCGCACCCGACCTCCTCGCACCCGAAGCGAGATGATGCGCATAGTGCTTTAGTGTGGAGGGTGAGACGCGCCCCCCGCGGGAACCTTCACGGCGTCGCGCACGGAGCCCTAGGGAGGGAGGGAGGGAGGAGGGATGGAGCAGGAAGGGAGGAGGAGGAGGAGGTGGAACAGGGCGGAGGAGGCAGGAAAACGAAGGTTGAGGAAGAGGAGGAGGAGGAGGAGGAGGAGGAGGAGGAGGAGGAGGAGGAGGAGAAGAAAGATGAGTAGTAGGATGAGGGAGGTTAGGGGGTTTGGGGAGAGAGGGAGGGAGGGAGGGCGGGACGAAGAGGAGGAGGAGGAGGAGGAGGAGGAGGAGGATGACTAGTGTAAGCCCAAGACGCATCAACGACGTTGCAGCAATTCCTCCCTCTAAGGTCACTCTTCATAGATCCTACCGGAATTTGTTTTCATTGTGGGAGATGTCCCATTGGAAGACAACCTCTGAGAATCCCCCATCGTGCCACAACGCAAGTCCTGGGACTTCAACGCCGAGAATCATCGTGCCGGTTTCGTCTGGACACTCTTAAACTATGCCAGGCACCGTCCCGGGGAATCCAACACCGCGAATCAACGTGACCGTTGCGTCCTGACAATCGTAGCAGAACGCCATTCCTGGGATTTCAACCAGGAGAATCCTTGAGTAAGCTGCCAACTTTTACTACGAAGGTACGCGGCGCTAAGGCGAGAGCCACAGTTTTTTGAAAAGGAACCAACCTCCATCTTTGAAACTGTTGCAAACTTTTAAGGCGAAAGTGCGCGGTGCTGAGACGAGGGCCAGATTTTGAGAACGACCCGCCTCCTATCCTTGAACTTGTTGCGGACGTTTTGGGCGACTGTGCGTGGCGCTAAGGCGGGAACACCATCTTTAAAAAGAACCCGCCCTCCATCTTTGAACCTTTTGCAAATCTTTTAAGACAAATGTGCGCGGCGCTGAGGCGAGAGCAACATTTAGAGCACCACCCGCCCTCTATCCTTGAAGCTGTCGGAAGTTTCAGAAGCTTCAGGATCATACATGGTGAGGAAATCTCAGGCAAGACGCCCTGCCCGCCCTACCAACACGTCTGGGGGTGCGACAGGGAGAAGTTGTTCATAATGGAGAGGGATGGAGGAGGAGGAGGAGGAGGAGGAGGAGGAGGAGGAGAATGAGAAGGAGGGAGAGGTGTGCGCAGACTGGAGTCAGAGTCCGAGTCAACCAGCGCCACCAGGCTAGGACATACACTTGGTGGGCCATTTAGTGACGGGCGGCGCAGCGATCGTGTGCCACATTACGCCTCCTTCGGCACCGCGTGCCGGGCCCGTACATTACGGTGGGACATCGCGTTGCATGCCAGGGAGGAGGAGGAGGCGGAGGATGACAGAGGATGACAGACGGCTGCGGTTTTCCGTTCACCAAGGTCCGAAAGGAACAGGATGAGCCAGTAGGCCCCATCCCGAGTCGCTCGCACCGACCCTCGTTGCACTGTTCTCATTTTGCGGGGCAGGTCTCGCTGAGCTCTCCTGGCCACCTGGCGCCCTCTCCTTCCCAGGGCCATCCCCGCGCCTCCGCCGAGGCACGAGAACAGGCGGAGGGCGCTCGCGCGCGGAGGGCCTGGGAGTCGGAGCAGCGCAAGATCGCGGCGGAGAAGCGCAGGAAGCAGGCGGCCCGCTCTCCTGCCGAGCCCGGGGGTCTGCGCGGGCGGCGTCTCTCTCGCGCGCCGCAGGTGTCCCGTGCCCTCGCCGCCGCCTCTGCCCCGCCGTGCCCGGGTGCCGCTCGACTCAGGGGGGGACGCTCCCGCTCTGCCCTCCGCTCCCTGCCCCTGTTGCCGCGGCTCTTTGTCCGCATCCTCTTGCCGTTTGTGGTTTCGTGGTAGTGTCAGAGATCATGCGCACAGTATATCACTGCCGCAAGCCGGGGATGCGCAATTTCCATGCCAGCCTCTGCCGCAGGAGCCTCATCTCGGAGAGTGGTTCAGGCCATTCAGACAGAGGTCGGAGAAATCGAGATCCGAGGCTAGTCGAACGTGCTTGATGTTTTATCGAAGACGCCTACGGCGAATCACCGCCGCCCCCTGCCTTCTAGAATCGCCCATGTGGCCGAGCGTTGTGGCAAGAGCTCTTCCAAGCTATCGGACCATGTGTTCCCCCAGCCGTTGTGGAAACCCTTCGGGGAACACGTGGAGGAGGATGGCGGGAAAGAGCAGGAGGAGGCGGAGGAGGAGGTGGAGGAGGAGGAGGAGGAGGAGGAGAAGGAGGAGGAGGAGGAGGAGGAGGAGGAGAAGGAGGAGGAAGAGGGGGGCATCTTGGGAGCCTCTGGGGGCACTCTTGGAGCCTCCTGGGAGCTTCCTGGGAGCCTCTTGGAGGCTTCTTGGGGCCCCTCTTGGAGGCCTCATGGGGGTCTTCGGGGGCTTCTCGGGGTGTTCTCTGGCCATCTTGGCGGGCTCCTAGCCCGTCTGACGCTGTCGGAAACCGTCTTGGGGGCCACTCTGGACCGACTTGGGGCCCTCTTGGGGTGCTCCAGGGCCGTCTTGGAGGCCAGCTTGGGCGTCTTGGAGGCCTCTTGGGTCGTTTTGGGGGCCTCTTGGGGCCGTCTTGGAGGCCTCTTGGGCTGCTCTGGGGCCATCCTGGAGGCCTCTTGTGCGATCTTGGGGCGATCTTTGGGGGCTCTTGGGCCGTCTCGGGCCGTCGGAAGGCCGAACAGAAGCAAATGCCGAAATCCTTCAAAACCTAACGCGCATCAATGATTTTGGCTTCTTCGGGCTTTCCTGGGGGCTCTCTTGGAGGCCTCTTGGGCCGTCTTGGGCCATCTTCGGGCCATCTTCGGCCGTCTTGGTGGGCTCCTGGCCCGTCTGACGCCGTCGGAAGCCGTCTTGGGGGCCCCTCTGGGCCGATTTAGGGCCTTCTTGGGGTGCTCCAGGGCAGTCTTGGAGGCTTCCTTGGGCGTCTTGGAGGCCTCTTGGGCCGTTGTTGGGCTCTCTTGGGGCCGTCTTGGGAGCCTCTTGGGCCGTTCTGTGGCCATATTGGAGGCCTCTTGGGCGATCTTGGGCGATCTTGGGCGATCTTTGGGCCGACTCGGGCCGTCGGAAGGCCGACAAGAAGCACATGCCACAATCCTTCAAATACCTAAGGGCAATCCATGATTTGGGGCTCTTCGGGCCTTCCTCGGGGCTCTCTTGGAAGTGTCTTAAGCCATCTTAGGGCGATCTTGGGCCGTCTTGGTGGGCTCCTGGCCCGTCTGACGCCGTCGGAAGCCGTCTTGGGGGCCCCTCTGGGCCGACTTAGGGCCTTCTTGGGGTGCTCCAGGGCAGTCTTGGAGGCCAGCTTGGTTGGGCGTCTTGGAGGCCTCTTGGGCCGTCTTTGGACCTTCTTGGGCCCGTCTTGGGGGCCTCTTGGGCAGTCCTGATGCCATCTTGGAGGCCTCTTGGACGCTCTGGGGGCGATCATGGGGGCCTCTTGGGCTGTCTTGGGTCGTCGACAGGTCGACAAAGGACAAACCCGAAAATCGCTCAAAAACCAAAGGAACATCAATGACTTTAGCATCTTCGGGCCCTCCTGGAGGTCCCCTCGGAGGCCCCTTGGGCCGTCTTGGAGGCCTCTTGGACACCTCCTGGGCAGTCTTGGGCCGTCTTGGAGGCTTCCTGGGCGTATCTGGAAGTATCTTGGACCCTTTCAGGCCGTCTTGAAGGCCATCTTGGCCATCTTGGAGGCATCTTGAAGGCCAGCTTGGGTCATCCTGGAGCCGTCTGGATGCGACAAACCTTTTGCAACCAGGTCTGGGCAATCATTTCGGGTGGCTGGCGGGACTGGCCGAAGCCCCAGGGGGAGTTCTTTTGGAAAAAGAACCAAAACCAAAACCGAAAGGGTCTAGCACGCCAGGCACCCCTGCGATGAATCGACAGGGGGCGGCAGATCAAAGACGCCTACGGCGAATCACCGCCGCCCCCTGCCCCTTTGGAAGCGCCTCTGTGGCCGACAGCTGGGCCAGAGCTTGGCCAAGCTATCGGGCCAGTTGTTCCCCGAGTCGGTTTGGAAAGACTTCAGGGAACGCGTGGGGGAGCAAGAAGAGGAGGAGGAGGGAGAGGATGCGGAAAAAGGATGAGGAGGAGGAGGAAGAGGAGGAGGAGGAGGAGGAGGAGGAGGAGGAGGAGGAGGAGGAGGAGGAGGAAGGGGGAGGAGGAGGAGGAGGCCTCTTGGGCGCCTCTTGAGGCACTCTTGGGGCCTCCTGGGAGCTTCCTGGGGGCCTCTTGGAGGTTTTTGGGTGGCCTTTGGGGGCTTCTTGGGGGCCTCTTTGGCCGTCTTAGGGCGTTCCTGGCTTGTCTGACGCTGTGGGAAGCCGTCTTGGTGGCCTGTCTGGGTCGTCTTTGTACCCTCTTGGGGCATATCAGGGGTTCTTAGAGGCCATCTTGGGCGCCTTGGAGGCCTTTTGGGCCGTTTTGGGGCCCTCTTGGGGCCGTCTTTGTGGCCTTTAGGGCCGTCGTAGGGGCCATCTTGGAGGCCTCTTGCGCCGTCGGAATGCCGATCAGAAGCAAATGCCAACATCTTTCAAAACCCATAGGAAAATCAATGATTTTGGCATCTCCCATGCCCTCCCGTAAGACCTCCTGGACACCTTTTGAGCCTCTTGGGGGCCTCTAGGGGGGCCTCTTGGGCCATCTTGGGCCATCTTGAGGCCAGGCCATCTTAGGCCATCTTGGGTGCATCTTGGGCAGGCTTGGAGACATCTTGGGGCCATCCTAGCCGTCTTAGAGGCCATTTTGGCCGTCTTGGAGGCCTCTTGGGCCATCTTGGGCCCGTCTTGGGGGCCTCTTGGGCCGTCATGGGGCCATCTTGGAAACCTCTTGGGCGATTTTGGGGGCCTATTGGGCCGTCTTGAGCCGTCGTAATGCCGAGAAGACGCAAATTCCAAAATCCTTCAAAAACCTCAGGACAATCAATGATTTTGGCCTCTTCGGGCCCTCCTGGAGGAACTCTTGGAGGCCTCTTGGGCCGTCTTGGAGGCCTCTTCGGGGCCTCTTGGGCCGTCTTAGGCCATCTGGAGGCCATCTCAGGCCGTCTTGGGTGCATCTTGGGCCGTCTTGGAGGCATCTTGGGGCCATCTTAGCCGTCTTGGAGGCCATCTTGGGCGTCTTGGAGGCCTCTTGGGCCGTCTTGGGGCCCTCTTGGGGGCATCTTGGGGGCCTCTTGGACCGTCATGGGGCCATCTTGGAGACCTCTTGGGCGATCTTGGGGCGATCTTGGGGGCCTCCTGGGCCGTCGGAAGCCCGAAAAGGCGAACATGCCAAAATCCTTCAAAAACCAACGGATAATAAATGATTTTGGCCTCTTCGGGCCTTCCTGGAGAACCTCTTGGAGGCTTCTTGGGCTGACTTGGAGACCCTTTAGGGGGCTCTTGGGCCGTCTTGGGCCATCTTGAGGCTATCTTAGGCCGTTTTTGGTGCATCTTGGGCCGTCGTGAATGCATTTTGGGGCAATCTTAGCCGTCTTGGAGGCCATCGTGGCCGTCTTGGCAGCGATCTTGGGCCATCTTGGGCCGTCTTGTGGCCGTCTAGGGCAGGAACACCGTTGGCAACCACCTCTTTCCGGGACCCCGGCGGGACGGGCCGAAGCACCAGGGGGAGTTTGTTTGGGAAAAGAACCAAAACCCAAACCGAAATAATTTAGGACTCCAGGCACCGCTGCGATGAATCGACAGGGGGCGGCGGATCTAGTACGCCTACGGCGAATCACCGCCGCCCTGCCTTTGGAAGCGCCTATGTGGCCGAACGTTGAGGCCAGACCTGCCATGCCATCGGACCATGTGTTCCCCGAATCGGTTTGCAGAGCCTTCGGGGAACACGTGGGCATCTTGAAGGTCATCTTGGCCGTCTTGGAGGCCTCTTGGGCGATCTTTCGGCCATGTTTGGGCTCTTGGGCCGTCTCGGGCCGTCGGAAGGCCGAAAAGGAGTAAATGTCAAACTCCGTCAGAAACCTCAGGAACATCAATGTTTTTGGCCTCTTCTGGCCTTCCTGGAGGCCCTCTTGGGGGCCTCTTGGGCCGTCTTGGGCCAGCTTCGAGCCAACTTCGGCCATCTTGGTGGGTTCCTGGCACGTCTGACGCCGTCGGGAGCCGTCTTGGGGGCCTTTCTGGGCCAACGGGGGACCCTCTTGGGGCGCTTCGGGGCCGTCTTGGAGGCCATCTTGGGCGTCTTGGAGGCCATCTTGGGCGTGTTGGAAGCCTCTTGGGCCGTCTTGGGGCCCTCTTGGGGCCATCTTGGAGGCCACTTGGGCCGTCATGGGGCCCTCTTGGAGGCCTCTTGGGCGATCTTGGGGGCCTCTTGGGCCGTCTTGAGCCGTCGGAATGCCGAGAAGACGCAAATTCCAAAATACTTCAAAAACCTAAGGAACATCAATGATTTTGGCCTCTGTGGGCCCTCCCGGAGGACCTCTTGGAGGCCTCTTGGTCCGTCTGGGAGGCCTCTGGGGGGCCTCTTGGGCCGTCTTGGGCCGTCTTGGACTCTCTTGGGCCGTCTTGGAGGCCGTCTTGGACCATCTTGGGCGGACTTGGAGGCCATCTTGGGCCATCTTCGCGATTTTTTGAGGATGTCCCGAGCGAAACGGCCGTTTTAGGGAGGATTTTTCGTGGAGTTTGCGCTCCTGGGCAATCCTCCAGGGACCCCGGCGGGACGGGCCGAAGCGCCAGAGGGAGTTCTTTTGGAAAAAGAACAAAAACCCAAACCGAAAGGGTCCAGCACGCCAGGCACCCCTGCGATGAATCGACAGGTGGCGGCGGACCTACTGGCTTTCGGCCCATCCCGCCACCGCGCCTGAGTTTTAGGTTAGAGGCCTCCCAGATGCCTCTTGGGATCTTGTGGGATGCCTCTCGGAAGCCTCTTGGATGCAGTTTCGGCTTGTTTTGGGGCCTCTTTTGCGCCTCTTGGGGGCTTCTTGGGGCCTCTTTTGTGAGTTCTTTGGGGCCTTTCTGGGGCTCCCTGGGGGCCTGTCAAGCCCGGTCAAGCCCGGTCAAGCCAGCCAGGGATTTGCAGAGGCCTCAATTTCGTGTGGCGCGCGAGCTCTTGGCAGCAATGGCAAGATGGCAGCCACTTCACACCGTGGCAGCACGCAGGGATCAAGATGCAAATGTTCAATCGTATTCTCAACGCAGACGGGAGCATCGCACAACGGCGCAAACTCAAACATTGGACGTATTACAGCAGGAATTGGGCAGCATACAATGGATGGTCCATGAAGTCGTGATTACACAGCATATGCTTTTCAGTAGTATGGTGTCTCGACGTGTCTTTTTGGGCGCGGTGGCGAACAAGATATTGGAACACCCCATGTGCAGAGGACGTGTGCCAACATGCAAAATGCAACAACCATCGGATGTCAGCCCAACGGTGCGCATCGCCCAGAGAGTATTTCGGAACGTTTGCAATGCGGACTCCATGATGGACACATTGGCGTCGCAATCCAAACAGACGGCAAAACTGTGCCAACAAATTCTGGAGAGTGTGGCTTCTGACGAGCCCTGGACAGAACCCTGCGATAGTTATTCAATTATTCAATCGCTTCGCTCATTCCGCCGGCCCATATTGTCGCACCGTTGTGGGCTAGCCGAGTTTTGGGGCCTCTTGGGGGCCGTTTTGGGGCCTCTTGGGGCCTCTTTTGGGCCTCTTGGGCGCCTCTTGGGGCGTCTGGGGGGCCTCTTGGGGGCCTCTTGGGGCCTTTTTGGGGCCTCCTGGGCGCCTTCTGGGGCGGAGGGCTCGATTTTTCAGTTCTCGGTTCCCCTCTTGAGCCCCTCTTGGGCCCGTCTTGGGGCCTCTTGGTCCGTCTTGGGCGGCACTTGGGCCGTCTTGGGGGCCCTCCTGGGCCGTTCCGGGGCCGTCTTGGGAGCCTCGTGGGCCGTCTTGGAGCGGTCTTGGGGGCCTCTTGGGCCGTCTTGGAGCGTCCGGAAGCCGAAAAAGCCAGAACGCAAAAAACATAGAAAAAAACAATGAAAATCAACGATTTTGGCCTCTTGGGGCCCTCTTCGGAGGCCTCTTGGAAGGCCCTTGGGGCGTCTTGGAGGCCTCTTGGGCTGTCTTGGGGCCCTGTTGGGCGTCTTCGGGCGATCTTTGGCCGTCTCGGGGCCCTCTTGGACCGTCTTGGAGGCTTCTTGGGGACCTCTTGGCCCGTCCTGGGGCCCTGTAACAGGGCTCCGGCATCTCTGGCCCGACCTTGCCGGGACCTTGCCGGGACCTTGCCGGGGTACTTTTCGTCCGGGGACCTCCAGGGGCCGCCCCGCACGCGCGAACAAGAAATTATGTTAATCTGACGAGCCCTGGACAGAACCCTGCGATAGTTATTCAATTATTTCTGACACTAGTAACGGCGAGGTTGCAAGCAAGTGGATTGGGAGATGGGAACAATTTGTTTCTATACCTTTGAAGCTGTCGCGACTCAAGAAAGCGTTCGCCACAAACGTTAGGGACATTTTCAATATCATTGTGAAATGAAAGAGTTTGTGTCGTCATGACATTCATATAGACGGGTTCGAAATGACAGGTTTGGCAATCTAAGGGAACGTGTTGCGAGTCTGCCCAAAGGAATGGGGAACACAAGCAACCATGTCAAGGACAGAGTTCGACAAGGAACTCGGGGACTTGCATCGTTCAGGCTTTTGGCGCAGGTATGTGATCAGCTCCACGGCGGCACCGGAGATCCGATGAGCAAGTCGAACTCTTTTCTCCGTGTGATGCAAACGATCACCTCTATGCAACAAATCTAGTACGTTTTTGGTGGTCCAGCGTGTGGCACGTGATGCCCCGATGTTACACATGCACGCGGCAGCAACGCATTTCTTATTCCAATACAAAATCGAAAAGGATACCGAAAAAATAAAAAATCCAATAAAATATCGAATCGAACATCGAAAATCGAAAAATCGATATTTCTTATACCGAAACAACATGATGGATCAGAACTGTCTGCAGGACTTCCAATGCTGAGCTTCGGCGCTCCGGCGCCCCCGCTGCGCTCTTCCAGGGCCGCGCTCCGGCGCGAGCTGCAGCGGCCGTTTCTCCGTCCGTGCGTCCGTCCCCTGGGGGCCTGTTGCCGGTCTTGGGAGTCATCTTGGGGCGGATGGCTTGACATGTCAGTCGGTGTTCCCCCTCTTGGGCCCCTCTTGGGGCCCGCTTGGGCCGCCTTTGGGGCCGTCTTGGGGCCATCTTGGGCTGTCGTGGGGCTCTCTAGGGGGCCTCTTGCGCCGTCTTGGGGCGATCTTGGGGTCTTCCGTCTTGGAGGGATGGGAGCCCGAAAAGGCGATGAACATTTATGATTTTGGCTTCCTGGGGTCCTCTCGGGGAGCCTCTTGAAGCCTTCTGGTGTGCCGTCTGGAGGCCATTTTTGGGCGTCTTGGAGCGATCTTCGGGCGACTCGGGGCCCTCTTTGACTGTCTTTGGGGCGTCTTATGGCGGGGCCCTCCTGGCCTATCCGAAGGCTTTCTTGCCCATGGAAAAGTCACGCGGGGGCTCCCCGAGAGCGCTTGGGAGATCCAGACGTCGGGGATGTGGGCTCCTTCAACAGTTCTTGCAGTCAGTGCAGAAGGAACCTGACGACACTCCACATAGTGCCTCCAAGCACGGTGGCTGATTTTGTTCTTTAGGATTAACATGTAACAGGTACCGGACGGGTAAATTTAGCCAACCCGATGGATTTCACACCATCCAACTTCTCCAGGGAGTCTGGCTACGTACGAAAAAAGGAGCGTCCCGTTAAGAGCTGCTCATCGTTTCCGCATACCCCCTGGATGTGTGTGTGTGTATGTGTGTGTGAGAGAGATAGGTGATTCTGTGGATCTTTCCGAGGGCAGTTCTGCAAGTAAGAAACACCAGCCGTGGACGAGGCTGGGTCCCTGCCGGCCAAGAACAGGAGGGCCAAGTCCAGGGCTCAGGATCGACTTGGCCTGGGTTGTTAACGGTATATGATCTATGCTTTCCGAAACTCTATTGCATAATGATTTTCTTTCCAGCTTTGAGCATTTTGCACATCTGTGCGCAGGCGAGTGATGGAGCACGCCGCCACATGCGCGCCCTGGAAGATAAGCGAGAACGGGTGTCTGCAGGCACGTGCTCAGATGGACGCGCGCGCTCCCAAGACCGCGACATCGGGACCATACGTATTTTGCCCTGGGTCGGTGGAGCTTTAGACTTGCATTCTAGTTCAGAGATGTACTCCATTCCACCGAGCCCCGAAAGGTGGATGTGAGGTGGATGGGCGAGTGTATTTCGTTCCGCTTCATGTAACCCCAGGAGCTCCTGCAGAAACTATGCCCAGGGGAACAGTTGGGAGAAGGGAAACAAGTCTGCACGCAGTGCAACCAACAACCATGTTGAGCACAGAGACCTCAGAGAGCCTCTTGGAGGCCTCTTGGAGTTATCTTGGAGGTCATTGGGCTCCCTTTTTAGAGCCTTTGAGGCCCTCTTGGGGCTTTTGGGGGGTCCCCGTGGGAGCCGTGGGGGCCCTCCTGGAGCCATCCTGGAGTTTATCCATCCAAGACGAGCTGTTTCTTAGATTCATCTCCCCCGCTTGGAGACTGGCTTCTTGGGCCCCCTTGGGCCCACTTGGACGCTCTTGTGGAGTTCTTAAGGGCCTTCAGAGGAGAAGCAGACCGAATCCAACCACGTCGGCCTGTTTAGCGCCGCTTGCAACCACCCGAAAAGGTCGGATTGTAACCGAAATGAACTTGATTGTCGCAATCCTTCGGATCACTGAAGGGCGCTCTTCGGAGCGGCCGCCTGAGAGCACCCGAATGGCCCTTTGATATCCCGCGCGTGACCTCTTGCCTCTTGAGAGCCTCTGAGCGGCCTCTTGAGACCCTCTGAGCGGCCTCTTGATGTCCTCTGAGCTTCTTCTCGAGATCCTCGGAGCGGCCTCTTGAGATCCTCAGAGCGGCCTTTCGAGAGCCTCCGAGCGGCCTTCTAGAGCGTCTTAGCGGCTTCCTTGACAGCCTTTGAGTGGCCTCTTGACAGCCTCCAAGCGGCCTCGTGAGAGCATCTGAGCTGCCTCTTGAGACCCTCTGGGCGACCTCTTGAGGGCCTCATGCGCGCCCCGTCGAGCGGTTGCAAAGCACATTGTGTGCTCCCAGATGTTTTGGGGCGCGCGCAAGCTACTGCCGTGCAAAGTGGATTACTGTGGAGGTCCTTGTTTGATGCGGTGCTGGCGAGTCCGTAATCGCATGGTCGCAGCGTGGCGCTCAGAGACGCGGTGCGGGGCTCGCAGATCGGTGCGGTGCCGTCAGACAGACGGACAGAAACCGAGCCATGACGGCGCATTGGCAAACAAGGCGGAAGTGCTGATCACATACGGGCCGGCATGCAGAAAAAACGTAAGACTGTACAGTGCTTCGGGGTCCATCGTTGTAGTTTTTGTTTCCAACGAGGCGAGGTGCTGTGGTCAAGTCAAATTGGCTGCATTGTATCAAACCAGGATGTACGCATCACTTCATAGTGTACGGTTCTAGTGGATTGTGCGATTCTCGGCGTCATTTTGACCGGGTTTTTTTTCTGACCCAGAATGTATCTGACGGTTCTAACGGGTTGCACTCGGCTGCTCAACGGTGGATTTTGCGAGTGTGCCCGGCGCAGTCTGTTTTGCCAGCGTCATGTCGTCCAAATCCAACCCATTTGGTGCTTGCTGCGAGTCGGCATGGGCACCCAAGTTGGCTTACCGTTCAATTTTCCCAAGCCAGTACTGCGACGGCTTCTTGGCTGAAGCACGGATCCGTCTTTTTTGTGTTGGTGGCATTGGAAAGCGACCCGTGTTTGGTTTGTGGATTGCGAGCGATAGCGATCGAGGTTGCAATTTTTGTTTTTGCCGTCGGGTTCGCAAACTCTTTCTCAGAATACGAAGCGCCGACTGGAGGCATATCACTCTATCCTGAAGCGGTGTTGGCAGCCGCTCCACAAACATGATGTGTTGAAAGGCGCCCGATTCGTCGCAGCTGGACAGGACCAGCCACAATTCATGTCGATCGGTGTCAATGCGTTTTCATCGGTCCCATGTGGATGCGACTGGGGGCAATCTCGCCTTCGGGGCCGTCTTTGGAGCACTTCTAGGCCCTTCTTGGGGCTTTCTTTAGATGCCCATCATAAGCGAAAGGGCTCAACAGTTAGACATCATTAATCAAGCAACATATTTTAGTAGAAAATTGACTTTCGTGGTTTTCCCTGGGATGCTCCGTGGCCACTTGGGAAGATATTGGGTTCCTTTGGCCGTGCAGGAGCTCTTCTGGTGCCTTCTCGGAGTGTGTCTTGGGCATCTTGGAGGTGTTCAGGAGTGGATTCGGAGGCCCGGAGGGCCCAGGAGATGCGCCGAGCATCTTGTCAACCTCCCCTATCCCAGTCCTTCCCCCTCAAGCGGGATTTTGGATCACCAGGAAGGAGGGGGAAAGGGGGAAGGGAAAATTCAATCATCTCACACGTTGTATCACCCCAGGCACGAGGAGGTCGGCCGTTGCGAAGTCACCACAAACCGAGTTTTCGTGCTTCGTTCTGGCTTGACGTGCTTTCGAAGCCGTGCGCGAATGCTCCGTGGCCTCCCCCCTCGTGCTCGAATCTTCTAGGTAAAACGGAGGAGGGCAACAGGAGGGGGAGGGGGAAGTGGTAGGAGGAAGAGGATGGGCTGGACAAGGAGAAGCTGGAGGAGGAGCCGGAGGAAAAGGAGGAGGCGGAGGAGGAGGAGGCGGAGGAGGAGGAGGAGGAGGAGGAGTAGGATTATGGAGGAGGCGGAGGAGGAGGAGGAGGAGGAGGAGGAGGAGAGGAGGAGGAGGAGGAGGAGGAGGAGGAGGAGGAGGAGGAGGAGGAGGAGGAGGCGGAGGAGGAGGAGGAGGAGGAGGAGGAGGAGGAGGAGGCGGGCGTCGGTGAGGCCGCGAAGGCCGCGGCGCGCTGAGCTCGGGCGCGCGCCGTGGCCGCCCCGCCCCGCCCCCCCCTCGCGCGGCCCGCTCCGCCGCTGCTCTTTGGAGACGCGTCGGGTGGGCGGCTCGGGGCCGATGTCTTCAAGGGCTCCCCCGAGGGCGCGAAGTTATTCGCGCTTCGCGCTTCGCGGTCCTCGTTTCTCCTCCCCCTCCTCCTCGTCCTCCTTTTGTCCCTTTGGGGGGGCGGCGCGAGAGCGCGAAGTTATTCGCGCTTCGCGAGAGCGCGAAGTTATTCGCGACGGTCTGCGTCCCCTCCTCGTGGTGCCTCTTCGGGCGACGAAGTCTATACATATCCACTGCTCCCTGACCATGCCCATCTGGAGCCCAGGAGCTGTGTATGCGCCCTCCTGGCCAAGCCAGGAGGGCGTGGCGTATACACCGCTGCGGGGTTGAGGATGGGCCTGGCCAGGGAGCAGTGGATATGTATAGATTTCGTCGCCCTACCTCTGTGAGGCGTCCTCGTCGATGAGTCTGGATTCCCTCCGAGGTCTTGGCCAAAGCGCACCCACAGGACAAGGCCAGGGCGTGGGCTTTTGAGGTGGACCGGTGCAGGCGCATACCTCGGACGCCTCGGGGGCCCAGCTCGGGGCCCAGGACAATCGAAAACTACCTGAGACGAAAATCAAGTCCCTTGGACGGGGTTGAGAGGTCCGGGGGCCCATATCAAGAGAAGCAATCATGACGCCGGACGCCTGAAGGCGGGCAACATCGACTCCACATCACCCATTCGTCGCCGGTTGGGTCCTAGATGCCCCAGGAATGTACGATTTCTCCATGGGGAGCGCATCGCCAATCTCACAGCGATAAATCGGCGATCCCACGCTCCTGTTGACCCCACCCTTGAGCCAGCACCCCCCCTCTCGTCTCCCTAAATCGGACCGGGGGGCGGGACCGCGCGTCGCTTGCTGCGGCCCAGCAGTTCGATAGGCGCTGAGGACTGTTCTGACCCCGCGCACGGCGAAAAGGAGCGAAGGAGCACGACGAGGAGGCGGAGTAGGAGGAAGAGGAGGAGGAGGAGGAGGAGGAGGAGGAGGAGGAGGAGGAGGAGGAGGAGGAGGAGGGTGAGGAGGAGGAGGAGGAGGTGGAGTAGGAGGAGGAGGAGGATGAGGGCGCAGGGTTATCGTTTGTCGCCCCGGGCGCGCTTCAGGAAGGCTCGGTGCCCTTTACGACGGAGTAGGAGCAGGAGGAGGAGGAGGAGGAGGAGGAGGAGGAGGAGAAGGAGGAGGAGGAGGAGGAGGAGTAGGAGGAGGAGGAGATGGAGGAGGAGGAGGAGGAGAAGGAGGAGGAGGAGGGGAGGAGGAGAAGGAGGAGGAGGAGGAGCAGGAGGAAGGACAGGAAGAGGAAGAGGAAGAAGAAGAATAATAAGAAGAAGAAGAATAAGAAGAAGAGGAACATCAGTATTATTAATAATCACGGGCGCGCGGGCATATCGGTGCCCCTGCTTCTCGTAAGAACCTCATCATCTGAACTGCCCCACTTCAAACGTGGCACATCCTCGCATATGTATGTCTGTGTCTGCGCATGCAGCCGATCAATGCAAAACGTGCACGCGCATTCTTGTCAATCCCCCGTAAGCTCAGTGAAGGCAAGCGCGAGCGACTGAGGCGCCCCCCAACCAGACATACCTGCCGACGCCTACTCAAATCACCTGCGCGCGGCCCAAGCCTCCGCCTGCCACGGCTGCTTGTCATCGAGTCGGTGCCAATTCTTTGGCTTGCAATGTATTTGGTAACATCGGTTTGGATTGTAAACGCCTAAGTCTTCTTGTTGTGAACGGTTTCAACGCGATTCCTTGTCTGGGGGATTTCTATAGGAATCCTTTTGTGGAGGATTTAAATAGGAATGCTTCTGTGGAGGATTTCAATGGGAATCCTTCTGTGGAGGATTTCCTCTTTCCTCCTCCTCGTCCGCCTCATTCTTTCTCGCCATCCTCATCCGCCTACTTCTCCTTCTTCTGAGAGGTTTCACTAGGAACCCTGCTGAGGAGGATTTCACTAGGAATCCTTCCGTGGTGGCTTTCAGTAAGAACCTTCTCCTCGTCCGCCTCGTCTTCCTCCTCTTCCTCCCCATCCGCCTCATTCTGCTTCTTGTCAAGGGTTTCAGTGAGGACCCTTTCAGAAGGGGGCAGGATGAAGGGCGAAGAGAAGGAGCAGGGGGAGGAAAAGGAGGAGGAGGAAGACGAGGAGGATGAGGAACGTGACGAAGGTGAGGCGTAACACATTACTCACAAAACTGCTTGTGGAGCTGCGTTCACAACTAGATTTGTGAGTGACGCCCGGGAGCGGAAAGGAGCGGGCAGGATGAACAGCAGGAGGAAGGATAAGGACGATATGGGTGAGGAGGAAGAGGAGGGTGAGAAAGAAGAAGGGGAGGGTGGGGAGCACGACGAAGTTGAGGAGGAACACATGACTCACAAAACTGGTTGTGGAACCACGTTCGCAATTAGTTTTGTGAGCAATGTCTCGTAGCGGGAGGTTACTCGCAAAATTTGTTGCGGAACTTCGTTCACAGCTAGATTAGTGAGTGACGCCTCGAAGTGGAGAGGAGCGGGCAGAATGAACAGGAGCAGGAGCAGCAGGATGAAGAGGGTGAGGAGAATGAACAGGGGGGTGAGGAGCATGACGAAGGTGAGGAGGAACACATTACGCACACAACTAGTTGTGGAGCGGCTTTCACACTTACTTTTGTGAATGATATCTCGTAGTGGGAAGTTACTCGTAAAACTAGTTGTGGAGCTGCGTTCAACACTAGATGTGTGAGTAACGCTTCGATGCGGAAAGGAGCGGGCATAATGAAGAAGAGGAGGGGCAGGTGGAGGAGGGTGAGGAGGAAGATGAGGAGGATGAGGAGCATGACGAAGGTGAGGCGTAACACATTGCTCTCAAAACTGCTTGTGGAGCCGCGTTCAACATTAGTTTTGTGAGTATTGTCTCGTAGCGGGGGATTACTCGCAAAACTAGGTGTGGAGCTGCGTTCACGTCTTGATTTGTGAGTAACGCCTCGGAACGGAGAGGGGCGGGCAACTCGAATAAGAGGAGGGGCAGGGGGAGGAGGAGGGTGAGGAAGAACAGCAGGGTGAAGAGCATGACGAAGGTGAGGCGGAACGCAGTACTCACAAAACTAGTTGTGGAACCGCGTTCGCAACTAGTTTTGTGAGTAATGTCTCGTAGCGGGAGGTTGCTCGCAAAGTTCGTTTTGGAGCTGCGTTCGCAATCGATGTGTGAGCAGCGCCTCGAAGCGGAGAGGAGTGGGCATAATGAAGAGGAGCAGGAGCAGGAGCAGGAGGGTGAGGAAGAGCAGCGGGCGGGTGAGGAGCTGTGGAGGATCTCAATAGGAATCTCTTTGTTTCGAGGATTTCGATAGGAAGGAATCCTTACGTGGAGGATTTCAACGCGAATTCTTCTGTGGAGGTTTTCAATAGGAATCCTTCTGTGGAGGATTTCAATCGGAATCTTTGTGTGGAAAGTTTCAATAGGAATCCTTCTGTGGAGGCCGAACGATTGCGAAAATTCTTCAGGAAACCAAAAAAACCCAAAACAAACAAAACAGCTATGATTTGCCATGGCGCAGCCGACATATAACCGCTGCTTGCAACGTGGCGCGTGGCTGTAGGTGCGCCCCATGCCCAACCGTGTTCTTGGCGTCCTTGCACGACCAGTCGGCTCTTGCAAACGGGACGTCGCTCGTAGTGTGGTGAGGTCTGCGAGTTTTAGTGTCCTTGTCGGTGTGAACCCATCTCGTACCAACGGGGTGGACTTTTTCTCGATGGAGCTCCTTCGCCTGGTGGTCGTTGAGTGCCTCCATAGCATGGAACTCTTGCCGGCTACGCCATTCCTTCTCCGTGGCCGGGCTGAAATAGCTTCGTAGTTTTGGTGTAAGGTCCTGCAATCACATCTCAGACCGAGCCGCTCCTTCCGTCAGGTAGGCATACTCCGCGCGGTCGTTGTTCCCGACGTCCTCATCGCTGTGCACGGAGATCGTCTCGATGGAGGTGCTCGATGGTAGAGCTGTTCGTAGACTGCGGTGTCCTAGCGGTAGGCCTTGGACGTCGATGTCTCGGGGGTCCCGCCTGTCTTGATGTCCTTCGTGATGCGTCTCAGGACCGTGGGCCAGCGAGGTGTCGGGGCGTCCGTGACGATGTAGTTCGAGTTGCCATAGTCGGCGCGCTTCCATTCGTAGGCGCAAGCCAGGTCGGCCCTGCGGTCGTTCGTGCAGTCAGCTTCGTGTATCAAGGGCTCAAAAAATGCCCCTACCCTGGTTTACGAGGCGCTGTGCGCTGAACCTCCTGTGGGCTGACAGGGTAAACGCTGCATTTCGCGCGTGTCGCGCAGCGTCCTAACGGCCCCATGACCTTTGGGAGCTCCCGGGGGGTTTACAGACCACGCACGTGTAACCCAGGGTAGGGGCGTTTTTCCATCCCTCTAATGTAGGTTCCTCCATCAGGAGGAGCTCCTCGTCCACGTGGGCCTGAACGTCCGCTGCTTCTTGGCGCGCGTAGATCCGCCGAATCGGTCTGCGTGTCTGTGTTGGGTTTGCTGCGCCGGTGTCCGTTCTGGTTGCTCAGCTCATCGTGGGCCATCCAGCTCTGGGCAATCGCGTGGGAGGGTCCCCGTGATTGTCTCCGCTGCCCGTTCTGTTGATGCAGCGGCTCGTCGTACGAAATCGCGTTGTCCACCGTGTCTAAGCACAGCTGGATCCCCCGGTGCGGGTCCGCGTGGTTGTTCTTCTTATTGGCGTTCTTCGTCTACTGATTCGATCAGTGGCTTGTCGTCATCTAAATCCACCTTCACCTTCTGATTGCTGCGGCAGAGGTGCAGATTGGTATTCTAGGCGTCTTTGCCGTCGTCATCATCGTTTTTTTTGCATTCTGAGCGGTCGCTCCGTCTCCTGACGGTCTGGGCGCGGTAGGCGCAGCTGGCGAATGCGGCAGGCGGTCCAAACAACCCTCTGCGTCGCTAGCACGTCTCTGTGGAGCGGGCACCTGTCTCACAGGATCGCCTGCAACGACGGCGTCTGATTGGATGTCGATGTTGTTTCGAGCGCCCATCGTGCCCGTGACGTTAAGCAGGTCGGGTTTGATTTGTGCGTTCGTGGCCAGCAGATCGTTTTCGGACGCGAAACGTAGCACTTCGGGTGCTGCAAGGACCGTAGTATGTCCGTCGCGTAGCCAAACTGCATGAGTGTCGGTATCGGTTGTCTCCTGCAAGTCGTCGTCGTCGTCGTCGTTGTCGTCGTCGGCGTCTTTCAGATTCCGAACCTCGTGCCCGATCGCTTTTGCCGGGCCGAGCCAGTTGCTTCGATTCTATCGGGGCTTCGAGCCTCCCGCGCGTGCCAACTTGGAATTCTTTAAGCTTCGCGTATCCCCACCAGCCCATCTCAAAACAGCAACTCTTGCGAAGCATGCCGACAGTCGTGTTTTTCAGGCGTGTTTCCGCCTGGCCCCGCATATCTCCCCTGTTCCTCCTTCCTCCCGCCTCCTTGTACATCCTCCTTGTGGTGGGAGCGGGAGAAGGACGAGGCGGAGGAGGAGGGAGAGAAAGCGCTCCTCGTGGTTTGAGTCGTTTGGGGTTTCTTGTCCTGGTGTGAGTCGTTCGGGCCCTTCTTCCTGGTGTGAATCGTTCGGGCTCTTCGTGATGTGAGTCGTTCGGGCTCTTCGTCCTGGTGTGAGTCGTTCGGGCTTCTCGTGGTGTGAGTTGTTCGGGCCCCTCGTCGTCGTGTGAGTCGTTCGGGCCCCTCCTCCTGGTGTGACTCGTTCGGGCTCCTCGTGGTGTGAGTCGTTCGGGGCCCTCGTCGTGGTGTGAGTCGTTTTGGGAGCCTCTTGGAGGCCTTTTGGGGCGTCTTCGGGGCCTCTTGGCTGCCCCAGGGGCTTCTAGGAGCGTCTTGGGTGCCTTGGGGGAGCCTCTTCGGGCCTCTTGGGAGCCTCTTGGAGGCCGTTTGGGGCGTCTTGGGGGCCTCTTGGTGGCTCCAGGGGCTTCCAGAAGCGTCTTGGGTGCCTCGGGGGAGCCTCTTGGGGCCTCTTGGGCGCCTCTTGGGGGCATCTTGGGGGCCTCTTGGAGGCCTCTTGGGGCCTCTTGGGGCTCTTTTGGAGGGGCCTGGGAGGAATCTTGGGGCCATCTGTCGGGCGATCGATCACAGATGGGGCGAGCACTTTTCTCCCCCCCCCCGTCGGGGCCAGAATCCTCGTGAGGGGTGTCGAATTTTAGCCCTCCCAGGAGTCGAAAAAAGACCCCTCCAACGACCCGCGAGACGCCCTCTCCAGGCCCAGGGGGAGGGGGTAGGGGGAGGGGTAAACCCCTCCCCGAAGGGGAAGAAGGGGGTTGAGAACAGAGCGGGCTCTCTAAACCACTCACGCCCAAAGGGCTGGTGGGATTTTTGGGGGAGGGGGGGCTTCAGTTCGGATTTGCACTGGGTTCCGATGTTTCCCCCAGTGGGTTTTACAGTTGCACAGCCTCTGACGTTTTTTATTTGCCAATGCGCCGCGTGGGCGCTAGTCTCGACCGACCGACCAAGTGGGGAGTTTCCGCGAATTGTTTCCCTCCGCTGGATTGAGACACCTACGGGATTTGAATAGAATGGACAACCAGGCCAATAAACACCCTGCTTGCCTCCAGGGTGCCCTGGGTGTCTTGGGTTTCGATGATTTTGGTATGGTAAGCGTACCGTTCCCATAGCCAAAATCAATAGATTTCTTGGGGTCCTAGGGTTGGGTTTCTTGTGGAAGGTTTCTTGTGGTCGAGCTCCTACTGCACTCTCCATTCTGTGCCTACGTCACGGTGGCGGGTTTGAGGAGGGCTCGGGGAGGGAGGTCGTGTCGCAGCATCAGTGTTGTGAGGTGGGTTTGCTCTGCTCTTCCCCCTTGCTGCACCCCTTCCCCGTGCCCTCCCCTTCCCCTTTCTCCCGAGGGCGTCTCCCGAAGTCCAGGAAGGCTCGGGAGGTCTGGAGGGGCCCCGGTGGTCCCCAGAGATTTTGGGAGATCTTTGGATATCTCGAGGGGCCAAAAACGTTCAAACCTCGATGCTCGATGATTCATGGGCTTACGCCACACCGCCGACCCCTTGGGATATCTGGGAAGGCCTTGGGTGGAGGGGGTTCGTGCAGCATTAACAATCTGGCTCTCGCTATCTCGCGCGGGGCCTTTATCTTGTGCACTGCCCCCCATGTCGCCGCGCCAAATTGCCGCCGCTTGCTCCGGCCTCGCATCAGGTCCACCCTCAGCAACTTTGTACGTTTGTATGTACTAATGATCGTATATATATATATATATATATATATACATAAACATATGTGTATATATACAGAACATGCAATCGTATATTGTACACACACACGCGTACATAACATGGGCAGGTATGCATGCACAGAGGTGGCTCTGCGCGGTGCCATTCGACAGCGTGTCTTTGGGCTCAAGAATTGGCTCGTGGTGTGTTCATTCGGCGCCAGCGACAGCGGATGATGATGAGGCGCCAGCGACAGCGGTCACGAGCAGATCTCAATTAGTTTTTGCTTTTGCCGGGCAT
Source organism: Prorocentrum cordatum (assembly GCA_963575745.1). Classification (NCBI taxonomy): domain Eukaryota; class Dinophyceae; order Prorocentrales; family Prorocentraceae; genus Prorocentrum; species Prorocentrum cordatum. Next base: position 923,659 of record CAUYUJ010022503.1, read on the forward strand.
GTGCAGATATAAGCCAGATGATACAGGGGCGTCCCCCCGCAACGCAAATCTATGTATATATACAGATATGTATACATATGTGTGCATGTCTATACGCATACATATATTTATTCATATATATACACATAATTGTAAACATACGTAGGGGCGTCCCCCTCACCTGCTGGCTCGTGGGTTTCTTTCCCGAAGATATTGTGCAACGTCTTTGAAGCACAGGTGCGGATCGGACGTCGCCGACGCATTGCGGCGAGGCTCACGCGTGTACGGAATCAACAACGGCGAGTTGAGCTGCTGCGACGCAAGTATGGGGAAAGGAGGAGGCATGAGGTGGTTTAGAAAAGGAGGAGCGATTAGTGATGCAGATTCTGTTTCTTTGAGCCGCAACATAGTAGGAGGACTTCCACGAAAGCCCTGCGATGAGGATCTCGCAGCGTGCGGACGCCCCACCGCGCAGGGTGGAGGTTTTGAGGCTTTTTTTTTGTCCTCCGGACCAGCGGCGGTGCCTCTTGGAGGGTTGCATCCTCGGAGGCGCGTTGGAGGCTTTGGACAGATCGAGACCAAAAAGAGTCGAAACCCAATTGTCGTGTGAGGATAATCGCGCTTTGCGGTCTGGTGGTGAGTGTGCATTCATTATGCGGTCGTGTCAGGGGCTTGAGGATGGTCACGCTCGTTCGGCGCAAGATCCTTTGGCAACCAGGGCTTCCTCCGACAAGACCGTTCATGCGAGTTTTATTGGGATGCTCGGGTGTCACTGTGACATGAAGTTTCGATGCCAGCGGCTGTTCCGCAATCTATCCAAAGTTGCTCCACGAGAATCGTGTCTTGCGGTCTGGGTTGGCAATGTGTTTTGCATGCGGCTGTTCCAAGGGCGCGAGGAAGGGCGCGTTTCGCGCGGCGGCGCCCCCCCCCACACCACGCGCAGATTTCTGTTGAACGGTCCCTGTTCGAGCTGGCGGCTCCGTCGCCGATGTCCGAATCGGGGGCGCGGGCGCCCCGTTCGTCGCCGATCGCCGATTTGACAGTGGGGCTCCATTGTCAAATTGCTGATCGGGGGCGCTGGGCGCCCACCCGTCGCCGATTGTCCGTTTGACAATGGGGCCCCATTGTCAAATGGCCAGCCGGGGGTGCTGGGGTCCCACCCGTCGCCGATTGTCCATTTGACAGTGGGGCCCCATTGTCAAATGGCCAATCGGGGGTGCTGGAATCCCAGCCGTCGCCGATGTCCGAATCGGGGGCGCGGGCGCCCCATTCGTCGCCGATCGCCGATTTGACAGTGGGGCCCCGTTGTCAAATTGCTGATCGGGGGCGCCGGGCGCCCACCCGTCGCCGATTGTCCGTTTGACAATGGGGCCCCATTGTCAAATGGCCAGCCGGGGGTGCTGGGGCCCCACCCGTCGCCGATTGTCCATTGACAGTGGGCCCCACTGTTCGGGGGTGCTGGAATCCCACGATGCCGAAGCCGATCGCCGATTTGACAGTGGGGCCCCATTGTCAAATTGCTGATGGGCGCCCATTGTCCGACACTGGGGCCCCATTGCCCATGGGTCGCCGATTGTCCAGTTGACAGTGGGGCCCCACTGTCAAATGGCCAATCGGGGGTGCTGGAATCCCAGCCGTCGCCGATGTCCGAATCGGGGGCGCGGGCGCCCCATTCGTCGCCGATCGCCGATTTGACAGTGGGGCCCCATTGTCAAATTGCTGATCGGGGGCGCTGGGCGCCCACCCGTCGCCGATTGTCCGTTTGACATGGGGCCCCATTGTCAAATGGCCAGCCGGGGGTGCTGGGGTCCCACCCGTCGCCGATGTCCATTTGACAGTGGGGCCCCACTGTCAAATGGCCAATCGGGGGTGCTGGAATCCCACCCGTCGCCGATGTCCGAATCGGGGGCGCGGGCGCCCCATTCGTCGCCGATCGCCGATTTGACAGTGGGGCCCCATTGTCAAATTGCTGATCGGGGGCGCTGGGCGCCCACCCGTCGCCGATTGTCCGTTTGACAATGGGGCCCCATTGTCAAATGGCCAGGGGGTGCTGGGGCCCCACCCGTCGCCGATTGTCCATTGACAGTGGGGCCCCACTGTCAAATGGCCAATCGGGGGCGCTGGAATCCCAGCCGTCGCCGATGTCCGAATCGGGGGCGCGGGGGCGCCGGGCGCCCCATTCGTGGCCGCCGACCCGTCGCCGATTGATTTGACAGTGGGGCCCCATGTGTCTGGAACCCCACCCGTCGCCGATGTCCGAATCGGGGGCGCGGGCGCCCCATTCGTCGCCGATCGCCGATTTGACAGTGGGGCCCCATTGCCAATTGCCGATCGGGGGCGCTGGGCGCCCACCCGTCGCCGATTGTCCGTTTGACAATGGGGCCCCATTGTCAAATGGCCAGCCGGAGGTGCTGGGGTCTCACCCGTCGCCGATTGTCCTTGACAGTGGGGCCCCACTGTCAAATGGCCAATCGGGGGCGCTGGAATCCCACTCGTCGCCGATGTCCGAATCGGGGGCGCGGGCGCCCCATTCGTCGCCGATCGCCGACTTGACAGCGGGGCCCCATTGTCAAATTGCTGATCGGGGGCGCTGGGCGCCCACCCGTCGCCGATTGTCCGTTTGACAATGGGGCCCCATTGTCAAATGGCCAGCCGGGGGTGCTGGGCCGATTGCCCATTTGACAGTGGGGCCCCACTGTCAAATGGCCAATCGGGGGCGCTGGAATCCCACCCGTCGCCGATGTCCGAATCGGGGCGCGGGCGCCCCATTCGTCGCCGATCGCCGATTGACAGTGGGGCCCCATTGTCAAATTGCTGATCGGGGGCGCTGGGCGCCCACCCGTCGCCGATTGTCCGTTTGACATGGGGCCCCATTGTCAAATGGCCAGCCGGGGGTGCTGGGGTCCCACCCGTCGCCGATTGTCCATTTGACAGTGGGGCCCCATTGTCAAATGGCCAATCGGGGGCGCTGGAATCCCACCCGTCGCCGATGTCCGAATCGGGGGCGCGGGCGCCCCATTCGTCGCCGATCGCCGATTTGACAGTGGGGCCCCATTGTCAAATTGCTGATCGGGGGCGCTGGGCGCCCACCCGTCGCCGATTGTCCGTTTGACACTGGGGCCCCATTGTCAAATGGCCAGCCGGGGGTGCTGGGGTCCCACCCGTCGCCGATTGTCCATTTGACAGTGGGGCCCCACTGTCAAATGGCCAATCGGGGGTGCTGGAATCCCACCCGTCGCCGATGTCCGAATCGGGGGCGCGGGCGCCCCATTCGTCGCCGATCGCCGATGTGACAGTGGGGCCCCATTGTCAAATTGCTGATCGGGGGCGCTGGGCGCCCACCCGTCGCCGATTGTCCGTTTGACAATGGGGCCCCATTGTCAAATGGCCAGCCGGGGGTGCTGGGGTCCCACCCGTCGCCGATTGTCCATTTGACAGTGGGGCCCCACTGTCAAATGGCCAATCGGGGGTGCTGGAATCCCAGCCGTCGCCGATGGCCCGTTTGACAATGGGGCCCCATTGTCAGTCGAGCAACGTTCGCTGCGAATTTTTTCCAACGACTTCGGGGCCCCCGCCGGGGGAGGGGTTTGGGGAGGGGGAGCGTCTCACACGCCGATGAACCCCAAGGGGTCGGCGGATTCTAGGACTATGAATCCTCGATGCTCGACGATCCTCGATGCTCGATGATCGTTGTTCGGAGACCGAGGGGACTATGGACCCTCTTCGTCGTCCTTCCCCCCCTTCCCCTGCTGGGCCGCCAGGCCGAGGGCAGTCGGGTGTCGAAGATCGTTGATCATAGATCCTCTTCTCCCGTTTCCCCCTCCGTCCCCTCCTTCCCGCCCTCCCTCCCTCCCTCCCTCCCTTCCCCCTCCTCCTCCCTTCCTCCCTTCCTCCCTTCCTCCCTTCCTCCCTTCCTCCTTTCCCCTTCCTCCCTTCCTCCCTTCCCCTTTCTCCCTTCTCCTTCCCCTTCCTCCTTCCCTTCCCTTCCCCTCTCCCTTCTCCCTCCTCCTCCTCCTCCTCTCCTCCTCGTCCTCCTCCTCGTCCTCCTCCTCGTCGTCCTCGTCCTCGTCCTCGTCCTCCTCCTCGTCCTCCTCCTCCTTCTCCTTCCGTTCCCCTCCCTCGATGCCTTCCCCTCCACCTCCTCCTTCCTCCTGTTGCCAGCTGTTTCGGGGCCCAGGCCGAGGGCCGCCGCGGGGAGGGGGGGGAAGCATGGCGACGCAGGACCTGGCGCCCCCTGCTGCGCTAGGGCAGGGGCTCTCGCGCGGCGGGAGCGTGCGGAAGGGGTCCTGCTCTTCCTTCTCATCCTATCCTCCTCCTCCTCCTCCTCCTCCTCCTGGTTCTGGTTCTGGTTCTGAAAACCCTCAGTGGGAAGTTTGTCTGCTCTGCTCTGTAGGGGGTCTCCGGAGGCGTCCAAGGATGTCGGAACTTACCGAGACTGAAACAGGCCTCCAGAGATTTCCAGGGGCCTCTATCTACCCCTCCTCCTTCCTCTTCGGGGAATGGCGGGGAGGGAGCTGTGAGAGGGGGGGCGGAACTGGAAGGCGGGAGGAGTCGAGAAAGAGAAGAGAACGAGAGAGAGAGAGAGAGAGAGAGAGAAAGAGAAAGAGAAAGAGAGAGAGGATTGAGGCAAGCTGGGAGCGCGTGCGCCACATCTGATATCTGACCCTCCCACACATCCCCTCCAATTGCGTTGATTTTTTCCCCCGTATCCGCCGACGGGTGACCTAGCGGACCTGGATACTTTAAATGGGCCCATCGTGTGATGCCCGGATGTGCCGAACTTTAGCCCCGAAGCGTCCCTTGGCTGCCCCGACCGCGTCTTGGACCCAAGTCGCCGCGACAAACAGATGCGCCGACGACTGGCCCGGGCGAGCGCAGCCGGCCAGCTGGCCTTCGGCCACCACGCGCTCCGCGCATGTGGCGGCGTGGCCGGCCTCCCCGCCCGCCGAGCTCATGCGGCCGACTCCTTCGCTCCCTCCTCCCCGGCCCCCCCGGCCCCTCCGTGGTATACCGAGACCCTGTCTGACCGTTACTGCGGCTTCTGTCGCGCTTGGGCCAGTCTGCGAAGGCCTTCTCGAACTGTTTCTGGTGCTTTTCGTCGCCTCTGGTCGGTCTACCCTGGCCCTCGCAAGGCTTCTTGCCACCCTGGTCCCCGCTGCCCCTGGATCGCCGCTGTGCAGCTCTGGTCAGCTGGTGCGTTGCGGTTGTTACGGTGCACCCGCACGCGGCGGCGGCTGCTTCCTCGCCCACTTTCCTCCGCCTGCCTTCCCTGGTGGCAGTCTGCGTGAGCCTCGCTCGCTTTCGGAAGGGTCTCCTGGTTGTTCGCAGCACCTGCACCTCGTGGCACCCTGGTGGCAGACTGTGCGACCCGTTCGCCCGTGACAGGACGTTGCTTTGGCACACACCCATCGTCAGCCTGGCAGTCGTTCGCACTCTCTGAATCCAGCCTCGCCCGGCGGCTTTCGACACCGCTTCAGCGCACGTGCATTCTGCTCTCATGACGTCACCTGGTCCCCGTGAGCCTCGATCGGTCGACCGCGGGC
>CAUYUJ010022503.1:934180-964180 GCA_963575745.1 Prorocentrum cordatum
TTGTGGCTGTTGCCGGCTGCGAGACCCTAAGCGGTCTTTGAGTGCTCGGCCGTGCGTAGACGCGCGCGCCTCATTGTGTGCACCTGGTTTTCTACCCCCCGTCGCCGCGCGCGGGGCCGCGACGCCATAAAGTGTGTGTGTGTGTGTGGAGACGGAGAGAGAGAGCGAGAGAGAGAGAGAGAGAGAAAGAGAGAAAGAGCCAGATAGAGCGAGGGGGACAGAGAGAGAAAGAGAGAGAGAGAGAGAAAACCAGAAAGAGAGAGAGAGAGAGAGAGAAAGAGAGAAGAGAGAGAAGAGAGAGAGACAAACAGAAAGAGCGATAACTCAATATGTATATGTCTATACATAGAGAGAGAAGGATCCAGAGAGATGGAGAGAGAGAGAGAGAGAGAAAGAGAGAGTGGGAGAGGGAGAGAAAGGTGGAAAGAGAGAAAATGAAAGAGAGAGAGAGAGAGAGAGAGAGAAAAAAAGAGAGAGAGAGAGAGAGAGAGAAAGAGAGAACAAAAAAGAGTTGGATAGCGAAAGAGAGAGAGAGAGAGAGAGAGAAAAAAACAACAGCATAATCATGAGAGAAAGGGGGGAGGGACTGTAAAGGCGGGTGAATGGGGGGGGGAGGGCGAGAGGGGGAAAGTGATCTGTCCAGATGCAGCAGCAGCAGTAGTCGCAGCGGCAGCGGTAGTACCAGGCTCAGGAAGGGCAGTAGTACAGCAACAGCAGTCGCAACATCAGCAACAGCAGTTGTCAGCAGAGGCGGCGCCTTCCTTGCACTCCTTCCATCGGTCCTTGCGCGGGCAGTGTGAAGCAGGCATGCTTCTCATCTGCCCCTCCTCCTCTGGCCCTCCTCGTCCCGCCCTCGCGGCCTTCGGCGTACGCCTCGCTCGGATCGCGCCCCACCGCAGGATCGGGCTTGCAGGCGTTGTCCTAACTCCGTCGTGCTTCTGCTGGCTGTCGCAGCCCAGGCGTGCCAGCGGCCGCGGCGGTCCCCGCCCTCTCGTTGTTCGGGCTCGGCCCCTCGAGGCCCCCGCCTGCCTGCGCGGCCCGCTCCGGCGCGAGCCCGGGCGGGCACGGCCGAGGTCGGGAGCGCACCCGGCAGCTCCGCTCGTGCAGTTTTTTGCTGTCGCGCCCAGGGGCAGTTCTCGACGCGCTCGTGGACCTTCGCGTCGAAGGAGGCACGGGCGAGGTGCTCACAGTCGGGCCGAGAGGTATAAGATCGAGGTCGGTCCGGGGAGGGTAGTCTCGTGCTCTTCGTGTGTGTCGGATGTTCTCGTGCATCCTGGGGAAGGTGCCGTTGGATATTATTGTGTGCTTCGGCCGAGGGAGGGTCTCATGTTCTTGAGGGAGGTTCTTCTGGCCTAGGTCCGACTGTATGAGCAAGCTGCCTCTGGCATCTCCTCCTGTGTCATCTGTGGTCCACTTCGTTCGTGGGCAGTGCCGCTGCCCAGGCGCGGCGGTCTCCTTATTGCGCGCGCTGGCGGGAGTCAAGCGTCCGAGCCGACGTGGTGTGCGGCGCAGCACCACTTGCACGTACCGTTTCGGGTGGCCCAGCTAACTCAGGGGCGCTTCTTGTTTCTCAGCGCGCTGGCTCGTGAGCGTCGCAGCGGCAACCTGCGAAGTGCCCCGCGACTGAAAATATTGTATTTTTCTTTGTGTTTATGTGTCCGTGGCCTACCCCGCGCGATGGAAAGCAACCTGTGCCCGAACGCCTGGCCAATAGATGATTGACACATTCTTTGTTTGGCTTGGGGGGAAGTCGTCCACAAGTGGGCCCCAGTTCGTTCTTGCATCGCCGCCTTGTTTCTGCCCGGCGACACATGAGTTGGTCTTCCTGCTTGTTGTTGTTGCTGAGTCGCAGGCTTGCTCCGCCGCGTGGACCAGGCCTTGCCGTCGATGTCCTGCTGGATCTCTGAGAAATCTCACCTTTCGTACCCCGCTGGGTATTTTCTGATGAGGGGCGGCCCGTAAAGTTTTTTTGAACGGATGGTCAGGAGAAGGGGGTAGGAAGGGGGGAGCGCGTTAGGCCACAACGCCAACGTGCCAGTGTTCGAGTGAGCGAGGTAACTTGTGGAAGCCGCGAGGACGCGCACATGTTTGGAAGCCAACGACGCGCGACACCCGAAGACGATGATGCGACAGCCCGCGCAACCCAGTGTGCCTCGCCTCGATCTGGAGCCCTGGCCAACGACGTCTTGTCGAGTTGAGCTTCCATCTAGACGACAATACGTTTGTGTTGACCCCACACTTGTTGAAACGGTCATGCTCGCCATTGCGAAGCTGAGACCTCATGACAATCTTGCGCTTACCTTCTGCTGGATTGGTGTGCTCCCCTAGCGTTCCCGTCCACCCCACTTCGCCAAAGCTGCCGCTCGTCGGCTTGTCGCTGCCAGGCTTTGGGGCAGCCGCTAATCTGGTCAGCTTTCATCGGCATTCCTTCCGCACGCTCTTCGCCCCGCTTCTGCAGAGCGTACCGAACGCAATGCACGTTGCACGTTTCGCTGTTTGCTGTCTCGCTTGAGTTGTTCCTCGTCTCTCATGGGCTTCACCAGTTGCACCTGGAATGTTGTTTTTGTCCATGCAGCAAGCCGAATATCCCTTTAGCGCAAGGTGCGTGCTGGGTGTGCTGGTTGTACTTCGCGTCAGGGCCTTTTTTTTCCGTGGAGGGCTTTGCGTGACCAAGGCTGCTGGTGACGGCCTTGCACAGCGCACGCTTGGGTGCCAGAAGATGGTGCTGCACAGTATGAGGAGCGTGGATTCTTAGCCCGCGCTTGCTGCAGCAGGTGTTGGGCGCTTCGGGGGGCGCGTGTGTTGTCTGGGTGCTGACGCAGTCGCCGATTTTTTGTTGTTGTTGGTTCGTTTGCAAGCATGTGGCCGTGGGGCGGAGAACCATTGAAAATTCGACATCTTCTTCAAACATGCTGTAGCATAAGGGTTCTTTCCTCGCAGTAAGAATTTGATTTTTAAGCTCAATGCGGGTTGCTTATGTTGTTGTTGTTGTCGTTGTTGTTTTTGTTGGTGTTAAACTCTCATTCTTGAAGAATAATTATTGTTGATCCCCCCCCACCGGTGCACATTGATTTTTTCGATTGAAGTGCCACCCCCGGGGCTCGCACCTTGTTTTTTCTCAAGGAAAGTCTTCCTGCTCAAACTGTGCCCCTGCCCCCCGGGCTACAACAACAACGGCTCCCGCCTGAGACTTCCTCGATTTTTACTCAGGACCCCCGCTCCCGCCTGAGACTTCCGCGCAATTTACTCAGGAAAGGCGCTCCCGTCTGAGACTTCCTCGCAATGTAATCAAGACCCCCGTTCCCGCCTGAGACTTCCGTGCAATTTACGTGGGAACGGCGCTCCCGCCTGAGATTTCTTCGAATTTTACTCAGGACCCCCGCTCCTGCTTGACATTTCCGCGCAATTGACTCAGGAACGGCGCTCCCGCCTGAGACTTCCTCGCAATTTAGTGAGGACCCCCGCTCCCGCCTGAGACTTCCGTGCGATTTGCTCAGGAACGGCGCTCCCGCTTGAGACTTCCTCGCAACTTAGTCAGGGCCCCCGCTTCCGCCTGAGATTTCCTCACAATGTACTCAGGACTGCGCTCTCGCGTGCGACGTCCTCACAAATTATTCTGGAATTGCGTTTCGGCGCTCAGGAACCACGCACGCGCCAAGGACGCCTTCACAACGTGGTATCTTCCCTCTTCCTTCGTCCTTCCCCCTCCCCTTCCTCCCACTCTCCCTCGTTCTTCCCCTCCTCTTGCAGGGCCCGCGCCAATTCCAATGGCGGGCAGAGAGATGTACGCCCCCGAAGGATTGTCCGCCCGTTCCGGTTTGCCCGTACGTCTAAGCTCGCCGGCCCCAGCAAAGAGAAATTCTCCCCCCGAAAGGGGTGTGATCGAAGACGAAGAGGGCGGGTATCGAGGGTGTAGGGTATACGTGTTGAATGACTCGCGGGCAAGTAAGAGCGTACAGCCTTAAAATGGATGTTGTTGTTGCTGTTGTTGTTGTTGTCGCTGCTGCTGCTGCTGCTGTTGTTGTTGTTGTTGTTGATATTGTTGTTGTTGCTGCTGCTGTTGTTGTTGTTGTTGTTGTTGTTGTTGTTGTTGTGGTGGTGGTGGTGGTGGTGGTGGTGGTGGTGGTGGTGGTGGTTGTGGTTGTTGTTGTTGTTGTTGTTGTTGTTGTTGTTGTGGTGGTTGTTGTTGTTGTTGTTGTTGTTGTTGTTGTTGTTGTTGTTGTCGATGTTGATGTTGATAGTGTTGTTGTTGTTGTTGTTGTTGTTGTTGTTGTTGTTGTTGTTGTTGTTGTTGGTGGTTGTTGTTGTTGTTGTTGTTGTTGTTGTTGTTGTTGTTGATGTTGAACTCTCATTCTTGAAGAATAATTATTGTTGATCCCCCCCCACCGGTGCACATCTATTTTTTTCGATTGAAGTGCCACCCCCGGGGCTCGCACCTTGTTTTTTCTAAAGGAAAGTCTTCCTGCTCAAACTATGCCCCTGCCCCCCGGGCTACAACAACAACGGCTCCCGCCTGAGACTCCCTCGATTTTTACTCAGGACCCCCGCTCCCGCCTAAGACTTCCGCGCAATTTACTCAGGAAAGGCGCTCCCGTCTGAGACTTCCTCGCAATGTAATCAAGACCCCCGCTCCCGCCTGAGACTTCCGTGCAATTTACGTGGGAACGGCGCTCCCGCCTGAGACTTCTTCGAATTTTACTCAGGACCCCCGCTCCTGCCTGACATTTCCGCGCAATTGACTCAGGAACGGCGCTCCCGCCTGAGACTTCCTCGCAATTTAGTGAGGACCCCCGCTCCCGCCTGAGACTTCCGTGCAATTTGCTCAGGAACGGCGCTCCCGCTTGAGACTTCCTCGCAACTTAGTCAGGGCCCCCGCTTCCGCCTGAGATTTCCTCACAATGTACTCAGGACTGCGCTCTCGCGTGCGACGTCCTCACAAATTATTCTGGAATTGCGTTTCGGCGCTCAGGAACCACGCACGCGCCAAGGACGCCTTCACAACGTGGTATCTTCCCTCTTCCTTCGTCCTTCCCCCTCCCCTTCCTCCCACTCTCCCTCGTTCTTCCCCTCCTCCTCTTGCAGGGCCCGCGCCAATTCCAATGGCGGGCAGAGAGATGTACGCCCCCGAAGGATTGTCCGCCCGTTCCGGTTTGCCCGTACGTCTAAGCCCGCCGGCCCCAGCAAAGAGAAATAATCCCTCCGAAAGGGGTGTGATCGAAGACGAAGAGGGCGGGTATCGAGGGTGTAGGGTATACGTGTTGAATGACTCGCGGGCAAGTAAGAGCGTACAGCCTTAAAGTTGTTGTTGTTGTTGTTGTTGTTGTTGTTGTTGTTGTTGTTGTTGTTGTTGTTTGTGTTGTTGTTGTTATTTGTGTTGTGGTTGCTGCTATGTTGTGATTGTTGTTGTTGTTGTTCCCCTGATTTTCTTGAACATAAGGGCTTTCACCTAGTCAGAAGACTTTGTTGTTGCAGCTCTCTGCCAATTGATTTTGTTTGCGTTGTTTGTGTTCATGTTGTTGTTGCTGTTGTTGTTGTGGTTGTTGTTGTTGGTGTCGGTGTAGGTGTTGGTTTTCGTGTTGTTATTGTTCTTGTTGATGTTGCTGTTGTTGTTGTTGTTGTTGTTGTTGTTGTTGTTGTTGTTGTTGTTGTTGTTGTTGAACATTATTCCTTCTAAAGAATTATTATTGTTGGGACCCCTGGTGCGCGACCTCTGCGCCGCGCCTAGGCCGCAGCTACATTTTCATCATTTTTTCGCGAAAGCTTCAGAAAAGTGGATGAGCTCCGGATCCGGTTTTTTGTTGACGCTCGTTTTCCCTTGCAAAAAACAATAGAAAATGAAAATTCTTGTTTTTACTTGATCAAATTGCAAGAATCCCTTGCAAAAAATAAGGTAAAGTGGACATTCGTGCGCGCAAGACGAAATCCTTCCAAAACCTTAGGTTTCGTAGCGATTTTAACATAAAAACATCAAAAACCCAATGGTTTTCTCAGAAAAAATTGTCAAAATGTCCTTCCGCGCGCTCTTGCGGATTCCTAGGAAACCCACCAGATTTTAAACATTTCTGTTAAAAGGGCCTTTGCGAGGAACCTTTTCAGGTGCTTCGACCTTCTGCAACAACGGTTGCGAGCCTACGAGGGCCACCATCCCTTGCAAAAAATGACACGAAGTGCACATGCGCGCGGCCGCCGCGCGCGCGTGCCGAAATCCTGCCAAACATAATGTGATTTCAATAATTTCAAGATGCGATGTTCCGAAAACATATGCAAACGCAAGACTTTCTCATCCGAAAAATATCAAAATCCACCCGCGGGCTCTTCATGAATCTTTAAAACCCAAGATGGCCCCAAGAGGCGCTCAAGATGGCCCCAAGAGGCGCCCATGAGGCCGCAAGAGGCGCCCAAGATGGTCCCAAGAGGCCCCAAGAGGACTCCAAGAGGCCCCCAAGAGGTTCCAAAGAGGCTCCAAGTTGGCTCCAAGAGGCCCCCAAGATGGCCCCAGGAGGCGTCCAAGTGGCCCCACTGCGTACCATCTCACGTGTACCGTGTACCACATCTTCTCAGGTTGCCTCACACATGTGACGAATCTCTTTCTATCTCTCTCTCCACTGGCTCTCTGTCTTGCTCTCTCTCTCTCTCTCTCTCTCTCTCTCTCTCTCTCTCTCTCTGTCTCTCTGTACTATGTATGTCATACGCAACAAATGCACCATGCGGGGCACATGCGGGGCCCAAACAAGTGATCAACCTCTGCGGGTGTGTACTCCACGCCAGTGTAGTATCCACGATCGTCCGCGCGCCACGAAGTGAAGTGTCCTGACGTCATAGGGCGGGAAGCTGGGTGTGGGTGGTTCCCGAGAGTCGTGTGGATGTTTGGTAGAGCTTGCCTTGCCCCCCCACGAAGTGGGGGTATTGGCTGGCGTCGCATGAAAACCCTGGCGCTGGGGAGAACACTGAGCGTTCGGGTAAAATGATTGTTGTTGTTGTTGTTGTTGTTGTTGTTGTTGTTGTTGTTGTTGTTGTTGTTGTTGTTGTTGTTGTTGTTCGTTGCATTCTCATTTCTGAAGAATAACTGTTGTTGACCCCCCCCGTCCGGTGCACATTGTTGTTTTTTTCGATTGAAAGGCCCTTCCGGTCTCGCACTCTGTTCTCTATCAGGGAAAGTTTTGATGGTCAAACTGTGCCGTCGGCTCTCGGTTTACAACAACAACGGCCCCCGCCTGAGACTACCTCACAATTTATTTCCAACCCTCCTGCGTTGGGTTCTCGTTTTGAATAGAGCACTGCTCGCGCGAATCTTCCTTCCTCCCCGGCCCTCTCCCCCCTCCTCTGCCTTTTACCTGGCTCGTCTCTGCGTTTCGAGGGCTGCTGGGGGCTGCGATCTGCGAAACTGTCACCACTTTCGAGGGCTGCGGGGGGGCCCAGCACACTGGCCACGGCGGGCTCAAATGGGACCTCGCCCTCCTGGGGGGCTGCGATCTGTGAAACTGTCGCTACTTTCGAGGGCTGCTGGGGGGCCCAGCACAGTGGGTTACCGACGGCGGATTCAAATGAGACCTCGCCATGCCTGGAAACAGTTGCCACTTTCGAGGCCTCGGTGGATATAAACGGAACCTCGCCATCCCTGGTGGGCTGCGATCTATGCAACTGTCGCCATTTTCGAGGACTGCTGGGGGGCTCGGCGCAGTGGGTACCCACGGCGGATTCAAATGGGACCTCGCCGTCTCTGGGGGGCTGCGATCTGTGAAACTGTCGCCACTTTCGAGGGCTGCGGGGGGGCCCAGCACACTGGCCACGGCGGGCTCAAATGGGACCTCGCCCTCCTGGGGGGCTTCGATCTGTGAAACTGTCGCTACTTTCGAGGGCTGCTGGGGGGCCCAGCACAGTGGGTTACCGACGGCGGATCCAAATGAGACCTCGCCATGCCTGGAAACAGTTGCCACTTTCGAGGCCTCGGTGGATATAAACGGAACCTCGCCATCCCTGGTGGGCTGCGATCTGTGCAACTGTCGCCATTTTCGAGGACTGCTGGGGGGCTCGGCGCAGTGGGTACCCACGGCGGATTTAAATGGGACCTCGCCGTCTCTGGGGGGCTGCGCTCTGTGAAACTGTCGCGACTTTCGAGGCCTGCTGGGGGGCGCCGCACAGTGGGTACCCACTGCAGATCCCAGTGGGGCTTCGCCCTCCCTGGGGGGCTGCGGTTTGTGAAAATGTTGTGAACGCTCGTCGCTGCGTTTCGAGGACAGCTGGGGGCTGCGATCTGTGAACCGGTTGCAACTTTCGAGTGCTGCTGGGGGGCCCAGCACAATGGGTACTCACCGCAAACTCAAATGGGACCTCGCTATGCCTGGGGGGCTGCGATCTGTGAAACTGTCACCACTTTCGAGGGCTGCTGGGGCGCCCAGCGCAGTGTGTACCCACGGCGGACTTAAATCACACCTCGCCCTGCCTGGGGGGCTGCGATCTGTGAAAAAAGTCGCCACTCTCGAGGGCTGCTGAGAACCCCAGCACAGTGGGTACTCACCGCAGACTCAAATGGGACCTCGCCGTCTCTGGGGGGCTGCGATCTGTGAAACTATCGCCACTTTCGAGGGCTGAGAAAGGACCCAGCACAGTGGGTACTCACCGCAGACTCCTAATAGAGCTTGCCATCCTGGAGGGGCTGCGATCGGTGAAACGGTCGTCACTTTCGAGGACTGCTGAGGGGCCCAGCACAGTGGGTACTCACCGCAGACTCAGATGGGGCCTCGCCCCCTGGGTGGCTGCGATCCGCGAAAATGTTGTTTCTTTCGAGGGCTGCCGAGGGGCCCAGCACAGTGGGCTTCCCGCGCGTCTTTCTCCGGCTCTTCGTTCCCGACTCCCCATGCCTTCTTCGAGCCTGTAGTTGTCGCTGCTCGTTCTTGTATGGTTTTTTCGGCGCATCATGCGATTGGCGCGTGTCCCAAGTAGCTGACATATCAAACAACGGATCGTGTTTGATTGTCCGTGCAAGTGTCGACCAACTAACTCCCCGTTTCCCCTGGTACAAATGGGCTGGGTACGTCACAGGGTAATTGAAGAATCGCGCTCTCGCTTGGGACTTCCGTGCAATTTACCACCGGATTGCGGGTCCCGCTTGATGTTTCTACACAATTTATTGAAGAATCGCGCTCTCGCTTGGGTCTCTGCCCTCAGCGGCCCCGTCGTTGCGCTCTGTGGCCCCGGTTGAATTGCCCTTCTCGCCCCTCGCTCGCTCGCGCCCGTCGTGGTCCCATACGTATGCGTTTCGTCGCACCGCTGTTGGTCTTGCAGGGGCTGGGTAAGGGTGCGTTTGCACCTCGTCGTCGTCGCCGGGGAGGAGGAGGAGGAGGAGGAGGAGGAGGAGGAGGAGGAGGAGGAGGAAGGAGGAGAGGAGGAGGAGGAGAGGAGGAGGAGGAGGAGGAGGAGAGAGGAGGAGGAGAGGAGGAGGAGGAGGAGGAGGAGGAGGAGAGGAGGAGGAGGAGGAGGAGGAGGAGGAGGGTAGGAGGAGGAGGAGGAGGAGGAGGAGATGGGGGATGGGGGATGGGGGATGGGGGATGGGGGATGGGGGGGAAGGGGGCAGGGGGGAGGGGGGAGGGGGGAGGGGGGAGGGGGGGGGAGGGGGGAGGGGGGAGGGGGGAGGGGGGGGGGGAGGGGGGTGGAGGGGGGAGGGGGGAGGGGGGAGGGGGAGGGGGGAGGGGGGAGGGGGGAGGGGGGAGGGGGGGGGGGAGGAGGTGGGAGGGGGAGGGGGGAGGGGGAGGGGGAGGGGGGGAGGGGGAGGGGGAGGGAGGGGAGGAGGAGGAGGCGGAGGAGGAGGAGGAGGAGGAGGAGGAGGAGGAGGGAGGAGAGGAGGAGGAGGAGGAGGAGGAGGAGGAGGAGGGAGGAGGGAGGAGGAGGAGGAGGAGGAGGAGGAGGAGGGAGGAGGAGGAGGAGGAGGAGGAGGAGGAGGAGGAGGAGGAGGAGGAGGAGGAGGAGGAGGAAGGAGGAGGAGGAGGAGGAGGAGGAGGAGGAGCGAGAGGAGGAGGAGGAGGAGGAGTTCCACCAGCTACCAGCGGCCGCTGGGTTGGTACCTAATTCCTGGGGCCTTCTTGGGGCCCTCTTGGGGCCCTCTTGGGGCCTCTTGGGGTCCTCTTAGGGCCAACCAGGGCCCCGAGAGGGCCCCGAGAGGGCCCTTCGAGGGCTCCAAGAAGGTCCAGGAGTTATGTACCAGCGGCCGCTGGGTTGGTACATACTTCCTGGGACCTTCTTGGGGCCCTCTTGGAGCCCTCTTGGGGCCGTCTTGGGGCTCTCGTGGGGCCGTTGAGTGCCCTCTTGGGACCATCTCCTGGGCCATCCAGGGGCCCAAGAGGACTCCAAGAGGGCCCCCAAGAGGGCCCCAAGAGGGCGTCAGGAATTATGTGCCAGCGGCTTCTTGGGGCCTTCTTGGGGCCCTAGTGGGGCCCTCTTCGGGCTCTCGTGGGGCCAAAGAAGTGCTGTGCTCGTTGTTGTTGCCTCGGCCGCGGACACTCCTGCTCAAGTGTGGAGGATGGAGCAGCACAACTGGTCTTACCGTTTTGTCGCCCAGAGCATCCCTCCGCCGGTGTGCCCTGGCCCTCCAGAGTGGCCTGCCCGTGGTTTCCCGCTGCTGGACGATGGTGTCTCTCAGGCGGAGGAGGCGGTGCGAAACCTCAGCTCAGCAGTGGAGGCACTGACGCTCCCGCCTTCGTCTTCACGCTCGAAGAGCAGCCCGAGCTGGACGCGACTCCGCTGCTGTTGGATGAGTCCCCGCTGCAGACGCCATCGGGCTGGTCGGGGGCGCGGGCAGGCCTGGTGGGATTCGCCGAGGGCGTCGCTGCTTGCGCGCTGTGCCGCCGTCGCCCTGGCGCTTGTAGTGGCAGGGGAGGCCCCCCACCGCGGGAGACAGCCGGTGCAGCGGCTAGCAGGCGGTACCGCCGTGGGGGTGCGGGAAATCTGCAGTAACAGGATCCAGGGGGGACCGCATCAGGTTCGTGTGTGGTGACTCTTCGGTTTGGCATCAACGTACGGTCTTGTGCCCAGTGAGGCCGAAGGAGTGGTGTACGCCCGTGCCCGATGGGGACTACACTCCTGACAGTGTGGTCTGCGAGGATCCTGCGGGCCCCCGCGTGCTCCGGATCGCTGGGAGTGGAGATCGCCCCTCGGTGAAGTTTAAAGCTTTCTATCTGCCCCGAGAGCCCATCGATGGGAGGAGCCTCAGGAGCTACCTCAGGCTGGCGCTCGCGGGGGTGGCGAAGTCGGGGCAGCCTCTGATGGACCCGACCCGTTACCTCGAAGACGGCCGCCTCCTCGCCGCAGGTGGAGCCATCCGTTGTATCGTTCCGCCGCGCGAGGCGGCACACGCCGCTGCTGCCGCAGGGGCGCCAGAGGAGCTGGCCCGGGACGCGCTGCAGCCGCTGCCGCTGCCCGACTGGCCTACGTTGCGACTCGAGCTCGGCCCGCCGACGGAGCACTGGTTGGTGTTCGCAGAGGCGCCAGGGAAGTGAGCACGGCGATCAAGATGACCACCTTCCAGACGGCGGTCCAGCAGGCAGGATTGTGATCGGCTGGACATCGCGTCCTTGACTCTCGCGGAGGTGGCATGCGGACGAGTTGCCCAGGCCAAAAGCCTACCGCAGGGCCTTGAGCTGTACATGGGCATGACCTGGCCGTTGGAGGCCAGTCCAGGCTTGAGGAGCGCGATTGCCAGCAGAAGCAAGGCTGGCGGCGGCAAGGCGGTGCAGACGGCGGCAGGGCAGCAGCGGCTCAGCAGCCCTCGCCGCCAGTGAACCCCTTCGCGTCGGCGCGGCATTGACCAACGCAGCGGGCGGTGATCAGAGGACGCGGCCACGGCCTCCTTAACAGCAACGGAGACCTGTGGGCCCAGATCCGCGAGGACAAGGTCAATGCACGTGCTAGAATCGTGCGCGGGCGCTGGCGGGTTGCTCGCGGTGAGCGCGGCTGCGCGCGGCATCGCCTCGATATCGCGGTCTTTCAGGGGCTGGTGGCATGGCAGCAGTCGCGCACTGGGGGGCAGGCGGAAGGCGTGAACGCGACCGAGTGAGCTCACCAAGGATCGCGCTCCAGGTGTCCACGTCGCCCCCTGGCGCTGGGTAAACTGCGGCGGTGGCGCCGCTCGACGAGGTCCAAACTTCAAACCACTGGGCCCTCGCAGACGGATCGTCGGGCAACGGGTTGACTGCCGGAAGTAGTTCGGGTCTCAAAAAATAGCGACAACGCCCCGCGAGGCGGAGCATTCGCCCAGCCGTCAGCGCGGGCACCCTGCCGGCAGCACTGCCCCCTGGGGGGTTAACGCGCACCGCGTGTGAAGCAAATATAGCTCTTCTCATCGTGGACAAGCTGCGCCGTCGCCTGCAAGCACCAGTCAAAGAGCGCGTCTGTGCCGAAGGCAGGCAAGCCACGCCAGTCTGGGTTTAGAACGGCCGCGCGCAAAAGCTGCTGGCTTGATAAGTTCAACGGCGGGCCCGCAGCTCTGGCGCCGTCGGCAGCCAGCGCGGGGCCGGCGAACTGCGAGAGCACGGGCTGCGAGCCCCCGCAAGCAGGACGCAGTGGGAGGGCGACCTCTTTGGCAATGGGTGCTCGCAGCTGCCGGCCCAGAGCGATCCCCCCGCGCGTGAACCTGCGGCGGCAGCTCGGGGGCGCCAGCAAGCAAGGCGAGCGCGTCACGGATCGCCGCTCCCTTCTGCAGGCCCCTGGTTCTGACGCCGATCCATCGGTTCGCTAAGTCGCGCAGCGGTGTCAGGGAGGCGCCGCCGCCTCCGGCGAACATGCCTCTGCCCTTGCGCGAG
Organism: Prorocentrum cordatum; assembly: GCA_963575745.1. Classification (NCBI taxonomy): domain Eukaryota; class Dinophyceae; order Prorocentrales; family Prorocentraceae; genus Prorocentrum; species Prorocentrum cordatum. The sequence continues at coordinate 946,975 of CAUYUJ010022503.1, forward strand.
CGGCCTCCGGCGGGGTCGTGCGCGGCGAGGCCGGGAGGGGCCCTGGCAACGGCAGCGGGGAGGGGGGTCGCGGCCGGCGGGAGGGGGGGGCGAGGAGAGGAAGATGGCAGAACAAACGGAAAAGAACCGGCCCTAGTTCCCCTCCCAGAAAGGGCCCCGGACCCAAATACCGGGGCCAGTTTTTAGCGCCCACGAGGGCGCCCGCGGCAGGCGTCCAGGACGGCCGATTCAGCGCGTCCAGCGTCTCCTGGACTGTGCGCTCCTTGGACCCAGTCACGGCGGCGCGCGCGTCACTACGTTGCGCGAGCATCCCCAGCTGCGCGGCGCGCCGACCGGCGCTGCGCGGCGCGGCCGCGGAGGGCGACGGCGCGCTGCGGGGGGGCCCGCCAAGGAGGCAGGCGGCGGAAGACACCGCGGAGCGGACGGATCGGCTGGAGGCGGGACCTGGGACAAGACATACGACCAGTATCCCTCGAGGGGCGACGCGTCCCAGCCCAGGCATAGAACGCCCCCCCGCCTGCGCGATAGGCCCCTCCCTCCAAGCGAAGAGCATGCGAGCATGTGCGGCGCGTTACCGCGATGAGCACAGTCGACGCCACTATGCAGCTGCAGCGCTCGACACGGCTCGTTAGAACCAGTGGGGTTCATAGAGAATCCGGGCCCGTACCGCCACGCCGCTTTGGGTGCCGGTCGCAGTGGGCGGCGGCTGCGCAGAGAAATGCGAAACGAGGAAAGTGCAGGACAAGTGGAAGAGGGTACCCGCCCCCGTGTAAGCGAGCGAGTGTTTTGTTGCTTTGTTGCTTTGTTGTTGTTGTTGTTGTTGTTGTTGTTGTTGTTGTTGTTGTTGTTGTTGTTGAACATTATTTATTCTAAAGTCTAAAGAATAATTATTGTTGGGGCCCCTGGTGCGCGGCCCCCTCGCCGCGCCTAGGCCGCAGCCACATTTTCATCATTTTCGTGAGGAAGTCTCAGGCAAAACGTGGGTGTCCGGATCCGGTTGTTTTGTTGTCCCCCGCTTTCCCTTGCAAAAAACACTATAAAATGAAATTTCTTGTTCTAACATAACCAAACTTCAAGAATCCTTTGCAAAAAAACGTCACGAAGTGCACACTCGCGCGCGCAAGATGAAATCCTTTCAAAACCTTAGTTTTCGTAGCGATTTTAACATAAAAGCATGAAAAACCCAATGGTTTGCCAAAAAAAAAGTTTCAAAAATTCATCTTGCGCGCTCTTGCGGATTTCTTAGGAAACCCAAAATTTTTTCAACATTTCTGTCAAACGGGCTCTAGCGAGCAACTTTTTCACGTGCTTCGAACTTCTGCAACAACGGTTGCGCGCATGCCAGGGCCATCATCCCTTTCAAATAATATCATATTGGACACATTCGTTTTTCCTTCGCGCGCGCACGCCGAAATCTTCCAATACCATTGGGTTTCTTAAGAAATTCAGCACCGCGTATCATAAAATCGCACGAATCGCACCGTAGGTCCTCGAAAAACACGTGCACGGCCACAACAAGTCATTGCACCCATGCGCCAGTGTAGTAGCCAAGGTCGTCCGCAGGCCACGAAGTGAAGTGTCCGAACGTCATAGGGCGGGAAGCTGGGTGTGGGTGGTGGCGAAGAGTCGTTTGGAAACTTGGTAGAGCTTGAACCGGCCCCCCCACAAAGTGGGGGTATTGCCCGCCTCCTGTGAAAACCCTGGCACTGGTGAGAACGGAGTGTCCCCAGTCTTAAATGATTGTTGTTGTTGTTGTTGTTGTTGTTGTTGTTGTTGTTGTTGTTGTTGTTGAATATTCTTACTTCTAAAGAATAATTATTGTTGGGCCCCCTGGTGCACGCCCCCCTCGCCGCGCCTAGGCCGCAGCCACATTTTCATCATTTTCGTGAGGAAGTCTCAGGCAAAACGGGGGAGTCCGGATCCGGTTGTTTTGTTGACGCCCGCTTTCCCTGTCAAAAAACAATATAAAATGACATGTCTTGTTCTAACATAACCAAACTTCAAGAATCCTTTGCAAAAAATGACACGAAGTGCACACTCGCGCGCGCAAGATGAAATCCTTCCAAAACCTTAGTTTTCGTAGCGATTTTAACATAAAAACATGAAAAACCCAATGGTTTTTCAAAAAAAAAGTTTCAAAAATTCATCCCGCGCGCTCTTGCGGATTTCTTAGGAAACCCAATACTTTTTCAACATTTCTGTCAAACGGGCTCTTGCGAGCAACTTTTTCACGTGCTTCGAACTTCTGCAACAACGGTTGCGCGCCTGCCAGGGCCATCATCCCTGTCAAATAATACCATATGGGACACATTCGTTTTTCTTCGCGCGCGCACGCCGAAATCTTCAATTGCGGGGGAAAAGTCGTATACTTAGCTAGCTTACAGAAAATGTTACCACAACAAGTCATTGTACCCATGCGCCAGTGTAGTAGCCAAGGTCGTCCGCAGGCCACGAAGTGAGGTGTCCGAACGTCATAGGGCGGGAAGCTGGGTGTGGGTGGTGGCGAAGAGTCGTTTGGAAATGTGGTAGAGCTTGAACCGGCCCCCCCACAAAGTGGGGGTATTGCCCGCCTCCTATGAAAACCCTGGCACTGGTGAGAACGGAGTGTCCCCACGTGCTAGTAATTGTTGTTGTTGTTGTTGTTGTTGTTGTTGTTGTTGTTGTTGTTGTTGTTAGTTGTTGTTAGTTGTTGTTGCAATTGTTTGTTGTAGTTGTTGCTGTTGTTGTTGTTGTTGTTGTTCTTGTTGTTGTTGTTGTGGTTATTGTTTTTGTTGTTGTTGCTGTTGTTCTTGTTGTTGCTGTTGTTGATGTTGCTGCTGTTGCTGCTGTTGCTGCTGTTGCTGCTGTAGTTGTAGTTGTAGTTGTAGTTGTAGTTGTAGTTGTAGTTGTAGTTGTAGTTGTAGTTGTAGTTGTAGTTGTAGTTGTAGTTGTAGTTGTAGTGATAGTTGTAGTTGCAGTTGTAGTTGTAGTTGTAGTTGTAGTTGTAGTTGTAGTTGTAGTTGTAGTTGTAGTTGTAGTTGTAGCTGTAGTTGTAGTTGTAGTTGTAGGCGTAGTTGTAGTTATATGTGTAGATGCAGTTGGAGTTGTAGTTGTAGTTGTAGTTGTAGTTGTAGTTGTAGGTGTAGTTGTAGTTGTAGTTGTAGTTGTAGTCGTTGTTGTAGTTGTAGTTGTTGTTGTTGCTGCTGCTGCTGCTGCTGCTGTTGTTGTTGTTGTTGTTGTTGTTGTTGTTGTTGTTGTTGAATTCTCATTTCCGAGGAATAATTATTGATGATCCCCCCACCGGTGCATATTGTTTTTTCAATCAAAGTGTGCCCCTCGACGCTCGCACCCGGTTTTTTGACCCTGGCCCCAGGTTAACAACAACAACCGCTCCCGCCGGAGATTTCCTTACAATTCAGGCAGGACCCCCGCTCCCGCCCGAGACTTCCTCGCATTGTATTCAGGAATCGCGCTCTCGCTTGGGACTTGCTTGCAACTTGCTGAAGAATAGCCTTGCGTTGGAATTTCGTGCAATTTGCCCAAGCGCCGCGCTCCCGACACCCAGGCACCCAGGAGTCGCGCCCGTTGTGGCCCCACGTGCGTGCCCTTCGTGGCCCCGCTGTCGCCATTTGTGCCCCCTCATTGTCTTACGTGGCCCAGCTGCTACCCTCAGTGGCTCCATAGTTGCCTTCTGTGGCCCCGCATTTTCTGCACTTCGTGGCCCCCGCTCGTTCGCACTCTTCGTGGCCCCATACGCATTCCCTTCGTGTCCCCGCTGTCGCCCTTCGTGGCCTACTTCGTGCCCTTCGTGGTCCTGCTGTCGTTCTCTCTCTCTCTCGCTTTTGCTCGTCGTCGCCGTCGTCGCTGTCGTCTTCGACGTCGTCGTCGTCGTCGTCGTCGTCGTCGTCGTCGTCGTCGTCGTCGTCGTCGTGGTCGGTCCCCTATCCGTCCCTCTTGGGGTCGGGTCGGCGGTCCGCGGCCGCCCCGCCGATCAGCGCTGCCGCTGGCCAGGCCGACGGTCCGCGGCCGCCCCGCCGCTTGCCGGGGCCCGGCCTGCAGGGGAGAAAGGTACACCCCCCCTAAAAGGGGTTCGATGGAAGACGAAGAGGGCGGGTATCCAGGGTTTGGGAAAGACGCGTTATTGGACACTCGAGCATATAAGGGCAAACGGCCTTAAAATGATTGTTGTAGTTGTTGTTGAACATTATTCGCTCTAAAGAATTATTATTGTTGGGACCCCTGGTGCGCGACCTCTGCGCCGCGCCTAGGCCGCAGCTACATTTTCATCATTTTTTCGCGAAAGCTTCAGAAAAGTGGATGAGCTCCGGATCCGGTTTTTTGTTGACGCTCGTTTTCCCTTGCAAAAAACAATAGAAAATGAAAATTCTTGTTTTTACTTGATCAAATTGCAAGAATCCCTTGCAAAAAATAAGGTAAAGTGGACATTCGTGCGCGCAAGACGAAATCCTTCCAAAACCTTAGGTTTCGTAGCGATTTTAACATAAAAACATCAAAAACCCAATGGTTTTCTCAGAAAAAATTGTCAAAATGTCCTTCCGCGCGCTCTTGCGGATTCCTAGGAAACCCACCAGATTTTAAACATTTCTGTTAAAAGGGCCTTTGCGAGGAACCTTTTCAGGTGCTTCGACCTTCTGCAACAACGGTTGCGAGCCTACGAGGGCCACCATCCCTTGCAAAAAATGACACGAAGTGCACATGCGCGCGGCCGCCGCGCGCGCGTGCCGAAATCCTGCCAAACATAATGTGATTTCAATAATTTCAAGATGCGATGTTCCGAAAACATATGCAAACGCAAGACTTTCTCATCCGAAAAATATAAAAATCCACCCGCGGGCTCTTCATGAATCTTTAAAACCCAAGATGGCCCCAAGAGGCGCTCAAGATGGCCCCAAGAGGCGCCCATGAGGCCGCAAGAGGCGCCCAAGATGGTCCCCAGAGGCCCCAAGAGGACTCCAAGAGGCCCCCAAGAGGTTCCAAAGAGGCTCCAAGTTGGCTCCAAGAGGCTCCCAAGATGGCCCCAGGAGGCGTCCAAGCGGCTCCAAGAGTCCTCCGGGAGGATCCAATAAGCCCCCAAGAGGCCCCAACATGCTTTCAAGAAGCCCCCCAAAGCCTCTCAAGAGGACCCCATGCGGCGCCAGGAGGCTTCCCCCCTTCCCCAAGAGGACCCCCAGCGGCCCCAGGCCAGTGTAGTATCCACGATCGTCCGCGCGCCACGAAGTGAAGTGTCCTGACGTCATAGGGCGGGAAGCTGGGTGTGGGTGGTTCCCGAGAGTCGTGTGGATGTTTGGTAGAGCTTGCATTGCCCCCCCACGAAGTGGGGGTATTGGCTGGCGTCGCATGAAAACCCTGGCACTGGGGAGAACACTGAGCGTTCGGGTAAAATGATTGTTGTTGGTGTTGTTGTTGTTGGTGGTGTTGGTGTTGTTATTGTTGTTGTTGTTGTTGAACATTATTTATTCTAAAGAATAATTATTGTTGGGCCCCCTGGTGCGCGCCCCCCCTGCGCCGCCTAGGCCGCAGCTACATTTTCATCATTTTCGTGAGGAAGCCTCAGAAAAAGAGGGTGTGTACAGGATCCGGTTGTTTTGTTGTAATCCGCTTTCCCTTGCAAAAAACAATACAAAATGACATTTCTTGTTTTAATATAATCAAATTTCAAGAATCCCTTGCAAAAAATAAGGTAAAGTGGACATTCGCGCGCGCAAGACGAAATCCTTCCAAAAGCTTAGTGTTCGGAACGATTTTAACATAAAAACATAAAAAAACCAATGGTTTTTCAACAAAAAAATGTCAAAATCTCATCCCGCGCGCTCTTGCGGATTCGTAGGAAACCCAACACTTTTTAAACATTTCTGTCAAACGGGCTTTTGCGAGCAACTTTTTCGAACTTCTGCGACAACGGTTGCGCACCTGCCAGGGCCATCATCCCTGTCAAATAATACCATGCGGGACACATTCGTTTTTTCTTCGCGCGCGCACGCCGTCGTCGTCGGCCGCGGGGCCCTGAATAGTAGCCACGGTCGTCCGCATGCCACGAAGTGAAGTGTCCGAACGTCATAGGGCGGGAAGCTGGGTGTGGGTGGTGGCGAAGAGTCGTTTGGAAATTTGGTAGAGCTTGAAACGGCCCCCCCACAAAGTGGGGGTATTGCCCGCCTCCTATGAAAACCCTGGCACTGGTGAGAACGGAGTGTCCCCACGTGCTAGTAATTGTTGTTGTTGTTGTTGTTGTCGTCGTCGTCGTCGTCGTCGTCGTCGTCGTCGTCGTCGTCGTCGTCGTATCGTCGTCGTCGTCGTCGTCGTCGTCGTTTCATTTTTGAAGCAAAAGCAATTTTGACCCCCACCCCACCGGTGCACATTGTTTTTTTCTCAATCAAAGTGTGCCCCTCGACGCTCGCACTTTTTTTTTTGACAGGGAAAGTCTTGACGCTGAAACTGTGCCCTTGGCCCCGGGTTACAACAACAACGGCTCCCGCCGGAGACTTCCTTACAATTTAGCCAGGATCCCCGCTCCCGCCCGAGACTTCCTTGCATTTTCTAGGAATCGGGTCTCGTTGGGGAATTCTTTACAACCTATTTCAGGAATCGCTCTCCCTGCGCTCTGGAGTCGCGCTCTCGCTGGAGACTTGCTTGCAACTTACTGAGGAATGGCCTTGCGTTGGTTTCCTGCAAGTCTTGACGCTTCGCGTATCCCCACCAGGCCATCCAGAATTGATGGCCAGTTTTCTTGAGGCCTCTTTGGAGGCTATCTTGAGCCATGCTCGGCTATTGGCTGTCGGAGGCTATCTGGAGCCATGCTCGGCTATCTTGTGCCATCTTGAGGCTGTCTTGAAGTTTCTTGGAGGTCTGTCGGAGGCTGTCTTGAGCCATGCTTGGCTATCTTGGGCCATTTTGAAGGCCATCTTGGGCTATCTAGGGCTCTCTTGGAGCCATCTTGGGCCAAAAAGGGCGGGGTGGAGGGTCTTTAGGAGAGGCTGGGAGGCCTCTTGGGGCCATCTTGGGCCCCATGTCTCAAAAAGAGGAGGTCTCTCAATTAGATCCCTCCTTCGGAGGCTCTCAAACGGCGTCTTGGGGCCGTCTTGGAGCGCTCTTGGGCGCCTCTTGGGCGATCTTGGGGCCGTCTTCGGCCCCATTGGGCCCCTCTTGGGGCCCTTTTGGGCCATCATGGTGCCATCTTGAGGCTTCCAAAGCCCATTGGAAGCGAAAAGGCGAGAATGCCAAAAACATTGATTTCCCCTTCGGCTTTTGAAGGGTTTTGGCATCTGGGAGAGCGCCGTAGAGGGTTCGAAGGGCACTTGGATCCGTCTCCGGGCTGTCTTGGGGCCTCTTGGGGGTAGGTCGGAGGCTATCTGGACCCATCTTGAAGTAACATGGGCCATCTTGGAGGCCATCGTGCGACTTTGAACGCCTCCTGGAGCAATCTTGGGCCATCTTGGACGCTCTACCGCCTCGCGGCGCGCCCTGTCCAGGCCCAGGGAAGGGGGCGGGGGGAGGGGTTTCAGTGAAGGGAGAAGAAAAAATACGCGCTATACCACCTGAGCCCAGAGGGCTGGTCGGAGTTGCCCCGGCGCCGCGCTCCGGACACCCGGGCACCCGGGAGTCGCGCCCGTTGTGGCCCCATGTGCGTGCCCTTCGTGGCCCCGCTGTCGCCATTTGTGTCCCCCTCACTGTCCTACGTGGCCCAGTTGCTACCCTCAATGGCCCCACAGTTGCCTTCTGTGGCCCCGCATTATCTGCCCTTCGTGGCCCCACGCTCGTTCGCGCTCTTCGTGGCCCCATACGCATTCCCTTCGTGTCCCCGCTGTCGCCCTTCGTGGCCTACTTCGTGCCCTTCGTGGCCCTGCTGTCGTTCTCTCTCGCTCTCGCTTTCGCTCGTCGTCGTCGCCGTCGCCGTCGTCGTCGTCGTCGTCGTCGTCGTCGTCGTCGTCGTGGTCGGTCCCCTGTCCGTCCCTCTTGGGGTCGGGTCGACGGTCCGCGGCCGCCCCGCCAATCATCGCTGCCGCTGGCCAGGCCGACGGTCCGCGGCCGCCCCGCCGCTTGCCGGGGCCCGGCCTGCAAGGAAGAAAGGTATACCTCCCAAAAGGGGTTCGATCGAAGACGAAGAGGGCGGGTATCGAAGGGTTGGGAAATACGCGTTACTGGACACTCGAGCATATAAGGGCGAACGGCCTTAAAATTATTATTGTTGTTGTTGTTGTTGCTCTTATTGTTGTTGTTGTTGTTGTTGTTGTTGTTGTTGTTGTTGTTCTTGTTCTTGTTCTTGTTATTGTTCTTGTTGTTGTTGTTGTTGTTGTTGTTGATGTTGTTGTTGTTGTTGTTGTTGGTGTTCTTGTTATTGTTATTGTTCTTGTTCTTGTTATTGTTCTTGTTCTTGTTGTTGTTGTTGTTGATGATGATGTTGTTGTTGTTGTTGTTGTTGTTGTTGAACTCTCATTCTAGAGGAATAATTATTGTTGATCCCCCACCGGTGCACATTGACTTTTTTAAATTGAAATGCCCCCATCGGGGCTCGCACCTTGTTTTCTGTCAAGGAAAATCTTCCTGCTCAAACTGGCCCCCTGACCCCCAGATTACAACAACAACGGCTCCCGCCTGAGACTTCCTTACAATTTAGCCAGGACCCCCGCTCCCGCCCGAGACTTCCTCGCATTTTATTCAAGAATCGCGCTCTCGCTTTGGATTTCCTTACGATTTATTCAAGAATCGCTCCTCCTGCGCTCTGGAGTCGCGCTCTCGCTGGGGACTTGCTTGCAATTTACTGAAGAATAGCGCCCTTGCGTTGGAATTTCTTGCAATTTACTCCAGCGCCGCGCTCCCGACACCCAGGCACCCAGGAGTCGCGCTCACGCCGCTACGGATTACCTAGGAATCGGGATCTCGCTGCCCTTCGTGGCCCCGTTGCAGCCCTTCGTGGCCCCCTCGCTTTGTTTCGTGGCCCCGTTGCAGCCCTTCGTGGCCCCCTCGCTTTGCTTCGTGGCCCCGTTGCAGCCCCTCGTGGCCCCGTTGCAGCCCTTCGTGGCCCCCTCGCTTTGTTTCGTGGCCCCGTTGCAGCCCTTCGTGGCTCCCTCGCTTTGTTTCGTGGCCCCGTTGCAGCCCTTCATGGCCCCCTCGCTTTGTTTCGTGGCCTCGTTGCAGCCCTTCGTGGCCCCCTCGCTTTGTTTCGTGGCACCATATATGTATGCCCTTCGTGGCCCCCGCTCGTTCGCGCCCGTGGTGGCCCCATATGCATGCCTTTCGTGGCCCCGCTGTCGCCCTTCGTGGCCCCCTCGCTGCCCTTCGTGTCCCCGTTGCTGCCCTCAGTGGCCCCGTCTTTACCCTCCGCGGCCCAACATACGTATGCCTTTCGTGGCCCCCGCTCGTTCGCGCCCGTTGTGGCCCCATGTGCATGCCCTTCGTGGCCCCGCTGTCGCCGTTTGTGGCCCCCTCATTGTCCTACGTGGCCCAGGTGCTACCCTCAGTGGCCCCATCGTTGCCTTCTGTGGCCCCGCATTATCTGCCCTTCGTGGCCCACGCTCGTTCGCGCTCTTCGTGGCCCCATACGCATTCCCTTCGTGTCCCCGCTGTCGCCCTTCGTGGCCTACTTCGTGTCTTTCGTGGCTCTGCTGTCGTTCTCTCTCGGTCTCGCTTTCGTTCGTCGTCGTCGTCGCCGTCGCCGTCGTTGCCGTCGTCGTCGACGTCGTCGTCGTCGTCGTCGTCGTCGTGGTCGGTCCCCTGTCCGTTCCTCATGGGGTCGGGTCGACGGTCCGCGGCCGCCCCGCCGATCAGCGCTGCCGCTGGCCAGGCCGACGGTCCGCGGCCGCCCCGCCGCTTGCCGGGGCCCAGCCTGCAGGGAAGAAAGGTATACCCAGCAAAAGGGGTTCGATCGAAGACGAAAAGGGCTGGTATCGAGGGTTTGTGACATTCGCGTTATTCAACGCTCGAGCAGATTAGGGCGAACAGTCTTAAAATGATAGTTGTTGTTGTTGTTGTTGCTGCTGCTGCTGTTGTTGTTGTTGGTTGATGTTGTTGTTGTTGTTGTTGTTGTTGTTGTTGTTGTTGTTGTTGTTGTTTTTTGTTGTTGCTGCTGCTGCTGTTGTTGTTGTTGGTTGATGTTGTTGTTGTTGTTGTTGTTGTTGTTGTTGTTGTTGTTGTTGTTGTTGTTGTTGTTTTTGTTGTTTGTTGTTTGTTGTTTGTTGTTTGTTTTTGGTTGTTTGTTTTTTTTTGTTTGTTGTTGTTGAGCTCTCATTCTTGAAGAATAATTTTTGTTGATCCCCCCCACCGGTGCACATTTATTTTTTTCGATTGAAGTGCCACCCCCGGGGCTCGCACCTTGTTTTTTCTCAAGGAAAGTCTTCCTGCTCAAACTGTGCCCCTGCCCCCCGGGCTACAACAACAACGGCTCCCGCCTGAGACTTTCTCGATTTACTCAGGACCCCCGCTCCCGCCCGAGACTTCCGCGCAATTTTTCTCAGGAAAGGCGCTCCCGTCTGAGACTTCCTCGCAATGTAATCAAGACCCCCGCTCCCGCCTGAGACTTCCGTGCAATTTACGTGGGAACGGCGCTCCCGCCTGAGACTTCTTCGAATTTTACTCAGGACCCCCGCTCCTGCCTGACATTTCCGCGCAATTGACTCAGGAACGGCGCTCCCGCCTGAGACTTCCTCGCAATTTAGTGAGGACCCCCGCTCCCGCCTGAGACTTCCGTGCAATTTGCTCAGGAACGGCGCTCCCGCTTGAGACTTCCTCGCAACTTAGTCAGGGCCCCCGCTTCCGCCCGAGATTTCATCACAATGTACTCAGGACTGCGCTCTCGCGTGCGACGTCCTCACAAATTATTCTGGAATTGCGTTTCGGCGCTCAGGAACCACGCACGCGCCAAGGACGCCTTCACAACGTGGTATCTTCCCTCTTCCTTCGTCCTTCCCCCTCCCCTTCCTCCCACTCTCCCTCGTTCTTCCCCTCCTCCTCTTGCAGGGCCCGCGCCAATTCCAATGGCGGGCAGAGAGATGTACGCCCCCGAAGGATTGTCCGCCCGTTCCGGTTTGCCCGTACGTCTAAGCCCGCCGGCCCCAGCAAAGAGAAATAATCCCCCCGAAAGGGGTGTGATCGAAGACGAAGAGGGCGGGTTTCGAGGGTGTAGGGTATACGTGTTGAATGACTCGCGGGCAAGTAAGAGCGTACAGCCTTAAAATGGTTGTTGTTGTTGTTGGTTGTTGTTGTTGTTGTTGTTGTTGTTGTTGTTGTTGTTGTTGTTGTTGTTGTTGTTGAACATTATTAATTCTAAAGAATAATTATTGTTGGGCCCCCTGGTGCGCGCCCCCCCTGCGCCGCCTAGGCCGCAGCTACATTTTCATCATTTTCGTGAGGAAGTCTCAGAAAAGAGGGTGTGTACAGGATCCGGTTGTTTTGTTGTAATCCGCTTTCCCTTGCAAAAAACAATAGAAAATGACATTTCTTGTTCTAATATAATCAAATTTCAAGAATCCCTTGCAAAAAATAAGGTAAAGTGGACATTCGCGCGCGCAAGACGAAATCCTTCCAAAACCTTAGTGTTCGCAGCGATTTTAACATAAAAACATCAAAAAACCAATGGTTTTTCAACAAAAAATTGTCAAAATCTCATCCCGCGCGCTCTTGCGGATTCGTAGGAAACCCAACACTTTTTAAACATTTCTGTCAAACGGGCTTTTGCGAGCAACTTTTTCGAACTTCTGCGACAACGGTTGCGCACCTGCCAGGGCCATCATCCCTGTCAAATAATACCATGCGGGACACATTCGTTTTTTCTTCGCGCGCGCACGCCGTCGTCGTCGGCCGCGGGGCCCTGAATAGTAGCCACGGTCGTCCGCATGCCACGAAGTGAAGTGTCCGAACGTCATAGGGCGGGAAGCTGGGTGTGGGTGGTGGCGAAGAGTCGTTTGGAAATTTGGTAGAGCTTGAACCGGCCCCCCCACAAAGTGGGGGTATTGCCCGCCTCCTATGAAAACCCTGGCACTGGTGAGAACGGAGTGTCCCCACGTGCTAGTAATTGTTGTTGTTGTTGTTGTTGTTGTTGTTGTTGTTGTTGTTGTTGTTGTTGTTGTTGTTGAAGGTTAATTATTATATAAACATTATTGTTGGACGCCTTAAAGGCGCTTTGGCGCTCTCGCCGGGGCGCCGGCTACATTTTCATGGAAAATGAGGCTCACGCTCGAGCGGTTTGGGGGACTGCCAAAACCGCCCTCCCGACAACAACAGCGCTCCCGCTCGAGACTTCCTCTTTTTCTACTCAGGGCTGGTGTTCTTGCTCGCCGCCGAAAGCGGCCGTCCTAGCAAAACCAGCGGTCCCGCTCGAGATCTCCTCCCGTTCTGCCTTGGACTGGCGCGCTAGTCTTTCTCTCATCGGCGCCGCCCCCAGCAATAACAACGCTCCCGCTCGAGGCTTCCTTTTTTTTGTCAAGTCGGTGCTTGTCCTCGCCGCCGAAAACCGCCGCCCCGACAAAACCAGCTGTTGCCTCATCAATTTCGCTGTTCGGACACGACGTCGAGATCTTGAAGCAAGAAGAATCAGACATATGTTTGGGGAGACAGTTATCTTTGGGTCACTACCGCGAGGTCGAGTACACGAATCGTTTGGCACCGGCGTGGAAGTCTTTTTGAGAGATTTCGGAAAATATTGTTTTCGAGGACGTATCCTCTACGGCAACAAATGCGAATATTTGACAGCGTGGTGACCCCAACTGCTTTGTATGTGTGTGAGTGTTGGACAATGGGCACCACGACGTTGCTCAGATTCAGAACCGCCCGGAGAAAGATGCTACGCAGCAAGTTGCCCGTGGCGAGAGGTGATCATGAAAACTGGGTCGATTATATAAGACGTGCAACCTTACGAGTCGATGAGTATTGCAACAAGTATAACATCAAAGATTGGGGCAGACATCAGGCGGAGCGAAAATGGAATTATGCTACTCAAATCTTCCTGGGCACCGAGGGGAAATGGAACAAACTATTGTTAGATTGGAAGCCTTGGTTCAGAGCTGTAGCCAAACGTTCTGTCGGCAGACCCAGCTTGAGATGGGGTGACGCGTTCCGTGCATGATAAAAATAATGATTTCTCTGATCTAATGAATGTCGGTGTGCCCACGGAGAATTACACCAGCCACGAGCTCTGGCGCATCATGTCCATGGAGGGCCTCGCGATAGTGGGCTCCTTCTACCCGACGGGCCCCACTTATTTCGGCCAATAAGCAGAGCATACGTCGCGCCCCGACCACTTCTGGGCCCCGAGGGGGGCCATTTCCTCCATTGTGTCGTGTTGCACGCTGCGGAAGGCCATGAGAGACCTGCAGAAGATCCCGCACGCACAGCCCAAGGGCCACTGCCCGATGCTGTGGAGATTGAGATACAAGTTGCACTTCGAGACTGCAGACACCGAGCAGGAGCTGAGGTGGGACCACGATCGACTGGCCAGCATTCTCACCGAAGGAGGCTCGCTGAGACTCATGGGTGAATTGGAACGACGCAGTGAACGGCAAGTCGCAGAGTGGCGCCGAGCAGCTCAGACCGACGATCCTTCAGAATTCTGGCAGGCACTGGTCGCTGACGTACGTGCTGCTGCTCTTGAGGCCTGCCAGGCCGATGCCAGGTCAGGCCCGTCAGAGGCCTATCGTCAAAGACGAGATGAGCTCCTGGAGGAGCGACGCACACTCGGTCGTTGAGTCTTTGCCGAGGAAGATCGAGAAGCACGGAAGAGGTGCGATCGCGAGATTCGTCGAGAACGCGCTCGGCTGGATCGTGAGAGCGTAGACCGCATGCTTCGAGAAGCTCAGCGTGCTGCCGACTTGGGTCACTCCAGCACGGTATGGCAATTGGCTTATCAAGTTGGTGCCAAGTACCATGGGTCCGCAGGCGACGCTTCAACACGTTGCCCCACTACTTGCCGACAATCGAGGAGTGGACCGACACGATGAAGGCAAACGCCAGGGATGGCGGATTCTCGGCTGTCGTCGTCCCTGACCCAGGGACCACCGCAGAGTTCGCCCTCGAGCTGCGTGCGACAGAGGACCCAGATGGCGAATGGAAGCAGTTACGTGGACACCCCTCGTCGACGGCGTACGTAGATTGGACTGGGACTCTACTGGCTTTAGAAACACCAGCTCGACGGAGGTTCGCGCCGTACCATTCCGCGCCAGGCGAGATATGGCTTGCGCTCATGAGAGCGGTGAGCGTGGAGACCCGTGGCGACGACGGCAGGAGGCGCGACGCACGTGTCGAAGTCGAAGCTCGCCCTCTCCCCCATGTACCATGTCCTAGACTCGCGGAGAGGATGACAGCGCTGTTCAGGCAGATCCGAATGTCGTGTCGCACCCCTGCATGGTGGCATTGGTCGCGCACTTTCCAGCTGGCGAAAGGCAATGATAAAGGGGGGGCCAAGGCCATGCTATTGATACACTGCTTCTGCCCGTTCGGAAAGGCCTGGTACCGCGGCATGTTCACCCGTCACCAGAGGCAGGAGCTGCCGTGCCACGCGCACGGCTACGCCAGGCGAAGGGCTCGACAAGGGGCTCAGCTTGTCTCGCGCCTGCACTCGTGGAGGCTCAAGAAGCTCAAGGTCTCGCACTTGCAGGTGCAGAAGGACATGAGCAGTGCCTTCCCGTCCACGAGCCACGGGGCACTGGCAGTAGTAGTTGGTGCGATCATCCCCGACCTGCAGGAGCAGAAGTTCCTGCTCCGGCGTCGCTCCGAGGCGGTGATGGAGGTTCGCGCGGGAGAGGTGAAGGCCTACTTCGTCCCTCGGCACGGCGCGGGCATGGGCGACGGCAATGCGTGCGAGCTGTTTGTCAGGGCGTTCGTTCGCCCTCCCGAGGACTGGAATCGCACGCTCTTGCAGGAGAGCCGAGACGCGATCATGATCGGTGAAGCCGGGGTCCCTCTGATTGAGGCTGCCACGCTCATCGATTGCCCCATCGCCGGGCAGCGCATCGACCTCTCCATGAGGGGCTATGCCGACGATGTTTCACACACGCTGCCGATTGCAGATGACAGTCCGTTTCGTGCTGCTGCGCTTGCGCGTACTTCTAATAGCTTCCTCTCCAGCAAGCTCAGGGCGCAAGGGGGTTTCGCTCAGAATGCCGACAAGGAGGTGGTTCTCCCAGTCTTCGTGGGTCCTGGAGGTTATACGTCTACTCGGGCCGTTCTCTCGGGGACGATTTCCTGTTTTCCTGGTGTACCTCAGGCTCAGGCGGTGTATCTTGGCGGTATCGAGCAGTTGTCGGGGGGGTGTGGAGCTGAGATTCGGGCTCGTATCGATGCGACCCGTTCGGCGTGGTGCAAGCTGGGGAGGTTCTGGAATCAGCACACGGCCCTTAAGCTCAAGAGGATGGCCTTCCTGGGTGTTATTCATAGCGCGGCCTACTCGGGCCTCGAGACCTACATCCCGGGGAAGAGAGACTGTGATAGGCTGGATCAGGTTATCTTGGGGTTTGCCAAAATTGCCCTTCCGTGGAGTTGCTACCAGGCGAGGTGAAGGCGAACGTGAGCAGGTCAGGACCCCCCAGGGCCTGGATGTTGCGGAAGAGGCTACACATCGGTGGTGCACGAACGGAGCTGCTTGTCCGCAGGTTACGCTACTGACAAAATCTGGGGCTTCACCCTGGAGCGAGTGTGCAGGTGACAGCAGCTCTGTTTGGGCACTTTTCAGCGCTGCAAGAGCGACCTTTGTTCTTGGAACATGGCTGGATTCATCCAACAGCGAACCCCTGGGCCCTCCAGGTGCAAGAAGATATCATGACGCTTCGCGTGTTACCGCATGGGCGCCACGTCCTCGACCAGGGGCATTCGATTTGGGACATATTCACGCACTATTGGGTCGCGACAGCGTTCAGCAGTGTGGACCCCAAGGGAATCCGACGGGCCTACTGGGATCAAGAGCCTCACGTTCCGCCCCTTCCTCCTCGAGCTCCTTGGGTACCCGTTCCTCCCGTGCCTGAACCCCCAGAACAAGAGTACGTGTGCGAGTATCCCGATGCCGAGGGGAGGGTCTGCAACCAGGTCTTCCAGACGAGAGCTGCGCTTGGGGCCCATCCTTGCCATCACCCTGCCCATGAAGCACGCGTTCCCGTCCATCAGTTGATTGTGACAAGCCAGTGTTTTTACTGCTCCTCGACGTTATCTTCGGAGGTGCTTGCCAGGCGCCACGTGGTCCAGCCCCCCAGGCTGAAGAGATGCTTGACCGACTTCAGCCCGTGCCCCCCTGCTCTGAAGGTCCCAGAGGTCCTGATGTGCCCTGTCTGCGTGGACCCCGGCAGCGTGCGCTCACATCATCGAGAGAGACTCACGGGGGCCGTTCGGACCCAAGGAGAGTTTCCCACGCTTGCCTCGCTTCAGCAACACATGCGAGAAGTTCGCGCCCCGCCGCCTCCAGACCTGTGCTTCGATGTCAACTTTGGCGGAGCGGGCCTTGAGTACTGGGACCGAACAGCGAGAGCAAGAGCTTCGGGGCAGGTTCGGCGACGGCACTCGCAGCACCGACCGCGGCAGAGGCGGCCCAGGTCGGCGACGCGGCCGCCGAGGGGCGCAAGCAGCGTCCGCAGCGGGAGGCGCGGCCCCGTCAGCGACACCAGCGGCGACTGGCACGAACGGAGCCCCCCGCGCTACAGACGTCATTGAGCTAGTGGACAACCACTATGGCCTGGCGCACAGAGACGTCCAAGAGTTAGAACTCATGCCATTGGAGTGGATCCAGGCAACATTCCCAGTGCTCGCGCGCCTCGCCCTCCGTCGCGAGCACTCGATCAACCACCTCGAGGCCGCCTCGTACAGGCGTGTGCAGATGCCGAGCAAGCACGACGTGATCACGGCGATGCAGCTGGCGGCGAAGGTCTACGGCACCGAGGCAGCGAGGCTCCGCAATGACAGCGCGCAGGCGTTGGCCGCAGGGCAGATAGTGCAGGCGCTCGAAGACCTGGGCATTCCTCATCCTCACGTCTTTCTGGCCCTGGTTGGGGCGCTCATTGCGCAAGGAGACAAGATCGGACAGCTCAACCTGCAGGCCCTGCAGTCGTACATGGCCACGGCCAACCACGAGACGCCCAGCAACGCGCTGCTGGCCGACAAGGTCCACCACTGCCGCATGCAGACGACGCACACGGAAGAGTTCGTGAAGCTGTGGCTCAAGGTCGACCCACCCGAGCTAGAGAACGTGGTGGTGGCCGCGCTGGTCCAGCTCGGCGGCAAGCACAAGCATGGCATT
>CAUYUJ010022503.1:969180-982374 GCA_963575745.1 Prorocentrum cordatum
GGCACAACCCTCACACGTTTCGTGGCCCCATAGGGAGCTCCGCTGAAGGTCCCAGTGCTGCCGCCCGCATGCGTCCCGCACACCCAATTCGGCACACTCCTCACCCGTTTCGTGGCGCCATAGGGAGCTCCACCGAAGGCCCCAGTGGCGGCGCTCACATGCGCATGCGTCCCGCACACCCATGTCGGCACATCCCTCACAGGTTTCGTGGCCCCATCATCCACTGGAGGCTCCAGTGGCGGCGCTCACATGCGTCACCCACACCCACCCAATTCGGGACACCCCTCACACGTTTCGTGGCCCCATAGGGAGCCCCACCGAAGGCCCCAGCGGCCGCGCTCACATGCGCCCCCGCCACCCATCCCGGCACGCCCCTCACAACAACAGGCTTCGTGGCCCCATAGGGAGCTCCACCGAAGGCCCCAGCGGCACCGCTCGCATGCGTCACCACTCGCACCCAATTCGGCACACCCCTCACACGTTTCGTGGCCCCGTAGGGAGCTGCACCGAAGGCCCCAGTGGCGGCGCTCACATGCGTCCCCGCCACACATCCCAGTACACCCCTCACGCGTTTCGTGGCCCCATAGGGAGCTCCACCGAAGGCCCCAGTAGCGGCGCGTCTCCGCCGCCCATCCCGGCCCCCCCCCGCAGCAGCATCATGTTTCGGGGACCCATAGGGAGCTCCACTGGAGGCCCCAGTGGCGGCCCGCACATGCGTTTCCGCCACCCATGTCGGCACGCCCCGCGCGTGCTTCATGTCCCCATAGGGAGCTTCGCCGAATGCCCCAGTGGCACCCATCTCGGCACACCCCTCACACGTTCTGTAGTCCGATGGGGAGTTCCATTGACGATGAAACCCGCAGCTGCGGTACTGACAACTGCATATGGTTGGGTTCTTCGCCAAGCTAATGTTTAAGGCCGCTTCTTCTGGCAGTCATTCGCAGAGTACACGTAGGTGCGCCCACCTACGGGCCATTCTTTTCCACGGCAATAGCACAGCGGGCACGATCCCTCGGGGATCGGATACTTCCGCGTGCGCTGCCGTTTCGTTGGCGCCAAACCCGGCGTGGCGGCGTCGGCAAGAGCCAGAGGCGCAGCCGGAGCAGTGTCGGCAGCGACGGCAGACGAGAGAGGCTCAGAGCTGGCGCGCGCGTCGCACAAGGCAGGACGAACTGGCAGGGCGGCACCGGCGGAAGCAGACTCGGCAGACGAGCTCGTCGAAGAAGAACTCGAAGAACGAGAGCGTGCACCGAAAGCAAGGGCGCTCTGTAGACGCTTTCGGTAAATGGCGAGCTTCCTGTTGATACGATCCATTTTGAGCTGGTGCTTGGCCTTTTTGACCTCCAGGCTCGCAATTTTCGCCTCGATCCCGCTGATTCTCTTCTGCCCCATTGCGGCTGTGAGGTGAGGGGCACGAACTCACATCAGCTGGGGCCGAAATGACACCGGAACGAGGTGATGAATTAGGCGACGGAAGATGGGAAAACTGATCCAGTACTGAGTTACAGGCGAAGACAGGTGACAGGTATCAGAGGTGGCACTACAGGCCTAAATGGCCCTGGGGCGTCGTCGTCGTCGTGTACGTCGTCCGGACACTCCGGAGGGAGGAAAACGCTCAACTTTACATGGGTGCCCGTTTGCTAACACCCAAACTTAGTAAGCAAACCCTCTGTTCTGGCATGCCCCCAGAGCGCAAGCAATACATAGAGGGCACAGCGAATCAGAACATATAGAATTTCTGCTTCTCCTACTATTCTGCCTCCTCCTCAGCCCTGGGAGCACAGGAGAGGGCGGATGAGCAGAGAAAGAGGAAGAGGACGGGAGGGGGAGGAAGAGAATGAGGATGGGGAGGAGGACTCAAGGGCATAGGAAGCGGTTTCAACGATGCCAGCTCGGGCGCAGTGCAGCAGCAAGAGCAAGCTGTGCGCCCAGTCTGTGACGCATCGTCTCGGTGACATTTGGGCTATCTGCCTAAAGCAGATCCGCTGACCCCCGCTTGCCTGAGGTGAAAAGGCGTGTGAGAAATTTGGCTGTCGTTCCCCTTTTGCCGTCTCCCCGGGAATCCACAAGCGCATTCGAGGAGGAGCGCGAAGGGTGCGGGGACGTGCTCCTAAACAGATCTCTGGAGATTCCGGAGCCTCCAATGAGGCCGAAGACTGCTCAGACGGAGCGCCAAGACAGGCCAAGGGAGCGTCGAGGTCGCCCAGGGCAGGTCCACGACAGCCCAATAGGACTTGGCGACGGCCCACGAGGCTTCGAAAACGGCCCAGGAGTGCTCCCAGAGGACCACAGAGAAGGCCCCTAGAACGAAAATGGTCTCAGTCTGTCCGAAAATTATACATTTCGAGCATACTCGCCTTTTGGCGGATTGAGAGCGTTGAAAACTGTCCAAGGAGCTCCCTAGAGCGTCCCAAACCGGGCCATGAGGTACCCAAGAGGGCTCGAAGACGCCCCCAACTAGCCTCAAGACGGCCACAGGGGTCTTCAAAACGGTCAAAGGGAGCCTCCGGGGTGCCAAAAGGGAAAATCCGTACTAATTATCAGTTCGAGCTTTTGCCCCGCAGATGGCCACAATAGCGTCCAAGAGGCTCCCGAGGAGCTCCGAAGAGATCCGAGGAAGCCTCCACGAGGGTCCCAAGGCGCTTCCAATTCGAAGTCTCCAAGGGACTCCCAGAAGGCGCGTCAAAGAACTCCGCAAAGCGCCCCACACCCTCAGGATGCCCCGAAGAGCTCTCAAAGAGGTTCGCCAAAAGCATCCCAGGAGGCCCCCATATGCATCCCAGGGACTAACGACCAACGCGATAACATCCACGACCGTCGCAAGCTCTCACTCACTCGTTCTCTGGGTCGTCGTCGTCCTCCTTCTCCTCCTCCTACTCCTCCTATTCTCCTCCACCTCCTCATCATCATCATCCTCTTCTTATATTCCCCTTCCGCTCCTTCCCCCAATAGAACCTCCCCCCCTCATCTCTTCCTTCTAATATTGCTTTTGCGCCTCCCTCCTGCGTCCCCCATTCATCCTCGCTCCTGGTGCTTGGTGGTCATCGTCTTCGTTAGTGTACCAGCGATCGTCCAATACTCTCTGCCTCTTCTGGGGGTCGGCGGAATGACGTACGCCAATTGAATAAATGGCACGCCAACACAAATCCGACGGGCGGGCATCCCCCAACACGCAGACCAGCCAACCGCAACGCGGATGTCAATGACACGGTCTCGGTGCGTGACAAATTCGGTCGGAAACGGGACCCCGCAACACAGGATGCTTATGTATCGGCACTCCGTAACACGGCGCTCCGCACCCACGGCCCGACGGAGGCTGAGGGAAGTAGTCGAGATCCCGGGGGTGATCTCCAGGGACGTCGTACAAAAGACGCACAGCATTGGCTCTTTGCGTGCGCGTTGCAAATGAGCCGCTCTCCATCCGTGTAGCTGTTGGTATATGTTAGACGGAACATGCGCGACGCGAAATCGAAAGGGACATTTTGAACACGGCAGGCCCTCCATCCGAGTCGCTGTTACCAGAGCCGAAAGCGTTCCTGACCTCAACGTGTCGGGTGTATGTGTTAAGGATATCAAGGTAGTGGAGGAAGGTGTTGTTTTGGCTAGCAACGCTGATAGGGTAGACGGACCACGCGAGGGCAATCTTGCTGGCAAGGTGATCGGCCGGCGCACGTCAGGGTATTGCCTGTACGAGCTCGGCTCCCCTATCCTTTCGGTTGTCGATTCTGCCCTAAAAAGTTTGGAGGAGTAGTGAAGTTGAGGAAAATGGGAGAATGGGCTCGCGGGGCGGCTTCTGCATGTAATGTGCAACTCGAGGAGCCCGCTTAACGGAGATCGCCGCGGCGCGGCAAACGAAGCACCAGCTGCGCGATCCCCGCGCGGCGGGGGCGCTCGCGGAAGCGCGAGACCCGAAGTCATCGAGATCGAGGGCGGGGTGAGGGGAGGGTCCGGGCTGGAAGGGAGGGGGGGGGGTTCGCCCCGGAAGGGGGGAGGAGCTCGGGGGGGGGGGGGGGTGGGGTGGGGGGGGTGGGGGGGGGGGGGGGGGGGGGGTTCCCCGCGTCCGGGTGGCAAGGGGGGTCCCGGCTCGGGGAGGGGGGTCCTGGCCCGGGGTGGTGGGGTCCGGGAACCGGTGGGAAAGAGTTCTGCTCGGGGAGGGGAGGTCCTGGCCGGGGGGGGGGGGTCCGGCCCGGGGGGGGGGAGGCCACAGTGGGGGCACTAGTGGGGTCACAAGTGGGGCCACAGGGGGCGCACTTGTGGGGTCACAAGTGAAGCCGCAGTGGGGGCACTTGTGGGGTCACAAGTGAGGCCAGTGGGGGCACTACTGGGGTCACAAGTGGGGCCACAGTGGGGGCACTTCTGGGGTCACAAGTGAGGCCACAGTGGGGGCACTTGTTGGGGTCACAAGTGAGGCCACAGTGGGGGCACTTCTGGGGTCACAAGTGAGGCCATAGTGGGGGCACTTGTGGGGCCACAAGTGAGGCCACTTTGAGACACGTGTGTGACACTTGTGAGGGCACTGTGACGCCACTTCAGCCTCAGGCGCCTAGTCAGCGCTCCAGGGCCGGCGGAATGAGCGAAGCGATTAAATATAACTAGAATCACGCGCGCTTCGCGCGCTTAGGTTCTAGCCCAGCCCATGACGCTGTGATGACACGAAGGTCAGGGTTTACGGGCGACTCGCTGTCGGAAAGGGTTGCGACCGTCTTGGGCGGGTTATGGCATGTCGCAGGGCTTCCTTGGACTGGCTTTGGGGCTGTTAGGCGCTGCATCGGGGGGGCACGTGTCTTTGGCCCCAATGGCGCCGTCCAGGGTTGCCAGATCGTTGCCACGACACGCAAGTCTTGGCTTGCGGGTTCGTCGGGCAGATCGCTGAACAGCCTTGGGGCTTTGACTCCATTGACTGTCTACCTGATGAAATGTCGAGGCCGTAGTTCGCTGGTCTGTGGACAAAAATTGCCTTGACATAGAAGGCACGCGCTGCACACGCCAGCTGGCGGAGCACGTGCAAAAGAACGAAGAATGCAAGACGACGCAGAGCAAACTGCCTTGACGCATCATAATGCACGCGCCGTCACGCTGGGTGGCAGAGCACTTGCAGGAAGATAGAGGAAAGACGGGGGAAGGGGGGAACGCAACCTTGAGACTGTCTTGTTCCCCACCATCCTGTGGTGTTGGGTCCTCGTTTTGAAGAGACGTCGCCCCGCGTGCTCCTCTCCTCTCCTCCTCTCCTCTCCTCTCCTCTCCTTCTCCCCCTCCTCCCTCCTCCATTCCGGCACACCCCTCACACGTTTCGTGGCCCCAAAGGAGCTCCGCCGAAGGCCCCATTGCTGTCGCCCGCATCGATCACACCCACACCCAATTCGATGCCACACCCCTCACACTCTTCGTGGACCCCATAAGGAGCTCCGCCGAAGGCCCACCCAGTGCTAGCCGCCAAACGCATTCTCACCCACACCGAAATTCGGCACACCCCTCACACACGGGAGCATTCGTGGCCCTCCATAGGAGCCTCCGCCGAAGGCCCCAGTGCTGCCGCCCGCATGCGTCCCCCCACAAACCCAATTCGGCACACCCCTCACACGTTTTCGTTGGCCCCATATGATCTACGCCGAAGGGAATGCCCAGTGCTGCCGCCCCACCGCATGCGGTCACACCACATCGAATAACAGGCACGAGAACCCCATCACACGCTTCGTGGGCACCATAGGGGCTCCGCCGTAGCCCCAGTGGCGCCGCCGCGCATGCGTCAATTCCCACCAACCCAATTCGGCACACCCCATCACCCACGTTTCGTGGCCCCATAGGAGCTCCGCCGAAGGCCCCAGTGGTGCCGCCCGCATGCGTCACCCACACCCACTTCGGCACACCCCACACACGTTTCGTGGCCCCATAGGAGCTCCGCCGAAGGCCCCAGTGCTGCCGCCCGCATGCGTCACCCACACCCAATTCGTCACACCCCTCACACGTTTCGTGGCCCCATAGGAGCTCCGCCGAAGGCCCCAGTGCTGCCGCCCGCATGCGTCACCCACACCCAATTCGGCACACCCCCCATACAACGTTTTGTGGCCTGCCCTAGGAAGTCCGCCGAATGCCCCCAGTGCTGCCGCCAAGCATGCGTGTCCCCCGACACCCAAAACGGCACAACGCCCCTCACACGTTTCGTGGCCCCATAGAGCTCCGCCGAAGGCCCCCCATGGGCTGCCGCCGCCATGCGTCACCCACAACCGAAACTCGGCTCCGGCACACCCACTTGACAGCGCCTTCGTGGCACCATAGGAGCACCGCCGAAGGCGCCCAGTGCAGCGCCCGCATGCGTCACCCACACCCAATTAAGATTTTGGTGTCACCGTTTTTTCGGGCCCCCATAGAGCTCCGCCTATGCCGAAGGCCCCCCAGTGCTGCCGTTGGCCCGCATGCTTTCACCCACACCCAATTCTGAACACCCCTCACACCCTTCGTGCCCCATAAGGAGCTCCGCCGAAGGAGGCCCCGAGAGCTGCCGCCCGCATGCACACCCCTCATCCCAAACTACGGCATACCCCTCACACGTTTCGTGGCCGCATAGAGAGCTCCGCCGAAGGCCCCAGTGTTGCCGCCCGCATGCGTCACCCACACCCAAGTCGGCACACCCCTCACACGCTTCGTGGCCCCATAGGAGCTCCGCCGAAGGCCCCGGTGCTGCCGCCCGCATGCGTCACCCACACCCAATTCGGCACACCCCTCACACGTTTCGTAGCCCCATAAGAGCTCCGCCGAAAGCCCCAGTGCTGCCGCCCGCAAGCAGTCGTTCCCCCACACCCAAGTTCGGCACAAAAAAAACCCCTCACACGTTTCGTGGCCCCATAGGGAGCTCCACCGAAGGCCCCAGTGCTGCCGCCCGCATGCGTCCCCTACACCCATTTCGGCACACCCCTCACACGCATCGTGGCTCCATAGGGAGCTCCACCGAAGGCCCCAGTGCTGCCGCCCGCATGCGTCCCATACACCCATTTCGGCACACCCCCTCACACGTTTCATGGCCCCATAGGGAGCTCCACCGAAGGCCCCAGCGCCGCCGCCCGCATGCGTCACCTGCACACAATTCGGCACACCCCCCACACGTTTCGTGGCCCCATAGGGAGCTCCACCGAAGGCCCCAGTGCCGCCGCCCGCATGCGTCCCCCACAACCCAATTCGGCACACCCCTCACACGTTTCGTGGCCGCATAGGGAGCTCCACCGAAGGCCCCAGTGCCGCCGCCCGCATGCGTCACCTACACCCAATTCGGCACACCCCTCACACGTCCCGTGGCCCCATAGGGAGCTCCGCCGTCGGCCACCGATCGACCCCATGCATCGCGTCACGCACGCCCAATTCGGGCAACACCCCTCACACGTTTCGTGACCCCATAAAGGAGCTGGATTGAAGATCCCAGTGTCAAAGGCATGCGGTCAACCCCACCCCAATTCGGGCACACCCCCTCAAGTTTTTCGGGGTCCCATAGGAAAGCTGTACCACGAAGGCCCCGATTGCTGCCAGCCCCGCATGCGTCCCCCGCCACAAAAATATAAAACAACCCAAGTCGGCACACCCCTCACACGCTTCGTATCCCCATTGGTGAGCTCCGCAAGGGCCCCAGAGCTGCCGCCCGCATGCGTCACGGCACACCCTTCCCAATTCGGCACAACCCCTCACACGTTTCGTGGCCCCATATGGTAGCCTCGCCTGAAGGCCCCAGTGCAGCCGGGCCCGCATGCGTCCACGCACTGCTACAATTCGGCACACCCCTCACACGTTTCGTGGCCCCATAAAGGCCACAGTGCTGCCGCCCGCATGCGTCACGCACGCCCAATTCGGCACACCCCTCACACGTTTCGTGGCCCCAAAGGGAGCTCCACCGAAGGTCCCGGTGGGTGTGCCCTCATTCGTCCCGCACATTCATTTCGGCACACCCCTCACACGCTTCGTGGCCCCATAAGGAGCTCCACCGAAGGCCCCAGTGCTGCCGCCCGCATGCGTCCCGCACGCCCATTTCGGCACACCCCTCACGCGTTTCGTGTCCCCCTTAGGGAGCTCCGCCAAGGGTCCCAGTGGGTGTGCCCGCATGCGTCCCGCACACCCATTTCGGCATGCTCTTCACACGTTTCGTGGCCCCATAGGGAGCTCCACCGAAGGCCCCAGTGGGTGTGCCCGCATGCGTCCCGTACACCCATTTCGGCACACCCCTCACGCGTTTCGACCCCTCACACGTTTCGTGGTCCCATAGGGAACTCCACCGAACGCCCCAGTGGGTGTGCCCGCATGCGTCCCGCACGCCCATTTCGGCACACCCCTCGCACGTTTCGTGGCCCCGTATGGGGGCTCCACCGAAGGTCCCAGTGGGTATGCCCGCATGCGTCCCGCACACCCATTTCGGCACACCCCTCACACGTTTCGTGGCCCCATAGGGAGCTCCACCGAAGGTCCCAATGGGTGTGCCCGCACGCGTCCCGCGCACCCATTCGGTACATCCCTCACACGTTTCGTGGCCCCATAGGGAGCGCCACCGAAGAAGATATTCACAATTGCGGTATTCACAATTGCATATGGTCGGGTCCTTCGCCAGGATAATTTTCTCTGTCTGCAGTGGCTTCGGGAAGGGAGAAGAAGCGAACAAATGGAGATGCCTTCGGCTCACAACTGCCACATGACAGAAGTCCAGCAATTTCGAAATGGCAATTGCGCAAGCACCGAGAGCAGCACTTGCAGTGCACGCTCACACGGTACACGTGCATTGGCCAATAGACTGATAACAAGGCAAGGTATCCTGAGCGAAGACGGCTAGATGTAGGACCATGTACCGGGTGAAGCACGATCACCATCTCAAATAAGTGCCATCCCCTCATCCTAAAACTACTAGCTGCGATAATTCTGTTTCTGGGAAATTCCACAGAACTAAGAGCCTCCTGGAGTGGTGTACGCTCCGCCTGGCAGTCGCTACTTTGAAGAACAACGATTGCAATCGGTGTGCTTGCCAGAGGAGGGGACGAATCCGCCGCTCGACTCGTCGCCCGACTGAGACAAGAAACTCAAAGACCGTGTCCAACCAGGGGCGCTTTCAACGCCCCAGGCAGCCAGGTTCCGAAGGCATGTACGGCGCAGAAGGCCATCGAGACCTAGCGCCAGCTCCTCCCTGATTGCGGGGGAGAGATGGGACGAGTCCAGGCGGGGGAAATCGAGGAAGGGAAAGACGAGAAAGGCAGACGAGAGGCTCGACGCCGACAGGAGGTGACCGCGCGCGGCAAGCGCGGGCGCGCGGCGCAGGGCGATGGCGCGTGGCCGGGCTGGCAGGGCAACGGGGGGGGGGGGAGGGAGTTCGGGAGGTCACGGCTGTACGGAAGATGTGGGACGAACTTGCCCGCGCACGTGCCTGTACACGGAGGTGGATTCTGCACAGTCCATGCTCTCGGCGGACGGGGGGCAGCGTGCCTCGCCCGCCACGCTCCCGAGATGGCCTGGCTTGGGTTGGGCAATCAGCAAGTGGACATGGGCCTCGTACCGATCTGTCGAATCGTCTTTCCTGGAGCGCCGTGCAAGCTTCAAGCTCTGTGGTCCGCCGCTGGATCTGCGCCCGCGTTCAGCAGTGCCGTGGCCACGCCCAGCTCGAACTGCGCGGTGGACTGGCGCATACCCGCGGTCCACTCAGCGGTGCCCAGCGGAGTGTTCGGCACTCCCCTCAAGTCGATGAGGCGGGCGCTGAAGGAGTGGTTCCCCGTTCCCGAGCCGAGGAGCTGGAGCGGAGACTGCCCGCCGACGCTCGTCACGTCGACCTTCGCGCCGTTCTCCATCAGCAGCCTGACCACCTCCGCGCTGCAACCGAGGCGGACCGCGGCGCACAGCGGCCACTCGAAGCGGCAATCCCAGAACGGCTCCTTGGCTGCCTCTGGGTCTGCCTCGATGGCGAGGCGCACTTGCTTCAGGCAGTTTCGCTCCAGGGCCAACAGCAAGGGCTCCGCACGCTCCCTGATTTGCAGAGGCGGCGGCGTTGTAGGCACCCTGGAGCGCACACGCGGCGTACTGGGTGGAGTCGTGCAGACTGTCTGCGACGCCCTGGGGGTCCCGGGCGCGCAGGTTCTGGACGGACCCTGAGCCGAGCACGCCGCCTCTGACACGCGCTTGGGGTTGTCCGAGGACTCGTCGTCGAAGTCGCAGGCCGCTTTGATGGGGCTCTTCAACGAACCTGGCAACTGCGGGACGTCGGGCTGGCCAGTCGGGTAGTCCCGTCTCTGGAGGGGAGCCGACATGTGGCCGAAGTGCACCGCTACGGAAGTGGTCCTGTACAGGGTTGATGCGCAACCAACCTTGCCTCGAGCCAAAATGGCTACAGAGGAACGCAGCCTTGATACTAAATGCATGCGCTGTCACGCCAGAGGAGAACGTACAATAACCCCTCCTGGTCGCACCGGCAGGGCCTCGCGTTCGATGACTATGCCTTCATTGGCTTTCGAGCCACCTCCAGCCGTCCTTCGGCATTCTTTGAGCCTCTTGGGCGGACGCATGCTGGAGATGCGGTCTTGGGCGTCTTTGGGGCCGTTTTGGATCCCTCTTGGGGGCTTGCGTGGTAATCTGGGAAGTCTCTTGGGGCCGTTTGGGGCCGGTTAAGGGGCCTCTCGGGCTGTCTTCGGGCCCTCTCAGGGCCGTGCCGGGGCCGTCTTGGGCCCATCTTGTGCCGTCTTGGAGCCGTCTTGGGCGGTCGGAAGCCAGGAAGAGCGAAAACACAAAAAAACTTCAAACACCTCAAAAACAACAATGCGATTGGCCTCATCAAGGCATCTTTGGGGCGCACTGGGTGCTGGCGTGGGGTGTCCTTGGGACCTCTTGAGCCGCGCTGAGGCCATCCTTAGCGCTCTTGGTGCTCTTTTTGGAACGTCTTCGGCTCATTATGGTTCCTCTTAGGCGGTCTTGGTGTATCTTAGGCTGTCTTGGAGGCCTCTTGGGCCGTCCGGAGTCCTCTTGGAGGCCCCGGGGCAGGGGCATCAAAAAGGGGGCGAGATGGTAGCGAGGTGCTGGGCCCCTGGACGAGGATCAAGGTCCGAAGCTGTCTTGTCTTCGGGAGCTGTCGTCGTCGCCGCCCTGGACGTATCTCGAAACGAAACGACGTTTTTGTCCGAGGAGGTGCCAGACGAGGACGGGGAGGGAGATGAGGAGGCAGGAGCATCAATAGCAGTTGAAGCAGCAATTGGGCCGCCTTGAAGCCGTCTTTCGACTGCCGGCGAACCACTGCCCCTCTCTCAAAGAGAGGTCCACAGAACGCTCGAGAGAGGCACCGAACGACCAACTTCCGGCTGGAACTTGCCCCTTCGTGTATGCTCAGCCCACGCCAATTATCTGTCGCTGTGCCCCAGCCTCGGTCATACCGCCCTCTGGACTTCTCCTTGCGGGCCGCGAACACCAAAAGTGTATGCTCAGCCCACTCTCACAAATCCCTCCCGTGCGGACATGAGGGCCGAGGGGAAGAGACCCAGCGACACCGCTCCCGCGGCGCCCGCGCACTCTTCCCCCGCAGGTCCGCCCACGGCGACGGCAGCACCGAAGACCGGCCGCACCAACAGCGAAGCCGGCGCCGACCGAGATCGACGTGCCACAGGCAGCCCAAAGGGCGCAGCGACGCGGCACCGAATCGAGCCGACCGACCGCAACCGACTGCGACGCAGCCGGATGGACCGAACCGCACATACCCTTACCATGCAAGCCCGCTACGACTCGTGGCGACCGGAGGGGGCGACAAGCTGCAGCGAACGGGGCCCGAGAGGGCCAGGGTGCAATGCTCATCCACCCTAAACTCTTCGTGCGCAGTCCTTCAGAGCCGCGGACCCTCAATAGGCAGCAAGATGGGACTTGTCAGGAGGAGACTTGCTCTGAATGCAAAGATGCCTGGTAGCAAAACTCAGAGGGCACACCATCCGTCCCTCTCCCCTCCTCCACTCCTCTTCCGCCTCTTCCTTGTCACCCCCCCTTCCCCCGTCCCCCTTCCCCCACCCCACCTCCCACCCCATCGCCCCTCCCTCTCCTTCCCCCCACTCCGAGCTCCCCACACGCACGGGCGCCGCAGCCGCGCCCTCTCCTGCCGCACAACGCGCGTCAGGCCGCGTGGTTTCGCGACTGGGGCCCACCGAAGCTGGGCCCGCCGCCCGGCAGGGGGCCCGGCCCCTCGGAGGGAGGGGCCTCGCACAGGAGGCCAGCTTCTCAGAAGTCAGCTCATGTATATACATTAGAAGTCGGGACGCTGGCCATCAGCTAGGGCTCCCAACTTCGCGCTTCGCGCTGCGCGAAGCGCGAATAACTTCGCGCTCTCGCGCCGCCCCCCCAAAGGGAGAAAAGGAGGACGAGGAGGAGGGGGAGAAGGAACGAGGACCGCGAAGCGCGAAGCGCGAATAACTTCGCGCCCTCGAGGGAGCCCTTGCATCAGGAGGACGGGCGAGCTCGTGCCCCTGTCCCAGGCCTCTGGGCGTCGCGAGGCGTCGCGGCGGGCTCTCGGTTTCTCTCTCTCCGCGGGGGCGAAGACACGCAGCATATGCGCATACACGGTCGGAGCTCCGCGCGAAGTTCGTGGATCTGCGCTGGGCCCCCGTGGCGGCGCCGCCAGCGCCGCCCCCATGAAGAGGCAGCAGAGAGGCGCTGAGGAAGCCCCGCAGAGGGCGGCGACGAGGAGGAGGAGGAGGAGGAGGAGGAGGGGGAGGAGGAGGAGGAGGAGGAGGAGGAGGAGGAGGAGGAGGAGGAGGAGGAGGGGAAGGAGGGGGAGGAGGAGGAGAGGGGGGTCCAGCGCCGATGCAGGAGCTTCGCGCGGAGCTCCACGGGCTTATGCTGCTGCCGCGATGTTTCCCCTTCGCCTCTCGCGGTCGCCGTGCAGGCCCGGAAGCCGACAGGAAAAGGCGACGGGGTCGAGGAAAAAGCTCCAGTCGTGAGAATAAAACGACGCTGGAAATCTACTCTACAGCCAGAGGCGTGCATCGCAGCAGCCCGAGTGCCAGCAGCGCGCTGAAGGTACGCGGCACTGACCCGGTTCGGTGCTTCGCGACGACGAACATCTCGGGAAGGTCGCGTTTTGCAAAAGAGCGAAAAAGCACAGCACAGTAGTCCTGAATGCGGACATTGTCGTCAAAGGTCCAAGTCAATCACGACACGAGCCGAAGGACTCGACTGTGCCCTGGTCGGCAAAGTCGAGTTGGCGGAGTG
>CAUYUJ010022503.1:982474-989974 GCA_963575745.1 Prorocentrum cordatum
AAGATGTACGCCCCCGAAGGATTGTCCGCCCGTTCCGGTTTGCCCGTACGTCTAAGCCCGCCGGCCCCAGCAAAGAGAAATAATCCCCCCGAAAGGGGTGTGATCGAAGACGAAGAGGGCGGGTATCGAGGGTGTAGGGTATACGTGTTGATGACTCGCGGGCAAGTAAGAGCGTACAGCCTTAAAATGGTTGTTGTTGTTGTTGTTGTTGTTGTTGTTGTTGTAGTTGTGGTTGTGGTTGTTGTTGCTGTTGTTGTTGTTGTTGAACATTATTTTTTCTAAAGAATAATTTTTGTTGGGCCCCCTGGTGCGCGCCCCCCCTGCGCCGCCTAGGCCGCAGCTACATTTTCATCATTTTCGTGAGGAAGCCTCAGGAAAGAGGGTGTGTACAGGATCCGGTTGTTTTGTTGTAATCCGCTTTCCCTTGCAAAAAACAATAGAAAATGACATTTCTTGTTCTAATATAATCAATTTTCAAGAATCCCTTGCAAAAAATAAGGTAAAGTGGACATTCGCGCGCGCAAGACGAAATCCTTCCAAAACCTTAGTGTTCGTAGCGATTTTAACATAAAAACATAAAAAACCAATGGTTTTTTCAACAAAAAATTGTCAAAATCTCATCCCGCGCGCTCTTGCGGATTCGTAGGAAACCCAACACTTTTTAATCATTTCTGTCAAACGGGCTTTTGCGAGCAACTTTTTCGAACTTCTGCAACAACGGTTGCGCACCTGCCAGGCCATCATCCCTGTCAAATAATACCCCAACACTTTTTAATCATTTCTGTCAAACGGGCTTGCGAGCAACTTTTTCGAACTTCTGCAACAACGGTTGCGCACCTGCCAGGGCCATCATCCCTGTCAAATAATACCATGCGGGACACATTCGTTTTTTCTTCGCGCGCGCACGCCGTCGTCGTCGGCCGCGGGGCCCTGAATAGTAACCACGGTCGTCCGCATGCCACGAAGTGAAATGTCCGAACGTCATAGGGCGGGAAGCTGGGTGTGGGTGGTGGCGAAGAGTCGTTTGGAAATTTGGTAGAGCTTGAACCGGCCCCCCCACAAAGTGGGGGTATTGCACGCCTCCTATGAAAACCCTGGCACTGGTGAGAACGGAGTGTCCCCACGTGCTAGTAATTGTTGTTGTTGTTGTTGTTGTTGTTGTTGTTGTTGTTGTTGTTGTTGTTGTTGTTGTTGAAGGTTAATTATTATATAAACATTATTGTTGGACGCCTTAAAGGCGCTTTGGCGCTCTCGCCGGGGCGCCGGCTACATTTTCATGGAAAATGAGGCTCACGCTCGAGCGGTTTGGGGGACTGCCAAAACCGCCCTCCCGACAACAACAGCGCTCCCGCTCGAGACTTCCTCTTTTTCTACTCAGGGCTGGTGTTCTTGCTCGCCGCCGAAAGCGGCCGTCCTAGCAAAACCAGCGGTCCCGCTCGAGATCTCCTCCCGTTCTGCCTTGGACTGGCGCGCTAGTCTTTCTCTCATCGGCGCCGCCCCCAGCAATAACAACGCTCCCGCTCGAGGCTTCCTTTTTTTTGTCAAGTCGGTGCTTGTCCTCGCCGCCGAAAACCGCCGCCCCGACAAAACCAGCTGTTGCCTCATCAATTTCGCTGTTCGGACACGACGTCGAGATCTTGAAGCAAGAAGAATCAGACATATGTTTGGGGAGACAGTTATCTTTGGGTCACTACCGCGAGGTCGAGTACACGAATCGTTTGGCACCGGCGTGGAAGTCTTTTTGAGAGATTTCGGAAAATATTGTTTTCGAGGACGTATCCTCTACGGCAACAAATGCGAATATTTGACAGCGTGGTGACCCCAACTGCTTTGTATGTGTGTGAGTGTTGGACAATGGGCACCACGACGTTGCTCAGATTCAGAACCGCCCGGAGAAAGATGCTACGCAGCAAGTTGCCCGTGGCGAGAGGTGATCATGAAAACTGGGTCGATTATATAAGACGTGCAACCTTACGAGTCGATGAGTATTGCAACAAGTATAACATCAAAGATTGGGGCAGACATCAGGCGGAGCGAAAATGGAATTATGCTACTCAAATCTTCCTGGGCACCGAGGGGAAATGGAACAAACTATTGTTAGATTGGAAGCCTTGGTTCAGAGCTGTAGCCAAACGTTCTGTCGGCAGACCCAGC
Source organism: Prorocentrum cordatum (assembly GCA_963575745.1). Classification (NCBI taxonomy): domain Eukaryota; class Dinophyceae; order Prorocentrales; family Prorocentraceae; genus Prorocentrum; species Prorocentrum cordatum. The sequence goes on from CAUYUJ010022503.1 coordinate 984,629, forward strand.
TTGAGATGGGGTGACGCGTTCCGTGCATGATAAAAATAATGATTTCTCTGATCTAATGAATGTCGGTGTGCCCACGGAGAATTACACCAGCCACGAGCTCTGGCGCATCATGTCCATGGAGGGCCTCGCGATAGTGGGCTCCTTCTACCCGACGGGCCCCACTTATTTCGGCCAATAAGCAGAGCATACGTCGCGCCCCGACCACTTCTGGGCCCCGAGGGGGGCCATTTCCTCCATTGTGTCGTGTTGCACGCTGCGGAAGGCCATGAGAGACCTGCAGAAGATCCCGCACGCACAGCCCAAGGGCCACTGCCCGATGCTGTGGAGATTGAGATACAAGTTGCACTTCGAGACTGCAGACACCGAGCAGGAGCTGAGGTGGGACCACGATCGACTGGCCAGCATTCTCACCGAAGGAGGCTCGCTGAGACTCATGGGTGAATTGGAACGACGCAGTGAACGGCAAGTCGCAGAGTGGCGCCGAGCAGCTCAGACCGACGATCCTTCAGAATTCTGGCAGGCACTGGTCGCTGACGTACGTGCTGCTGCTCTTGAGGCCTGCCAGGCCGATGCCAGGTCAGGCCCGTCAGAGGCCTATCGTCAAAGACGAGATGAGCTCCTGGAGGAGCGACGCACACTCGGTCGTTGAGTCTTTGCCGAGGAAGATCGAGAAGCACGGAAGAGGTGCGATCGCGAGATTCGTCGAGAACGCGCTCGGCTGGATCGTGAGAGCGTAGACCGCATGCTTCGAGAAGCTCAGCGTGCTGCCGACTTGGGTCACTCCAGCACGGTATGGCAATTGGCTTATCAAGTTGGTGCCAAGTACCATGGGTCCGCAGGCGACGCTTCAACACGTTGCCCCACTACTTGCCGACAATCGAGGAGTGGACCGACACGATGAAGGCAAACGCCAGGGATGGCGGATTCTCGGCTGTCGTCGTCCCTGACCCAGGGACCACCGCAGAGTTCGCCCTCGAGCTGCGTGCGACAGAGGACCCAGATGGCGAATGGAAGCAGTTACGTGGACACCCCTCGTCGACGGCGTACGTAGATTGGACTGGGACTCTACTGGCTTTAGAAACACCAGCTCGACGGAGGTTCGCGCCGTACCATTCCGCGCCAGGCGAGATATGGCTTGCGCTCATGAGAGCGGTGAGCGTGGAGACCCGTGGCGACGACGGCAGGAGGCGCGACGCACGTGTCGAAGTCGAAGCTCGCCCTCTCCCCCATGTACCATGTCCTAGACTCGCGGAGAGGATGACAGCGCTGTTCAGGCAGATCCGAATGTCGTGTCGCACCCCTGCATGGTGGCATTGGTCGCGCACTTTCCAGCTGGCGAAAGGCAATGATAAAGGGGGGGCCAAGGCCATGCTATTGATACACTGCTTCTGCCCGTTCGGAAAGGCCTGGTACCGCGGCATGTTCACCCGTCACCAGAGGCAGGAGCTGCCGTGCCACGCGCACGGCTACGCCAGGCGAAGGGCTCGACAAGGGGCTCAGCTTGTCTCGCGCCTGCACTCGTGGAGGCTCAAGAAGCTCAAGGTCTCGCACTTGCAGGTGCAGAAGGACATGAGCAGTGCCTTCCCGTCCACGAGCCACGGGGCACTGGCAGTAGTAGTTGGTGCGATCATCCCCGACCTGCAGGAGCAGAAGTTCCTGCTCCGGCGTCGCTCCGAGGCGGTGATGGAGGTTCGCGCGGGAGAGGTGAAGGCCTACTTCGTCCCTCGGCACGGCGCGGGCATGGGCGACGGCAATGCGTGCGAGCTGTTTGTCAGGGCGTTCGTTCGCCCTCCCGAGGACTGGAATCGCACGCTCTTGCAGGAGAGCCGAGACGCGATCATGATCGGTGAAGCCGGGGTCCCTCTGATTGAGGCTGCCACGCTCATCGATTGCCCCATCGCCGGGCAGCGCATCGACCTCTCCATGAGGGGCTATGCCGACGATGTTTCACACACGCTGCCGATTGCAGATGACAGTCCGTTTCGTGCTGCTGCGCTTGCGCGTACTTCTAATAGCTTCCTCTCCAGCAAGCTCAGGGCGCAAGGGGGTTTCGCTCAGAATGCCGACAAGGAGGTGGTTCTCCCAGTCTTCGTGGGTCCTGGAGGTTATACGTCTACTCGGGCCGTTCTCTCGGGGACGATTTCCTGTTTTCCTGGTGTACCTCAGGCTCAGGCGGTGTATCTTGGCGGTATCGAGCAGTTGTCGGGGGGGTGTGGAGCTGAGATTCGGGCTCGTATCGATGCGACCCGTTCGGCGTGGTGCAAGCTGGGGAGGTTCTGGAATCAGCACACGGCCCTTAAGCTCAAGAGGATGGCCTTCCTGGGTGTTATTCATAGCGCGGCCTACTCGGGCCTCGAGACCTACATCCCGGGGAAGAGAGACTGTGATAGGCTGGATCAGGTTATCTTGGGGTTTGCCAAAATTGCCCTTCCGTGGAGTTGCTACCAGGCGAGGTGAAGGCGAACGTGAGCAGGTCAGGACCCCCCAGGGCCTGGATGTTGCGGAAGAGGCTACACATCGGTGGTGCACGAACGGAGCTGCTTGTCCGCAGGTTACGCTACTGACAAAATCTGGGGCTTCACCCTGGAGCGAGTGTGCAGGTGACAGCAGCTCTGTTTGGGCACTTTTCAGCGCTGCAAGAGCGACCTTTGTTCTTGGAACATGGCTGGATTCATCCAACAGCGAACCCCTGGGCCCTCCAGGTGCAAGAAGATATCATGACGCTTCGCGTGTTACCGCATGGGCGCCACGTCCTCGACCAGGGGCATTCGATTTGGGACATATTCACGCACTATTGGGTCGCGACAGCGTTCAGCAGTGTGGACCCCAAGGGAATCCGACGGGCCTACTGGGATCAAGAGCCTCACGTTCCGCCCCTTCCTCCTCGAGCTCCTTGGGTACCCGTTCCTCCCGTGCCTGAACCCCCAGAACAAGAGTACGTGTGCGAGTATCCCGATGCCGAGGGGAGGGTCTGCAACCAGGTCTTCCAGACGAGAGCTGCGCTTGGGGCCCATCCTTGCCATCACCCTGCCCATGAAGCACGCGTTCCCGTCCATCAGTTGATTGTGACAAGCCAGTGTTTTTACTGCTCCTCGACGTTATCTTCGGAGGTGCTTGCCAGGCGCCACGTGGTCCAGCCCCCCAGGCTGAAGAGATGCTTGACCGACTTCAGCCCGTGCCCCCCTGCTCTGAAGGTCCCAGAGGTCCTGATGTGCCCTGTCTGCGTGGACCCCGGCAGCGTGCGCTCACATCATCGAGAGAGACTCACGGGGGCCGTTCGGACCCAAGGAGAGTTTCCCACGCTTGCCTCGCTTCAGCAACACATGCGAGAAGTTCGCGCCCCGCCGCCTCCAGACCTGTGCTTCGATGTCAACTTTGGCGGAGCGGGCCTTGAGTACTGGGACCGAACAGCGAGAGCAAGAGCTTCGGGGCAGGTTCGGCGACGGCACTCGCAGCACCGACCGCGGCAGAGGCGGCCCAGGTCGGCGACGCGGCCGCCGAGGGGCGCAAGCAGCGTCCGCAGCGGGAGGCGCGGCCCCGTCAGCGACACCAGCGGCGACTGGCACGAACGGAGCCCCCCGCGCTACAGACGTCATTGAGCTAGTGGACAACCACTATGGCCTGGCGCACAGAGACGTCCAAGAGTTAGAACTCATGCCATTGGAGTGGATCCAGGCAACATTCCCAGTGCTCGCGCGCCTCGCCCTCCGTCGCGAGCACTCGATCAACCACCTCGAGGCCGCCTCGTACAGGCGTGTGCAGATGCCGAGCAAGCACGACGTGATCACGGCGATGCAGCTGGCGGCGAAGGTCTACGGCACCGAGGCAGCGAGGCTCCGCAATGACAGCGCGCAGGCGTTGGCCGCAGGGCAGATAGTGCAGGCGCTCGAAGACCTGGGCATTCCTCATCCTCACGTCTTTCTGGCCCTGGTTGGGGCGCTCATTGCGCAAGGAGACAAGATCGGACAGCTCAACCTGCAGGCCCTGCAGTCGTACATGGCCACGGCCAACCACGAGACGCCCAGCAACGCGCTGCTGGCCGACAAGGTCCACCACTGCCGCATGCAGACGACGCACACGGAAGAGTTCGTGAAGCTGTGGCTCAAGGTCGACCCACCCGAGCTAGAGAACGTGGTGGTGGCCGCGCTGGTCCAGCTCGGCGGCAAGCACAAGCATGGCATTTCACCCAGGAGTCACGGAGCTCGAGTCATGCAGGTGCACCTGGATGCCTTCGAGAGCATCTGAATCTGACTGGCGAGATGGACGAAGCCACTGCCCACTCCTCCCTTCGGCCCAGCGGTGAAGAGACAGCTTATTCTGGCGAGCTGTCGGTGACGGCTCGCTTGCCCGCTGAGGGAGGGGTGACGGAGGCCACGCCGCCGACCGAATAAGGTTTTTCCAGTATCCAGTCTCCCTAGTCGTACTTGCAGCAAGGGGAGACGGCCCACTTCCCCCTCCGTCCCAGCAGTGAAGCGCAAGCCTGTTGGTGGCAGCTCGCTTGCCTGCTGGGCAAGTGGGGTGGGGTGGGGGGTGGGGTGGTGGGGTGGGGGGGTGGGGTGGGGTGGGTGAGTGGGGGGTGGGGGGTGGGGGGGGGGATGCCGCGCCTGCATGCACTCGATTCCTACACGGCAAGACGGGGAATACTCAAGCATACAGTCTCTGTCGGGGTGCTTGCTACGGGCGGCGATGGCCTACTCTTCTCATTGCCCCAGCAGTGAAGCGCAAGCTTATTCTGGCGAGCCGTCGGTGACGGCTCGCTTGCCTGCGGTGGGTAGAGAGGAGGAAGCCACACGGGCTATTGGCACTGCGTCACCTCCTGCCACGCCCCCTGCTCCACAGAGTCCGAGTTCGGGATCGCAGATGAGAAGGACAGCACCGAGGGCACAGTCTACGAGGGCCACGAGGCATGCTCCGTCGACGTCGGGCGCCCCCCGTACCTCGGCGGACCCCTCCTCTTTGACCTCGTCTAGGCCGCCGAATCTGTCTGCCGCCTCCACCTCCTCCTCTAGTCAGAACCTCCCTCTCAGCAGTGTAATGAGTCTCCTCAGGCTGGCCCCCAGGCGTAAATAGTTTTGGATCCTGGGGCCCTCCCTGTGCGTTTGCTTTAAATCCTGTCCTTCCTGGGGGGTTTTCGTGCCCGTTTTAGGGTCGTCCCCCCTTCTTCTCGCGCGACCCCCCCCCCCCTCGTGGGCCATCGCGTGAGTCGGATGCCTGCGTAGGCTTAACTTTTTAGCTCACTCGTCTTGCCCCTGCCCCTTCGGCTTGCCGTCTTCAAGACGTGGCAGTCCAGCCGTGGAGGGGGGTGGGTGGGAGCACCGTGCCTAGAGGCCACGCGTGGTTCTGTCT
>CAUYUJ010022503.1:992474-994974 GCA_963575745.1 Prorocentrum cordatum
AATTCGGCACACCCTTCACACGTTTCGTCGACTCATAGGGAGCTCCGCCGAAGGCCCCAGTGCTGCCGCCCGCATGCGTCACGCCCACCCAATTCGGCACACCCCTCACACGTTTCGTGGCCCCATAGGGAGCTCCGCCGAAGGCCCCAGTGCTGCCCAGCGTCTTCGGCACGCACCGCATAGCCGTTGCACCCAACACCCCTCAGTGCACCATAGGGAGCCCGCCGAAGGCCCCAGTGCTGCCGCCCGCATGCGTCACGCACACCCAATTCGGCACACCCCTCGCACGTTTCGTGGATAGCTCCGCCGAAGGCCTCAGTGCTGCCGCCCGCATGCGCCCCACCACCCAATTCGGCACACCCCTCACACGTTTCGGGGCCCCATAGGGAGCTCCGCCGAAGGCCCCAGTGCTGCCGCCCGCATGCGTCCCGCACACCCAATTCGGCACACCCCTCACACGTTTCGTGGCCCCATAGGGAGCTCCTCCGACGGCCCCAGTGCTGCCGCCCGCATGCGTCACCGCACACCCAATTCGGCACACCCCTCACACGTTTCGTGGCCCCATAGGGAGCTCCACCGAAGGCCCCAGTGCTGCCGCCCGCATGCGTCCCGCACACCCAATTCGGCACACCCCTCACACGTTTCGTGGCCCCATAGGGAGCTCCGCCGAAGGCCCCAGTGCTGCCGCCCGCATGCGTCCCGCACACCCAATTCGGCACACCCCTCACACGTTTCGTGGCCCCATAGGGAGCTCCGCCGAAGGCGCCAGTGCTGCCGCCCGCATGCGTCCCGCACGCCCATGCGGCACACCCCTCACACGTTTCGTGGCCCCATAGGGAGCTCCTCCGACGGCCCCAGTGCTGCCGCCCGCATGCGTCCCGCACGCCCAATTCGGCACACCCCTCACACGTTTCGTGGCCCCATAGGAAGCTCCACCGAAGGCCCCAGTGCTGCCACCCGCATGCGTCCCGCACACCCAATTCGGCACAACCCTCACACGTTTCGTGGCCCCATAGGGAGCTCCGCTGAAGGTCCCAGTGCTGCCGCCCGCATGCGTCCCGCACACCCAATTCGGCACACTCCTCACCCGTTTCGTGGCGCCATAGGGAGCTCCACCGAAGGCCCCAGTGGCGGCGCTCACATGCGCATGCGTCCCGCACACCCATGTCGGCACATCCCTCACAGGTTTCGTGGCCCCATCATCCACTGGAGGCTCCAGTGGCGGCGCTCACATGCGTCACCCACACCCACCCAATTCGGGACACCCCTCACACGTTTCGTGGCCCCATAGGGAGCCCCACCGAAGGCCCCAGCGGCCGCGCTCACATGCGCCCCCGCCACCCATCCCGGCACGCCCCTCACAACAACAGGCTTCGTGGCCCCATAGGGAGCTCCACCGAAGGCCCCAGCGGCACCGCTCGCATGCGTCACCACTCGCACCCAATTCGGCACACCCCTCACACGTTTCGTGGCCCCGTAGGGAGCTGCACCGAAGGCCCCAGTGGCGGCGCTCACATGCGTCCCCGCCACACATCCCAGCACACCCCTCACGCGCTTTGTGGCCTCATAGGGAGCTCCACCGAAGGCCCCAGTGGCGCTTACATGCGTCTCCGCCACCCATCCCGGCACCCCCCCCGCAGCAACATCATGTTTCGGGGACCCATAGGGAGCTCCACTGGAGACCCCAGCGGCGGCCCTCATATACGTTTCCGCCACCCATGTCGGCACGCCCCGTGCGTGTTTCATGTCCCCATAGGAAGCTTCACCGAATGCCCCAGTGGCACCCATCTCGGCACACCCCTCACACGTTCCGTGGTCCTATGGGGAGTTCCACTGAAGATGAAACCCGCAGCTGCGGTACTGACAACTGCATATGGTTGGGTTCTTCGCCAGGCTAATTTTTTTCCTCTCTTCGGGACGGTGCTGTTCCTCGCCGCCGACAGCCCCCGTCCCGACAAAACCACGGCTCCCGGTCGAGATTCCCTCTATTTTTGCTCAAGGCGGTGTTCGTCCTCGCCGCCGAAAGCCGCCGTCCCAACAAAGCCTGCGTTCCCGCTCGAGACTTCGTTTTCTTTTGCGCTGGACTAGCGCCCTACTCTGTTCAGCGAGCGTTGGCGCCGCTCCCAACAACAACAGCAGCCCTGCTCGAGACTTCCTCCTTTCCTTTCTATTGAGGGCCAGGTCCTTGCCTCATTGCCGACAGCCCCCATCGCCACCAAGGCAATCCTGTCGGTCGATATTTCCTTGTGCTTTACCCTTCGCTGGGGTTTCACTGGCGGTCTCGCATCGGCGCAGCAAGGCGCGGGCATGTGTTTTCGAGGCGGGATGTGTAGTTGTTGTTGTTGTTGTTGTTGTTGTTGTTGTTGTTGTTGTTGTTGTTGTTGTTGTTGTTGTTGTTGTTGAATTCTGATTTCTGAAGAATAATTATTGTTGAGCCCCCCTCTTACCGGTGCATCTTGTTTTTCTCAGTCAAAGTGTGCCACTCGACGGTCGCACCATT
>CAUYUJ010022503.1:997474-1000429 GCA_963575745.1 Prorocentrum cordatum
AGTGATATTTTTTTCACTTGAAATACTTCCTCCGGGGCTCGCACCCTGTTTTTGTTCAAGGACAGTCACGAGGCTCAAATTATATTGATGGCCCCCGGGTTACAGCAACAACGGCTCCCGCTTGAAATTTTCTCACAATTTAGCCAGGACCCCCTCTCCTGCTTGAGACTTCCTTGCGTTTTACTCAGGAATCGCGCTCTCCCCGGGGACTTGCTTGCACTTTATTGGGGGGTCGCTCTCTCGGCGCTCTAGCCACCTGACGTGACCCGCCCAGGGCACTCGGCTCGACCTTCCCTTACTCCTTCCCTCCCTCCCTCAATCCGTTTCTGAATAGCTTGCGAAGCCGCCCGAAGAAAATTGGAAGGCCCCCAGGGACTTCAGAAGCTCTGGCAAATTTCCGCGTGCCTATGTGTTTTGCTGCTGTGTCAGTGCTGTCAGAGCGTGCACGATGGGCACTTTAGGCCACAGCACACCAGAGGATGTATCAGCCAAGCATGGTCGCGAGGAGTGCTTGATTTTTGTATGGAAACATGAAGCCCGGAAAAACTTCCGACAGCCACCTTCCTCCCTTCACATCTCCTCTCACCTCTCATTTCCGCCCCCTCGCTGCCGCAGGACCTCCAAGGCGCTCCGGCGAGTCGCGGGCGCCGCCCGGTGCCCCCCCCCCCTTCGCCGCCCCGCTCCACTCGGGGGGGAGGGGGCGTCTTCATCGCCCTGGGAGGAGGCTGGGGGGGAAGGAGGGAGTCGCAGTCGGAATTGGCATCGGATCAAACGCAAAGCGTCGCAACACCACACTACGTGGGTCTCAACCCCCTGGACAGCCTGTCGAGATACTCCCGCCTCGTGGGCGTGAGCTGGACGGGGGGGGAGGGGGGAAAGGAAGCGGGGTGGAGGCCTGCCGCGGCTCGGTGCCGCTCTGAGCGGGCCCGGTCTCCCCTACCTCCCGTCCGCACCGGGCTTCCTCTCCCACCTCCTCGTGCATCGCGGCCCAATCGCGGCCAGCGCAGTCGCTCTGCCTAGCCGCCGACGCAAAGTGTGTATGTGTGTGTGTGTGTGTGTGTTTTTGTTCTCCTGGCATGCCGTCCGGCCTCCCTTCTCCTGCCCCGGTGCGCATTCGGCGCCCTTTTTCTTCTCACCCTGCACCGTCCTGGGCTTTGCATGTTGGCGGTCGCCGAGTTCACGTTCGGCTTCAACCGAGACCTTCATGCCTGATGTCTATTCTTGATGTCTCTTCTGAATGTTTGCGGACGGCGTGACGACGTGACGCCTGGCTGGCGTGACGCCGTGAGGCTTCTCTGGTGGGATTCGACGGGGTGGGACATTCAGGAGTACTCGGGGATTCTTTGGTCTTGGCGGCCGCGGTGTGCAGGGCTGGCGAGGCGGAATTCTCAGGGACCAGCTGGATTTTTTTTGCCTTGGCGTCCGCGTCATGCAGGGTTGACGGGGGTGGGATGCTCTTGGATCGCCCGTGATTCTTTGGGCGTGGCGCCCGCGGTAAGTGGGGCTGGCGGGCGGGCCTTTTCTTAGAAGATGCCGCAAACACAATGATAGCAGCACGTGTGGAGAGCGTACACCTGTGAATGATGCGCACATCATGTGTATACCACAGATGTAGACAATGCTGAAGAAAACAGCCTGCGGCAAACCCCGCCACTGTACGTGTGCAACAGCGCAGCAGGAAGGAGACTGAGTGTAGGAACAGCGCACCTTCGACGATTGGCCTGGACTGGGACGAAATGTGAACTCGACCTCGTGTTCGCCCGCGCGGTATGGGGGAGGTCGAGTTCACGCCCCGCTGCCTGTCATCGAGCGGTCTGAACTGAGGCGTATGGTGATTTCGACATCATCTATGTCCGCACGGTGGGATGATGATTGATGATGATGAGGAGGAGGAGGAGGAGAGGGGAGAGGAGGAGAAGGAGGAGAAGGAGCAGGATGATGAGGAGGAGGATGATGATGAGGAGGAGGAAGATGAGGCCGGACCAGTTTTAACCGATTGCGCATCAACGATGTCGCAGGATCCCCTCCCTCCAAGTTCCCGACTGTGTGCGGTCCTAAGGCGTGACACACATTCTGAAAATGACCCGCCTTCCATCCTTGAAGCTGTTGCAAATTTCGAGCTTCAGGATGATCTGTAGTGTGGAGGTCTCAAGCGAAACGCTTGGCCCGCCTTGGCGACATGTCTGGGGCTACGACAGGGATTAGTTTCTTGAGAAGACAAGCTATGATGCTGATGATGACGATGATGATGCTGATGCTGATGCTGCTGATGATGATGATGATGATGCTGATGCTGATTATGATGATGATAACGATGATGAGGATTCTGATTATGATGCTGATGATGATGATGATGATGAGGAGGAGGAGGAGGAGGAGGAGGAGTACGAGGAGTAGGGGTACGAGAAGGATGAGGAGGATGCTGCTGCTGATACTGATGATGACGGTGATGATGACGATGCTGATCATGATGGTGATACTGCTGCTGATGATGATGCTGATGATGATGATGGTGGTGGTGATGATGATGCTGATGCTGATGCTGCTGCTGCTGCTGATGATGACAACGACGACGACGACGACGACGATGATGATGATGATGATGACGATGATGATGCTGATGATGATGCTGATGATGATGATGATGATGATGATGATGATGAGGAGGAGGAGGAGGAGGAGGAGGAGGAGGAAGAAGAGGAGGAGGAGGAGGGGAGAGGGGTGACGAGGAAAAGAGGGAGGAGGTAGGAGGGAGAAGGGAGGAGGGAGGAGGGAGGAGGAGGAGCAGGAGGAGGAGGAGCAGGAGGAGGGAGGAGGGAGGAGGAGGAGGAGGAGGAGGAGGAGGAGGAGGAGGAGGAGGAGGAGGCGGATGAGGCGGAGGAGGCGGGAGTCGGAGTCGGAGTCGGAGTCGGAGTCGGAGTCGGAGTCGGAGGAGGAGGAGGAGGAGGAGGAGGA
>CAUYUJ010022503.1:1000529-1010529 GCA_963575745.1 Prorocentrum cordatum
ACAGGTCCAACCACGCTCAACAACTACGCCGAGCATATACACATATATAATCTGTATATGTATGTATATATATATATATGTAGACATATCTGTACACATATATATATATACACATATACGTCCAAGGCAATGATTTCTAAGCCAAGCCGCTCTGTAGACGCACACACGGCATTTTTCGAACACATTGGATGTAGCTCGTTGGAGGGGATCGCCCAAAGTAGCATATGGTTTTTATGGGTGTACCCAGCTTTTTGATTACCTGGCGCATTCAAGGGTTACATTGCCGGTGACGTCGTGTTTTTTTGCTTGTGGCGGGAAGCGTGACCAACGATTCTTCTTTCATAGGCCCTGCATCGGTCGCGAAGCCCTGGATTCCAAACGAGACGTTTCCTACGGCCCTGTAGCAGCAGATGCAAATTGGGACGGGCGATGACGCGAGGTGAATGGTGCTGTTGGTGACAGACGCGGCGTGGCAAAGGTGCTCCTCGCTTTGCATGTGGCCGAATTTGTTGAACGTGTGCATGCCAATTTTAGTTACTGCTTACGCAGCATCGGATTTGGACAGGCTTGTTTAACACATCACGCAGGCCAACGCTTGATCACGACACATGGAGCTTGTAGATTGGTCTGAGCAGTCGAACGGACACCTGTCTGCGTCATGGTGCACAAGTTGTTTGACGATGGACATTTCCGTGTGCGTGCGTCTCTGTCCGCTTTCGTACACACATTTTGTCGAGCCGCCTGTAGTGATACCCAGCTTTGTGTTTCCAGAATGCGGCTTGTTCTGGCATCAGATCACTCCAGGGTAACACATCTGGCTTTCACATCAGCGACATCTCCTTATTTTCTGAAGCCTCGCGACTGCAGGCAACGACGACGCGCGTGCATCCACGGATACGTTACAGCTTGTTAAGATTTGCGTTTGAGGATTTAATATCATGCGAACCGTTTACGTGTGTTGGTGAAGTGACGTTGTCGAGGATTAGCAAGTCACCTGAGGCTCACATGGGTTCCGCCCACTGGGGTCGGCCAGCATGCGGCACCACGGCTGCTCTGTTTCACTTGTCCTTTAGTATCGCCGGCACTAATGCACGGCTCGCGTTCACTGGGCGCCCCATCCCCATCCCATTACGTATCTTGGTTTAACCACGATGATGTGTGACTGCTTCGGTCTCACACGCGCTTGGCCATCGCGTCAGATGTAGGCACATGTGTTTTCGTGCATGTATGTGCATAGAGGTGGACATGTGTTCACATCTTCTTCCTGACGCGCATTCTCGCGAACACAGGTCCAAGTACGATCTTAATCACAATCGGCGTACATCGACACATCGACGTGCGTATCTTGGCATGTGCTGTGCGAACACATGCGCGCTGATAAGATGCCATTTGTTTTGCCAAACAGAGTCGTGTAGTCCATCTTTTCAGTCCTTGCGCTCATATCGTACTCGTATGCCTCTGATGACTTTCCTCATGTGATCGAATTTTTCGATAGCTTGCGTACTCCAGCATTTGCCTGCTAGGCAGGCATGCACAACGCCGGCATGGACTGGAACATGTATTCAGGGTGCGCGCCTTTGGAGACAGTGCGTCTTTACTGATGGCGGAGGGGTTTTAGGCTAGCATACATTGAAGCCAAATCTGAAGCATTTTGCAGGTTAGCGGTAATGCCATATTGCGAGTCACAAGTGGGTGGCTCATCATCGCACTTTCTACGCGGTTTCTGTACCATGCCTGGCTCATCTGTTTCATCTGCGTAGTTGTAGCTGCCTTTTCTGGTCGTTTCCGTCCTGTTTCCTTGGTCCTACGCCGTTGGATTCCCACACCTTGCTGCCAGGTCAGCTGGCGCATGGGATGCCATGACGGCAGCAGCGGCAGCGTCAATAGAACAGCCGACGTTCTATTCAACACCTGAATCTGCGCAGAAGTTGGAGCCAAGGGGCGGGTTGCTTGGTCTCCTGACTCCTCTGCTGTATTATACTCGTGCCATACACCTTCGATTGAGGGCTGGGGGATGACATCCTCTTCTCGCTTGCCTTGCCACGCTCTCTTGAACAAGTCTATCAGCTGATGATCACCAGACGTCCTTGGTACTGGTCGGAGGAGTTGGAGGAGGAGGATGAGGAGGAGGAGGAGGGCTTCAGGCCAAGCCAACATTCATACGATGATATGGGGATCACCTGGAGCCCCGGCCAGTGATGTTCTTCGACAGTCGTCTCGGCTTCGCGGTGTTTGTCGTTTTCGTTTTTTTGTGTGGGTTGTTTTGAATTTATGATGTGTTTTTCTTATCTCGATTGTTTTGTGGTTTCACCTCTCAGACTCTCTAATCTTCAAAAGTGAAGCTCCGCCTAGCTCTCGGCGTACACCGCCAATTCAGGTCCGCTGTTGTTAGGATCCTCGCCCAGGCGCCATGCGTGTGTCTAGCGTCGATCCTCCTGCCGCCCTCTCTTGCATGGGGCGCAATTAGCACCCTGCACGCCCCGCCTTTACCTTCCCTGACGCGTTGATCTTCTCCGCTGCATGCCGACAAATAGCCCAGCGAGGGACGAGGCGTCAGCCCGCCACCGCAGAGCCAGAGTGTCGTTCGGAGGGCAGCTGGGAGCCCGACTGCGAATTGAGAACTGCGACATGCGTGGAACGCCGCGAGGGCGCTGCAGGGCGGGGCCGACGCGCCAACAGATCGACTATGCAGCATGCTTGGGGCTCGATTTGGGGGCCCAAGCTTCGGCGGCGAGCGAGGGGGGGAAGTGAGAACGAGAAGGCCCTCTCAGAAGGTGGCGTGGCTTCTCGGAAGCCCTCCGGCCTTTGATAAGTTTGCTGTGCCTTCGGGGAAGTTTTTCAGTGTCTTCGCGGAGGCCAGGGGACTTCGGAGCCTTCTGAGAAGGCCCGCCCCTTCTTACTTCCCCCCGGGCTCGTCGCGGCCGCCGAGTGAAGCAGCAGGGCGTCCATCCTCCACCACCCCGGGTGCCGGGGGGGCCTTTTTTCAGGATCTCGCTGGCTCTCTGGTTATGCTCGTCGTCCGGCGTGGTCGTCCTAGAGGCTGCCGACCTTCCGCCGGCCCCCCCTGGAAACCAGGGTGTACGGCGATAGCCTGGGTTGATCGGGGTGCCGCTGTGAGGGCTAGGCGGGTTGTTAGAAGCAGGATGGGAAATCCAGTCGAGCATCTCATTCAGACACCTCCCAACAAGCTGGGTTAGCGATTCTTAACCAACTGGCCCGAAAGCTGGCCCAGTTTCTTGAACACGTTCACCCCTGCAGCGTTCATGTCAGGAGTTGGCCCAGGTTTGTTTTAGGGAAGTTCCGGGAGGCTGTCCCATGTTTCTTAAGTGATGTGTTTTTTGGCAATCTTTTCGGCTGTAGAGCGGATTAGAGCTACAAGCCAAGCCGAGAATTAGGATTGACCCGATTGGCTCTGGCGAGTGGCAGCTGCACCTCCCCCAGGTCGTTACCAGGCGACCCGGATTAAGTGATCAGAACGGCTTTCCCGTTGTGGGGTGCGTACCTCCTCACAGACGCCCTAGATGCCCAGCCACGACCGAAGGTTCCCTCTAGGACGGCTGGCGAAACGTTGGACTCCTCGGGCACTGGCGTGGCACGGGGCGGAGCCCCCACTGGGGCGCTGGGGACGCGGGGAGGGAGGTGGGGGAGGTGGTGTGCGTCGCGACGCGGAATAAAGCGTTCGTGGCGGAGGGGGCAGTGGGCGGGGCCCCGTGGGGGCGCTGGGGACGCGGGGGGGATCGGTCGGGGCAGAGAGCCACGGCGCGGGGGTCCCACTCTGGCGCTGGGACGCGGGGGGGGGGTGCGACGCGGAATAAAGCGTTCGTGGCGGAGGGGGCAGTGGGCGGGCCCCCCGCTGGGGCGCTGGGGACGCGGGGGGGCTCGGGGCAGAGAGCCACGGCGCGGGGGTCCCACTCTGGCGCTGGGGAGCGGGGGGGGGGGGGGGTGCGACGCGGAATAAAACGTTCGTGGCGGAGGGGGCAGTGGGCGGGGCTCCCGCTGGGGCGCTTGGGACGCGGGGGGGAGCTCGGGGCAGAGAGCCACGGCGCGGGGGTCCCACTCTGGCGCTGGGGACGCGCGTGTGTGTGTGTGTGTGTGTGTGTGTGTGTGTGTGTTTGTGTGTGTGTGTGTGTGTGTGTGTGTGTGTGTGTGTGTGTGTGTGTGTGTGCGTGTGTGCGACGCGGAATAAAGTGGTCGGAGTTCTAGACACCCTGTGCAATATAATAATTCGAGAGGAAATCCACAGCGAGAGCGGTGTCGAGGGCGCGGCGTCTGAAGAAATTGTGAGGAGATCCCACGCGAGAGCTTCCTGGCGGACAATGCAGGACCCATGCATTCGCGTAACGCATGTTTTTCAATTGAAGTGTCCCTCCTTGGGCTCGCTGTGTTTCTACCGGGGAAAGTCTTCCCGCTCAATCTGTGCCCCAGGCCCCCAGTTTACAACAACAACGGCTCCTGCCTGAAATTCCCTTGCAATTTGCTGAAGAATCGCGTTCTCGCTGCGGGCTTCCTCGCAATTTATCGAAGAATCGCGCTCTCGCCTGATACTTCCTCACAGTCTATTCAGGCGCCGCGCTTTCGACAGTCAGGAATCGCGCTGTCGCTTCGGAGACTTCCTCGCCATTGATTCAGGCGCCGCGCCCTCGACACTCAGGAATCACGCTCTCGCTATGGATTCCCTCACGAGATTTATTTTGAGATCGCGCTGTCGCTCAAGGCTCCCTTGCGATTCATGCAGGACGCACGCTTTAGCAACCCGCCTGCTCTACCTGGCCGCCTGGGCCCGCCTGTTAGGGTCTACCCGCCCGATCCGCCCGTCTGGTTCTGTCACGTGCTTTCTGCTCATAGACCCCCTTCTGCTATTCTCTCTGTCGTGCTCCATCCTCCTCCTTCCCCTTGTCCCTTCCTTCCATCTGTCGTTTCTTCCCCTGCCTTAGGTGCTGCACGAAATCCACGTTGCAGGTAAGAACGATATGCCACCAGGGGGACACGATCGAAGACGAAGAGGGTGGGTATCGAGGGTTGGGGAGATACGTGTTGAATGGCACGCGAGTAGAGGAGAGCGAGCATTCTTACAATGATTGGTGTTGGTGCTGTTTTTGTTGTAGTAGTTCGGGGCCCAACAATCCAGTTTGATGGCCTTTTTATTTTCCTTTATAAAAAGCAAGGTGCGATCCCTGGGAGAAACATTTCAATTGACAACATACAATGGTCACCAGAGGGGGATCGACACGACGTATTTTCTAGAAATGACAGCTCAACAGCAACAACAGCACCACCACTAACAACAACAACACCAACACCGACACCAACAGCACCAACAAAAATAGCAACAACGACAACCCAGCACTCTCACGCCACTTGCAGCCGTTGCTGCAAATGCTTGTCCTCTAACGACCCCTGCCAGTTCTGCACCCACGAGAGTATCGGCGAGGCGTTCACCAAGCCGCCTGGGTCCACGCCAGCGCGGCAGTCTGAAGAATGAAGACCAGCCCTGGGTATCCCCTGGCACCGCTGTGGCTACGCTTTTGCGCAGCTCACTCATCTTCGAGCCCGCCCTCCCCATGACCTTGACCGCGGAGGAATGAGGGCACCTTGGACCAGCAAAACCTTCTGTGCGCCAGGCCACAGCCCCTGCGCAATCGTACTATCGTGTTCTTGCTTGCGGCGAATTTGAGGGCCCTTTTGCTGATGGTCCTCACCCGCCTGCGCTGGTCCGCCGCCGTCGCCACTCCAAGAGGACTCGAGACCAACCATCTGCACCTCCCTGTCTACAGCCACCCTTGACGACGCTGGTATAGAGCGGGGTGGAAGACACCAGTGTGACTTTCTTGCCCTCCGCCCCCCTTGGCACAACCATGTCCACATGTACCTCGAACGTGCAAGTACTCGCCGTGGCCAGGAGCAGGTTCCAATATCCCGCGAACTCCTTGATGCCCTAGGTCGCCATCCCGACGTCGTCGAAGAAGAGGCACGTGTCCGCCCAGGTGGAGGCGAGGACCAGCTCACCCATCTCCAGGAAGATGATTACCCCGAGGAACATAGGCGCGACTCTACCACCCTCTCCTATGCCCATACCCCAACGATGGCCCTCGGAGCAGCACCCGTGCAGCACGATGCACCGCACTATCGACTAGGTCCCCAGGGCCACCTCCAACACTGCCATGTCGAAGCACCTGGGGGGCCCTACCCGCCAGGCTATGGCGTGATTTATGTGCCCGAAGCACCTGGCCAGGCCGACGCAGGTCATCGCGTGCTCGAGCCCCTCTGCGAGTGGCGCCTCGCAGCAGAGGCCCTGGATCCACAGGCCGCCCGCTGGCTGGTGCGCCCCTTGGCGGCCCAGTCGCGAGCACACCTGTTCGCCGCCTCCCGTCGCGGAGGAACAGTGGGGAGGGGAGGGGGGAAGAGGGGAGGCGTGAAGGAAGAAAGGCAGTGAGGGGATCGCGGCGCACGAGGAGGCGGGAGGCAGGGGGGGACGAGGGATGAGGGAGCGGGGGCAAGGAATGATCGGAAAAGGAACGATATGGGAACACCGAGGAGGGAGGAGATAGGATGAAGGCCAGAATCGATGAGGGAGGATGAGGGCAGGAGGGAGGCGTCGAGTCGCAAAGGACGAGCTCGTCGTCAGACGAATTGGTACTACGGCTGCTCAGGGGCCTGCTTGGGAATCGCCGGCTGGCTTGAGGGTGGGTCAGAACATTCCGCTTCACACTATCGAACAAACATACTGAAATCATGGCTGGCGGGCTCACCAGGTGTGCCTGCGTGGTGCTGGCGCAGTAGAAGCGTGCACCATGCCGCGCAGGGAGAATAATCACTCGGTAGACAGCCCTGCGTCAGAGTTGGTACTCCAAGCGCTCGTACAGAGGTGTTCGGTACGTGGCGGTTCTGTGAGCAGTCGGCATGTCGGAGTGTTGATCCAGCATTTGGCGCAATGGATGCGGTCCTCTTCGCGAGGTATGGTGGCCAGGTAGTCTCAGCCTTGGCCCCATCGCAGCAGAGGCGCGCCAGCGTCGTGAGCCCCAGGCGTCGGACGAACTTGCCGTCAGCTCGTGCCGCCGCCTACCTCCCCCATCCGTCCATCCCTTCCCCCTTTCCTTTGTCGAGTGGTCTCTGGTGGAAGGACCCGCACACGGAGGCGATCCGCATGGCACAGCAGAAGGCATGCTCGCCTCTCTTGCACGCCTGCGCACGATGACGATGATGACTGCCATAATGATGCTTGTAGTACTAACAACAATCGCAATATTAGTATCACTACTAGTGCTAATACGAACAAGTGATCATATGAATGATAATGGCACTATTAGTCATATGAATCACAATAAGAACACTATTGCTGATAATAATACTAAGCATAAGAACAACAATAATGATAATAACAACAATAAAAATATTTGTAATGAGGTCGATGATGATGAATGCCCACCCGACCACCCGTCCGGTCTCGCGTGCTGCTTTGCTCGAAGGCCCGCCCGCTCACTGCAGCGCTCCCCCCGCGCGACCGGCCCCGTTAGGGTCCGCCCAGCCCGCCTGCACGCCCGTCGACGGTACACCCGCCCGCCCGTCTGATCGCTTTCCCGCTGGAGTCTGGCCGACCGCCCGTCTGGGGGTCCTCCCACATCGACCCTGCCGCCCGTCTAGGTCTACTCGCCCGCTCGCCCATGTTCGGCTTCCCCCGTAAAGAACAGGACCCCTCAAGAAGGCGGCGCGATAGAAAACGAAGAGGGCGGGATCCGAGGGGTTAGAGGCAAGCTAGGTGCGCTCGCGTCATATCTGACGTCCTACCCATCCCTCCCATCCCTTACCATGGCGCTGATTTTCTCTATCCGCGGACGCGTGTCGTAGCGGACCTGTGGCTCCGCGCGCGCGTGCGTAGTGGGTGGTGGTGCACGTGCGTGCGTGCGTGCGTGCGTGTGTGCGTGGTTGTCGGGTGGTGGTGGTAGTGGTGGTGGTGGTGTGGTGGTGATGGTGGTGGTGGTGGTGGTGGTGGTGGTGGTGCTGTGCTGGTGGTGGTGGTGGTGGTGCTGTGCTGGTGGTGGTTGTGGTGGTGGTGCGGCGCGGTGGTGGCGGGCGGATGGGCGCGCGAGAAAAGGCCCGCGCTGGGGCGAGAACGCCATCCTGAACGACGGAGGCCAAACACCGATCCGAAAATGAGGCCCACGCTGCAGCGGGAGCACGATTCGGAACGATTCGGGAGCAGAAATGAGGCCGGCGCCTCAACGAGAGCAGCATTTTGGGAAAAAATGACGCCGGCGCCTCAGCGAGAGTCGTTTCCCGGGATTTCCCGGGAATCCTGTGTGTAAAAAAACAGTACGCGGAGGGTGCGCGGCCATCACCCGGACGCCATCAGGGGAAGAGGGAGAGTATTTTCACATTGAGTAATTGTTAATCATAATGAGTGGCACGTGAACCCAACAAGACCGAGCAGTCTTTAAGTGAACTTAACAAGAGCGAGCTGTCCTTAACATCATTGTTGATCTCAGTCTCTCGTTTCGGCAGGATGACTACTGTTGACCCCCCAGATCTTAATGTTCTTTCAACTGACGTGCTCCCCCCCTGGGTTCGCACCCTGTTCTTTATCAGGGACAGTTTTGAGCCTCAAACTGCGTTGTTGGCCCCGGTTTGCAACAACAGCGGCTCCCACTCGACACTTCCTCGCATTTAATTCGAAATCGCGCTCTCGCGCGGGACTTCGTTGCAATTTACCAAGGAATCGCGCTCGCACCCACCTCGCAATTTGCGATTGCGGTGCCCTCTTCCGGACAGGCGCTCTCGCACGAGACCTCCTCGCAATGTATTCAGGACTCGTGCTCTCGCAGGGGGCTGTTCAACACCTTACGACATTCGCGTCAATGCCCTCGCCGCCCGCCCGACCAGCCCGTTGAGGCCCGCCCGCCCGACCCGCCCAGTAGGGTCTTCGCGCCCGACCCGCCAGTCAGGGTCCGCCCGTTCTTCTGCATGGAAGCCCGCCCGCCTGCTTCAATGTCCCGCCCGACCCGCTCGCTAGGGGTCCGCCCGCCCGACCTGCCCGTTAGGGTCCGCCCGCCCGACTCGCCCAGAAGGGTCCGCCTCCCGACTGCCCGTCAGGGCCCGCCCGTCCGCGTGTTTGGAAGCCCGCCCGCCCGCTTTAATGTCCCGTCCTCCCGACCCGCCCTTTAGGGCCGGCCCGCCCGGCCCGCCAGTTCGGGCTAGCCCGCCACACCTGCCCGTCAGGGCCCGCTTGCCAACATCATTGCTCCTCTCTTCTCGCCCCTGCTAGATTCTTTTCGCCCCAAATCCTTATCCTCTCCCTCCTGCCCCCCTTTCTCGATTGCTCCTCCTTGCCTGGCTCTCGCCGTTGTCCCTTTCCGTCATCCCTTGTCTTAGGGGGGCAAGGCAGATATACCCCGAAGTGGGCACTATCGAAGACGAACGGCGAGGTTATCGTGGGTTTCGTGGGTTTGGGGCTTACAGGTTGGAGGACACGCGAGCAACCAAGAGCGAGCAGTCTTAAGTACATTGTTTTTTTTTGTCTGTTGGGTCTGAAGCGCCAATCCAATTCTCATCATTGGGGCCCTCATATATCGCCTCGGCGCCGGCCACATTTTCTTTGAAAACGAGTCCAGCTCGCAAAAACGACGCTCCTGCTTGAAACTCCCCCGCTCCCCAACAACGTCAGTGCTCCCGCCTGGTGCCTCCTTGGCTTTTACTGGAGGCGGGCGCTCTCGGCCTGGCGCCTGAGCTTGTGGGCTCCCATGTGTGAAGCCGTCGCGGAGCGTCAGTCTTGGGAGCCTCTCGCAGAGGTCCCGAGTTGTCCCAGAGGCCCGGGGCCTCCTCGAAGAGGAGTTATGCCTATCCAGCGTGACGACACCTTGAAACAGGGCAGGGGCGGGGCAATCGCGAACGCGATGTGTCATCCGAGCTGAAGACGGTAGATGTCCTTGGAAGCGTTCTTGGCAAGGTCTCCTCAGCCTGGAGATCAGAAGGAGAGAACACCTGGTAATTCCCCCCGCGAAGTGGT
>CAUYUJ010022503.1:1015529-1048668 GCA_963575745.1 Prorocentrum cordatum
GATGATGATGCCGACGATTCTTATGATGACGGTGATGATGATGATGATGATGATGATGATGATGATGATGATGATGATGATGATGAAAAGATGAAAAGATGATGATGATGATGATGATGATGATGATGCTGATGATGATGATGATGATGATGATGATGATGATGATGATGACGGTGCCGATGATAACGATTCATGACCTACGATTAAACACTGATGATGACTGATGATGCCGCTGCTGATGACGATGACGGTGCTGATGGTGATAAGGTTGATGGTGATGCTGATTCTGATTATGATGCTGATGGGTCTGATTATGATGCTGGTGCTGATGCCGATGCTGATGATTCTGATGCTGATTGTGCTGATGATGATTCTGCTGATGATGATGATGAGGATGATGATGATGATGAGGATGAGGATGACAATGATGATGACAGTGATGACGACTATAATGGGGAGGACAAGGAGGAGGGGAAGGAGGTCGAAGAGGGGGAAGACCAGGAAGAGGATAAGGACGATGCTGTTAATGCCGCCGCGGCTGATGATTATGACGACTGTGATGATGGTGTTGTACATGATGCTGATGATGACGCTGATTATACTGATGATGATGCTGCTACTGATGATCATGCTTATGGTGAGCATGTCGACGACGACGGTGATGATGATGATGATGATGATGATGATGATGATGATGATGATGACGATGATGATGATGCTGATGATGATGATGATGATGATGATGATGATGACGATGATTATGATGATAATGATGCTTCTGCTGCTGATGATGATGCGCTGCTGATGCTGCTGCTGATGATGATGATGAGGTTGATGATGGTGGTGGCGGTGGCTCGGGATGATGCTAATGATTATGCTGACGATTATGTTGATGCTGCTGCTGATGGTGATGTTCATGATACGGTGCGTCAGAAGCGCCGTATAGACGGCATTTCGATCCGAGATGTCGGCGAGAACGTGGTGTCGTGGGTGGATTACTGGATGCCAGTCAGGGTCGCGGGCTTCCTGAATAATAGAGCTGTAACGGCGTGGTTAATGCACATTCCGGCAGCAAAGTCTGTGGCGAAAACACATTTTTGTCGCTGCCATCCGGATAGATTCCAGTTTTTTGTTGGGATCTTTTCCTGTTGCTGCTTTGGGGTGGCAGAGTGTGTCAGATGCTCCAGAGGCTGTAGAGGCTACCCTGGAGCGGAGGATCTCGCCGACACCATCCGCAACGCCCAGATGAAGAACATCCCTGCCGCCCAGGAGGGCTTAGTCGGACGATGAGTGTGTGTGTGTGTGTGTGAGGGGGCTGGAGGGCCAGCGGGGGTCTTCGACCAGGAGGAGGAGGGGGGGGAGGAGGGAAAGAAGGACGGGGAAGTAATCAGGGGGCGAGGTAGGAGAGGGGGAGGGGGGGTAAAGGGCAACGTTCCCAGCAGGAACGCCGATAGCCGTCTCGCTCACACGCATCTGCCCTCCCACCGCATGAGCAGCACCCGAGACTCAGCATCGACAGTGGCGCCATCCGATGGGCAGCTGTTGGGGACAATGCAGACGCCAGGTGCGCCACGCTCGCAAGGTGCGCCACGCCTGCCTGGCGTGCAACGCGCACCTGGTAAGCCTGGTGCCACAGGTGCCCAAGCGCGTTAGACGCACCTGATGCGCCAGATGTGCCACTTGTGCGGATCGTGCTACGCGCACCAGGCGCGCCAGGTGCGCCAAGTGCGCTAGTTGCGCCGCATGCGCCAAGTGCGCTACGTGCTCGTATCCTCGCCATCCCTGTCACAAGCAAAGCGGAGTAACGGCGGGCTGCTCAACAGAGTGAAATGATTGTGCACCCGCAGACCCGGTAGAACGCCCCACGTTGACCAGTGGCTGCGCGCTCCCGAGATAAGCTTGCATTTCGGCTCGTGCCGCCGTGCCTTGCGACCAGTTGAGCTTGTACCCTTTTTCCCGCCGCCTCACGGTGATCGTTCAACTCGTGGATCTCCCGTCACCTCTCGCCTGCAAGCTGCACCAGGGGATGTCAATTTCGGCCGGCTGGTCGAGTCATCGGCCCGCAGACGCGGCAAGTGTGCACTTACAATCACTTCTCAATGGTTTTGACAGGGGTGGTGGCCCAGCTCACATCAGGAAATCACGTTCCCCGCCGTCCATAACAAAACAGACTGCTTACATATGATGAGGTGCTCACAAAGGGTCCAGCGTTTGCCGCAGCCTACATTTTTTTCCCAACCCTCCTTGTTTGGGTATGCGTTTTGAACAGAGCACTGCTCGCGCGTCCTTCCTTG
This sequence comes from Prorocentrum cordatum, assembly GCA_963575745.1. Lineage (NCBI taxonomy): Eukaryota > Dinophyceae > Prorocentrales > Prorocentraceae > Prorocentrum > Prorocentrum cordatum. The sequence goes on from CAUYUJ010022503.1 coordinate 1,017,824, forward strand.
CTTCCTCCTCCTGCCCTCTCTTCGCCGACGATGGGGGCTGCGATCTGCGAAACTGTCGCCACTTTCGAGGGCTGCTGGTGGGTTCAGCGGAGTGAGGCGCCGCGCAGATCTGAGCGGGACCTCGCCGACCCTGGTGGGCTGCGATCTGCGAAAGCGTCGCCACTTTCGAGGGCTGCTGGTGGGTCCAGCGGAGTGAAGCACCGCGCAGATCTGAGCGGGGCCTCGCCGTCCCTGGGGGGCTGCGATCTGCGAAGCTGCCGCCACTTTCGAGGGCTGCTGGTGGGTCCAGCGGAGTGAGGCACCGCGCAGATCTGAGCGGGACCTCGCCGTCCTTGGGGGGCTGCGATCTGCGAAGTTGTCGCCACTTTCGAGGGCTGCTGGTGGGTCCAGCGGAGTGAGGCACCGCGCAGATCTGAGCAGGACCTTGCCGTCCCTGGGGGCTGTGGTCTGCGAAGCTGTCACCACTTTCGAGGCCTGCTGGTGGGTCCAGCGGAGTGAGACACCGCGCAGATCTGAGCGGGACCTCGCCGTCCTTGGGGGGCTGCGATCTGCGAAATTGCCGCCACTTTCGAGGGCTGCTGATGGGTCCAGCGGAGTGAAGCACCGCGCAGCGCATCTGAGCGGGACCTCGCCGTCCCTGGGGGGCTGCGATCTGCGAAATTGTCGCTACTTTCGAGGGCTGCTGGTGGGTCTTGCGGAGAGGCACCGCGCAGATCTGAGCGGGACCTCGCCGTCCCTGAGGGGCTGCGATCTGCGAAGCTGCCGCCACTTTCGAGGCCTGCTGGTGGGTCCAGCGGGGCGAGGCACCGCGCAGATCTGAGCGGGGCCTTGCCGTCCCTGGGGGCTGCGATCTGCGAAACCGTCGCCACTTTCGAGGGCTGCTGGTGGGTCCAGCGGGGTGAGGCACCGCGCAGATCTGAGCGGGACCTCGCCGTCCCTGGGGGGCTTCGATCTGCGAAGCTGTCGCCACTTTCGAGGGCTGCTGATCAGCGGAGAGAGGCACCGCGCAGATCTGAGCGGGACCTCGCCGTCCCTGGGGGGGCTGCGATCTGCGAAACGGTCGCCACTTTCGAGGGCTGCTGGTGGGTCCAGCGGAGTGAGACACCGCGTAGATCTGAGCGGTGCCTCGCCGTTCTTGGGGGGCTGCGATCTGCGAAGTTGCCGCCACTTTCGAGGGCTGCTGATGGGTCCAGCGGGGTGAAGCACCGCGCAGATCTGAGCGGGACCTCGCCGTCCCTGGGGGGCTGCGATCTGCGAAGTTGTCGCCACTTTCGAGGGCTGCTGGTGGGTCCTGCGGGGTGAGGTGCCGCGTCGATCTGAGCGGGACCTCGCCGCCCTTGGGGGGCTGCGATCTGCGAAGCTGTCGCCACTTTCGAGGGCTGCTGGTGGGTCCAGCGGAGTGAAGCACCGCGCAGATCTGAGCGGGGCTTCGCCGTGCTTGGGGGGCTGCGATCTGCGAAGCTGTCGCCACTTTCGAGGGCTGCTGGTGGGCCCAGCGGAGTGAGGCACCGCGCAGATCTGAGCGGGACCTCGCCGTCCCTGGGGGCTGCGATCTGCGAAGTTGTCGCCACTTTCGAGGGCTGCTTGGGGGGCCAGCATAGCGATCTGCGGAACTGTCGCCACTTTCGTCGAAGGCTGCTGGCGGGTCCAGCGGAGTGAGGCACCGCGCAGATTTGAGCGGGGCCTCGCCGTGCTTGGGGGGCTGCGATCTGCGAAGCTGTCGCCACTTTCGAGGGCTGCTGGTGGGCCCAGCGGAGTGAGGCACCGCGCAGATCTGAGCGGGACCTCGCCGTCCTTGGGGGGCTGCGATCTGCGAAGTTGTCGCCACTTTCGAGGGCTGCTGGTGGGTCCAGCGGAGTGAGGCACCGCGCAGATCTGAGCGGGACCTCGCCGTGCCTGGGGGGCTGCGATCTGCGAAGCTGTCGCCACTTTCGAGGGCTGCTGGTGGGCCCAGCGGAGTGAGGCACCGCGCAGATCTGAGCGGAACCCCGCCGTGCCTGGGGGGCTGCGATCTGCGAAACCGTCGCAACCTTCGAGGGCTGATTGGGGGGGCCAGCATTAGCGATCTGCCGAACTGTCGCCACTTTCGAAGGCTGCTGGCGGGTCCAGCGGAGTGAGGCACTGCGCAGATCTGAGCGGGACCTCGCCGTCCCTGGGGGGCTGTGATCTGCGAAGTTGTCGCCACTTTCGAGGGCTGCTGGTGGGTCCAGCGGAGTGAGGCACCGCGCAGATCTGAGCGGGACCTTGCCGTCCCTGAGGGGCTGCGATCTGCAAAGCTGTCGCCACTTTCGAGGGCTGCTGGTGGGTCCTGCGGAGTGAGGCACCGCGCAGATCTGAGCGGGACCTCGCCGTGCCTGGGGGGCTGCGATCTGCGAAGCTGTCGCCACTTTCGAGGGCTGCTGGTGGGCCCAGCGGAGAGAGGCACCGCGCAGATCTGAGCGGGGCCTCGCCGTCCTTGGGGGCTGCGATCTGCGAAACCGTCGCAACTGGTGGCGGGTTCAGCGGAGCGAGGCACCAGGCAGATCTGAGCGGGACATCGCATTCCTTGGGGGGCTGCGAGCCTCACGAATGCAGCTCGCAGCAGTATATGCGCCCATGTCACGTCATCACCTCCGTATAACGTCTCCCAAGCTACTCATGCCCCGCATTGCGCAGGGGTTGAGTACGTCGCCAGGGTAATTGAACGGAGATGGGGCGGGGGACGGCAAGCAGTGGCTGGCCCTGATCAGCGGCCGTTCGAGAGGAGGGGACACTGGTTAATCAGGAGCAGTTGCAGGAATAAGAGCCAGGGCGCGAGGGGTGGGAGGCGTTGGGTGTGAGGGGATGGGGACGGGGAGGGAGAGTGGAAAGGGGAGGGGTGGGGAGGGGGGGGGCAGCGGGAGAAGGGGGATGTGAGGGGAGGAGGCGGGGACGCGTGACCCACACGTGTAGCATTTTTCCAATCCGGATTAGAGTGAGAAAGTGTCCTGGCTCGAGGAACCAAGGTTGCTGAATCCCGCCGCGGGCGCCAACTGAAACAACTGATTCTTCCCTCTGTGACCCGACCCCGGCCCCACTGCGTTGGGCCCCGCTGGGCCCCTGGGGCTCTGGCTGCGCTTGGCCTGAACGAATGAGAATACGCTGGGGGCGTTCGTTAAGGAATGTGCCCAGGAGGTTCCAGACCCTGGAGGGTTCCTTCTCTGGTGAGGGCGGCGGTGATATCCGTGGCAAAGCCTCAACTGGTGCTCCACCAGCTTCCAGGCGCTGGGTTTCTTATCTAAGGGTTCCTTATTCAGTGCCCTCACCGTCTGTAGCCATTTTGGCTCAAATGTATTGTTCCCATGTGGAACGCGTAGATACCGCTCGTCCGCGGCAGTCTTCAGTGATTCTCTTCTGTCCGCGGGTCCGCCCCCGCTGACAGCTGCCTGCCGCGCCCGCGGTTGACGGCTCGGCCAGCGCTCTTGGGCGAGGCCGAGCCGTCCGCCCAGACTCCTCCACGGGGCGACGGGCTAGCAGGCGGCAGCTCCAGGGAGTGCTCGCATTGCCAGAAGTTCGGGTGCTTGCGGAAGTTCCACCTGTAGCGGCACGCCGTGCAGATGACATAGCCTGGCTGTGCCGTGGGCCCCCCAAGGGCGGCAAGCACGGAGGTGACAGCGCTCTGGGCTTCGGGGGAGGTCCTTCTAGTGTCTGGGGCACGCCTCTGTCGTATAGAAGCTCGAACTAGGCCTTTTGTAGGTCCACCATAGGGTAGGCCTGCCGTAGGTCTACCCCGGGCCTGCTTTCGTCTCCCCCAGGATTACCCCAGACCAGCCGTAGGCCGTAGGCCTACTCACGTCTCTCTCGGTTTTCTCTGGGTCTACTGTGGGCCTTCCAAGGCTTACGCACCCGACGTCTACCCCAAGCTTCCCTAGGCCGACCCAAAGTCTACCTTAGGCCCTTACAAGCGCACACCAGGCAGACCCAGGCCCACTTGGGCCTACCTGGCTTACCCCAAAGCCTCTGAAGGCAGAGGCCTAGGATTCCAGACTGGCGCCATGACTTCTGGGCGACGTCTTCGGACATCTGAGGGGGACTTGGAAGCGTCTGACAGTGCTCTGGGCTTCTAGGAGGGTTCGTGGAGTGTCAGGGACACGTTTCCACTGTCACTCGGAGGTCTCAATGTGATTGCTAGCTGTTTGAGCCAGCCTTGGCCACTCTGCGCGGGAGTCGAATGCCCTTCGGCGATCTCCAGAATTGCTTCGGCGGTTTCTGGCCAGGCCCACAGGGCCTCGAGTGTCCGCGTCCAAGCCAAGCCTTGGGCCGGGCACCAGAGTACGAAAACTGGCTGCTCGAGTTTCCGTGTAGCATGCGGGGTCCCCTGGCTGTTCTACGCGCCTACGTAGGCGTTTGCGGCAGGGGTTCCACACATTTGGGGATCAACGCCCAAAAGCTTCCAGAGGAACCATGGATCGGTGCAGGTATTCACGTCAGCGGGCCAAGTTCTTTCGTCGCGCGGGGCGCGCTCCTCAAGCCTTGTGTGTGTGTGTGCCTGTGCACGCACGCACGCACATACATGTGTATCTGTATGCACATATATATATATATATATATATATATGCACACCGGCAACTGTATACGAACATGTATGTATACTTGTATATCTCTCTCTACATATATATAGATGTATACACGTATGTATGTACGTACGCACAAACGCACGTACGTGTGTAGGTATGTATGCAGGTATGCATGCATTTATGTACACGTGTGTGCATCCATGTATACATGTATGAGTGTATACATGCATGCATGTGTGCGTGCATGCATGTATGTCTGCATTCACGAAACATACATGTATGCAATCACGTATGCATGTGTGTGTGTATGCCTGCATGTGTATACATTGCATACATGCATGGATGTATTCCACACATGTAGATCTATTTGTGTAATGTAGGTACGCATACGTGTATTTTTGTATGCATGTAGGTATGCGTGTAAGAATGTGCAATGCACTTATGTATGCAGGCACACATGTGTGTATGCATGCATGCATGCACGCGTGTATGTACACATGTACGTAGGTATGTATGTATGTACGCATGTAAGTATGTACGTATGCATGCATGCCTGCATGCGTGTATCTATGCGAGTGTATGCGTATGTATGCGTATGTATGAATGCATGTGCCCATGCATGTTTGTATGTATGTATGGGCGTTTGCATGTGTGTATGTGCTTACGTATGTATGTATGCATGTATGCAATCATGCATGTTTGTATCCATTCATGAATGTATGCACGTATGTATGAAATCATGCATGAATGACTTCATGCATGAACGTATGCAAACATGCATGAACGTATACACGCGCGCATGTACTTACGTGTGCATGTTTGTACGCATTCGTACATGTATGCGTTCATACATGCATTTATGTATATATATATATGCATTTATGCATGTATGTATGCATGTGGGTAGGTAGGAAGGTAGGTACACCTACCTCTACGCATGTATATATATATATATATATGTATACACGTAGTTGTAGAGAATTAGAAAAGCAGCAGCACAGCTTGGCCCCGCACGGAGTGTAGCATTCAGTGCACGGACCGTTCAGCACAACAATCGTGACGCGCATGATGTGCAGTGCGCGATACACCCCGCCCGTATTCGCCATGAGAGCGCCTTCAAATAATGACCCGAGTCGTGTCTTAGATATTGAACGTGGACTCAAGAGGGGCATGGTCAGGCTAAGCTGTGAAAGCATGCTCTCAAACAAGAGCCTGCAGGATCCTTTGAGCATTCTGGGTCTTTTATATTTGGGCACTCAGCCGCTCACATGCAGGTCACCCAAGAGAAAGCCGTTGTCGTGCTGTGCTGCTTGTGGCCGCACGTGTGGTTCGCGCGAGGCTCCCCCAGGAAAAGTAATGCAGACGGTGCGAATCCATGAAGTGGGGTTCTCAACGATATTCTCTGTGCTGCACGTGGCCTGCAGTCTTTGACCCGATCCTCCAAGCAGTGCTTGCGCTGAAAGGTATCTAGATTGTTCATATTGGAAGTCATTGCCTCATGCCGCCAGTCGTCGTCATGGCTCGGCCCTGTCTCCGACCGCACCCGACCCTGGTCCATGCCGTCCGCCGCCGCCAAATACCTTCGTTGGAGGTGGCCCCGACTGTCCTCGCCCACTGATGCTTGCCCTCCGCCGCCGTCAACCCACCTGGTTCGGCCCCGTCCCCGACCACCACTCTGGCCCGCAGCTGCTCGCTCCCCGCCGCCGCTGACCTCTTTGGTGTTCTGCCCTGTCCTGACTGTCCTCGGCCCCGCTGCCCGCCCTCCGCCGCCAGTGTCCTTGGTCCGGCCCCGCCCCCCCGCTGTCCCAGGCCCTTTGGCGCAAGCGCATCACACCCATGTCGCTACCAGCGTTGTTGCTGTTTGGGGTCCAGGCGCTGGTCTCGTTCTCCTTCCTTTCATTTCTTCTGCCTTCGCATCGTCGTGCTCCAATTTCCGCCCCTGTCTCTTTCTGCTCCAGCTCTTTCGGAGGCGGAGGCGGAGGCGAATGCCATGCCGGCGCCTCAGTCAAGGTTAGCTGATGTGAGATGTGCCCACCGTTGCGACAGCTCTGTGACAGTTGCACGCTGATCGATCTGATGGGGATCTCCGGCAATTGCTGCTGAGTGTTTGCTGCAGTTTTGCCACGGGTGGATTACTAAGGGTCGCAAGAGCCAGTTCATGTGCTCTCCTGGTGGTGCGGAGGCTCTCGTACTCTCCGGCGCAGGAGGGGCATGGGAGTTCGTCGCCCCTCAGGTGGCTGTGCCCATGTTTCTGATGCGCTATCGATGTCTTCCCCGCTTTGGACCCCCTCCCCCTCCCTCTCCCCTTCCCACTCCTCCTGCTCCTCCTCCTCCTCCTCCCCTTTACCCCATCTGGAAACCATAGAAACCATGTGGTAGATGCAATGGGATGTGGATGTATGACGACAGCTGGGAGGTCATGGAACGTGCTGGAGTGTCGTACCCCGATATTGGTTTCTGCCATATTGGTGGCAATCTCTGGTCTGCGAAGTGCCGCTGCAAAGTCCTCGGGCTTCTGGTGCCACACACTGGCAGTCGTGCTGCAGTCGTGGGACGGACTGCCAGTGAAATCTACAGGGCACGCTTTCATAGTTTTCGATCGCCGACCAGCCAGACAGTGGATGTACTTCGCAGGACAAAGCTACTTAACAATATAGCCCTCGGGATCACGCGATCACGAGTCATGGCGTGTCCTGCACCCCGATAGGTATGCATGACTGACTTGGACAAGCGCCCCACGAAGATCTTGAATCGAGTAGCAAGGCGCTATAGTCAACCCCAAGCCGTACGAATCCATCAATCAGGCAGTTCGCAGCGAGAAGAGCATTGCTAGGAAAGTCCACATCGACAATCCTCGTGCATCTCCTTGTCCTGCTTCTCCCCTTTCTTGTCCAGGTGCTCTGCATCCCTCCTTCCTGCCCTCTGTTTCTGTCCCTCGTCCAACCCTCTCCTTGCCCTCCTTGTCTGATCAGTGGTCACCTCGCGCGTGCGCCATGCAAGCCTCAGCTTCGATTGGCTTCGTGCTGACCCGCCATTCCGTGTGACATCGTCACTCCAGGCAGAATGTGAGCAGGCTCCTCCTCCGCGCTGGTGCTCGAGCCTCCGCCTCCTTCCTTTTCCACCTCCCTCGTCCTGCCTCTTTCTCCGTGCTGCCACTGCAGCTGATGTTTTTGGCTGATGAGACCATTGGGGTTGTCAGCTCAGCGTCTCTGTCCTCTCCGCCCTCCCCCTCCTCGCCGCCTCCGCCCCCTATGTATCTGACCACAGCTTGCCTCATGCCGTCCCCCTCCTCCCCCTCCCCCCTCCTTTCCTCCTCCTCTGCCTCGGCCTAGGTCATGTACTTTAGTCCTCGCGGCATTCCGTCCCACGCAGCATTTTCCTCGACCTGGGGGGCTCTGCCGTGCAGGGTCGATGCACGCGTTGCGGCGTGCGCTTGTGTGGCGACCACTGTGCAGTTCTTAATTCGCTTCTGTTCTTCACGCTGCCTCTGAATTGTCTCGCACTGTGGTGGCTGCCGCGTCGTAGGGGTTCTTGTGGCCGTGCTCCCTTCCTCCCCCCTCAACCAAACAGTCAGAGCAAAATCTCCGCGCTGGTGCGCGGGGCTCGCTGCGCATCTGCTCGCGTGCAGGGCTCGTGGGCCGCGACCTGCCGCTGTCGCAGGCACTGGCTGCTGCGGCGGCGGTCCGGCCCCTCCCCGCAGGGCGTGGACGAGCAGGCTGACGAGGGCGTGCACGCGGGCACGCCGCGCGGACGGGCCGGCGTCCCCCCCTCGGGGCTAGGTGCCGAGGTGCTCGACCGCAGCCCACGGCCTCCTGCTCCCCGCTTTACTATTCTAATTTCCTTTGGCATGTAGTATTGTAATGCCCAGTTCGGCTCCGATGAGGTACCAGTTTTGCTCCATTCTCGTCCATGCTGGCGCCAGTATTGCTCCTGTCTTGTTGTTTTCGGATGCTGTTCTTTCCACGCTCTCAGTCTGTGCTCATTCCATCATCAGTTCATTCTTGCTCCGTTCTGGCACTACTCATGGTCCAAGGAGACGCTGGTACGCGCTCAGAGCCCACGTTGAACTTCTATGGATGTGCCACTCGGCTGTCCCAGCCGCGTCTCAGGCCCAAGTCTCCGCTGACAAATATTGTCGAGGTGCTCAAGACCTCGGCTCGATGTGGAGCGCGCGTTCTCTCGCGTCCACGGAGCGCGGGGGTGCGGCAGGCATTAGGCCCTCGTCTTCTCCGCACGCTGCGGCTGGGGTGCGCGCCAAGAGCTGCTCTGCGCGGGAAGTGCGCGTAGCGCCGCGCGCGTGTGGCTGCGCTGACGCTTTTCGTGGGGGGCTCCTCCTGCTAGCCCACCCCCCGTGCTCTTCGTCGTCGTCGTCGTCGTCGTCGTCGTCGTCCTCCTTTGCTTTTCGTCGTTGTGGTCGTCGTCGTCGCCGTCGTTGTGGTGGTCGTCGTTGTCGTCGTCGTCGTCGTCGTCGTCGTCGTCGTCGTCGTCGTCGTCGTCGTTATCGTTGTCGTTGTCGTCCATCGTTCGCCGTTCGTTCTCCGTCGACCGTCGACCGTTGTCATTCGTCCGTTGTCCGTCGTCCGTCGTCCGTCGTCGTCCGTCGTCGTCGCCGTCGTCGTCGTCGTCGTCGTCGTCGTCGTCGCTCCTCCTCCTCCTCCTCCTCCTCCTCCTCCTCCTCCTCCTCCTCCTCCTCCGCGAGCTCCCTCGCTCATGACTCACACAGGGGTCCAAAGTGCATCCCAGGCTCCGGGACAACCGCCGAGCTCTCGAGGGGCCGTCCTTCTGGACGCATGTCGGTGCCTCGCATGCGGGCCGCTGCGCCAAGGCGGCCCGGCCTTCCGACAGGCGGCCGCGAGAGGGCCCCGCGTGGGGGAGCGGCGTTGCGGTGGTGCTGCGCCCCCGGCCGCGCGAGGCTGACTTCGCTGTGTCTGCGCGGAAGAGGCCGCAGGGCGGACGCTTCCACCGAAGGCGAGGATGACGCGAGAGTTTGGGGACGAGATGGGCGGGGCGGGTTCGGCTTTTCCCCGTCCATCTATCCCTCCCCGTCTCCATTCTCTTCCTTTGCGTCCTCCTCCTCGTCGTGTCCTCGCCCTCCTCCTCGTCCTCCTCGTCCTCCTCCCCTTCTTCCCCCGCTTTGCCTTACGTGTGTAACGCTGCCCCCCCCCCCCGCTTCCGCTCCCCCTCTCCCGAAATCTCCCCTTTCTCCCGCCTTCGCCGCCGCTTCCGCTTCCGCTTCCGCCGCCGCCTTCGCAGCCGTCGCTTCCGTGGTCGTGATCGTGGTCGTCGTTGTTATGTTCGTCGCCGCCGTCGTCGCCGCCGCCGCTGTCGGCCGTCGCCGCCGTCGGCCGCCGTCGGCCGTCGTCGTCGTCGTCGTCGTCGTCGTCGTCGTCGTCGTCGTCGTCGTCGTCGTCTTGGTCTTCGTCGTCGTCGTCGCCGCCGTCGTCGTCGCCGCTGGCGTCGCGACGGTTTCCCGCGCGCGCCGAGGTCAGCCCCGCGCCGCGTGCGGGACTCCGCGGCTGCGCGGAACGGTCAGCTCGGGCCGGAGGCTGTCGGCGGCTGGAGGGCGATGGCGGGGGGTGGCAAGGCCTCGGGTTGTCGGCCAGGGCTGGAACGAGGATGCATCCGTTCCAGAGCTTTCCGGCACTCTCTTAGAGCGTTCCGGAACGCTCTCGGAGGGCCGCGGCGCTCGAGACATCCTCCAGAGCGGCAGGATCTCAGAGATTCTGGATTCATCCTCGCCCGATTTTATCCTCGTCCTGGCTTCGCCTTAGCCTGGGGGTTCGCACGGACAGCCCCGCAGAGGTAGTCCAGGCTGGCTTCATCACGCCCCCAGGGTGGTCCAGGGCGGTCGCGCCGCCGCGCCGCCGCCTCCGGCGGCCCCCTTGGGGCGGTCCGCGCGCCTGATTGTGGGGGTGTCGAGACCGCACTGGGTCATCTGGGGGAACTGTCCGCGCGCAGCCCCAAGCCGTGCCAGCGCGTGTGTTTTCGGGGGTGGTGGGGTGGTGGCGGGGGGGTGGGAGGGGTGGCAGGGGTGAAGCACGAGGGAGACAAAGAGCGTGAGGCCCTCGACCTCCACCCTCGGCACCTTCCGCGCGGCAAGCAGCGCGGTGTGAGCGGGATGATGATGACGATAATGATAATACTGCTGCTGATGCTGCTGATGCTGCTGATAATGATGATGGTGGTGATGGTGGTGGTGGTGTTTTTGGTGGTGGTGATGGTGGTGGTGGTGGTTCTGGTGGTGGTGATGATGATGATGGTGGTGGTGGTGTGGTGATGATGGTGGTGGTGGTGGTGGTGGTGGTGGTGATGGTCATGATGATGCTGATGATGATGTTGATGATGCTGATGAAGAAGAAGATGATGATGATGATGATTATGATGATGATGATAATGATGATGATGATGATGATGATGATGATGATGATGATGATGATGATGATGATGATGATGATGATGATGATGATGATGATGATGATGATGATGATGATGATGATGATGATGATGATGATGATGATGATGATGATGATGATGATGATGATGATGATGATGATGATGATGATGATGATGATGATGATGATGATGATGATGATGATGATGATGATGATGATGATGATGAGATGATGATGATGATGATGATGATGATGATGATGATGATGATGATGATGCTGCTGCTGCTGCTGCCGATGATGAGAAGAGCGTGCTCTACCGCTGCTGGCGGAAAAACGGGGGGGCCGCTGGGGGCTCCCAACCCGTCCCCCCCCCTCGAAAACTGGGGGGAGGGTCACTACCGGTTCGACCCCCCCCCCTTCCAGTCCATCATGAAAAAGGGGGGGTCACTACCGGTTCGACCCCCCCCCCCCCTCGCCGCCGGCAAACGATCCCCGCTCCTCGGGACGGCTGGACAGTGGTGGGAATACTGGGACAGTGGTGGGGACGGTGGTGGTGGGGACAGTGGTGTGGGGACAGTGGGACAGTGGTGCGGACAGTGGGACAGTTGTGAGGACGGTGGTGGTGGGGACAGTGGTGAGGGGGCAGCGGGACAGTGGTGGAGACAGTGGGACAGTGGTGGGGACGGTAGTGGAGGGGACAGTGGTAAAGGCGGTGGTGAGGATGGTGGTGGGACAGTAGTATTGTGGGGAGACTGGTGGGGACAGTGGAGACAGTGGTGGAAAGTGGTGGGAACAGTGGGACAGTGGTGGGGACAGTGGGGACAATGGGGGGAGTGGGACCGTGGTGGGACAACGGTGGGGAAAGTGGGGACAGTGAGACGCTGGTGGGGGCACTGGTGGGGACAGCGGGGGCAACGGTGGGAACAGCCAGGACAGTGGGACAGTGGTGGGGATTGTGGGACAGTGGTGGGGACGGTGGTGGTGGGGACAGTGGTGTGGGGACAGCGGGACAGTGGTGGGGACAGTGCGGACAGTGGGACAGTGGTGGGGACAGTGGTGGTGGGGACAGTGGTAAGGGCGTTGGCGATGACGGTGGTGGGACAATGGGACAGAGGTACAGTGGGGACAGTGGTGGGGACAGTGGGGACAGTGGTGGGAACAGTGGGACAGCTCAGTGGGACAGCGGCGGGGACAGTGGGACAGTGGAACAGAGGGGACAGTGGGGACGGTGGGACAGTGGTGGGGACCGTGGGGAAAGTGTGGAGAGAGGGACCGTGGTGGGAACAGTGGTGGTGACAGTGGGGACAGTGCGACAGTGGTGGGGGCACTGGTGGGGCCAGTGGGGTGGTGGGAACAGTGGGGACAGCGGTGGCGGGGACAGTGGTGCTGGGGACAGCAGTGGGGGATGTGGTGCGGACGGTGGTGGGGACCCGGGAGTCGGTTGCCGGCGGTGAGTGGGGGGAGGGAGGGGTTTGTTCGAACCGGTAGAGTGACCCCTCTGGGTTTCTGGAGGGGGAGGGGGGGGGGTTCGAACTTGTAGTGGCCCCCCCCGTTTTCTGGGGGGGGGTGTTCGAGCTGGTAGTGACCCCCCCCGGTCGGGTTTCTGGAGGGGGGGGTTCGAACCGGTAGTGACCCTCCCTGGTTTTCGAGGGGGGGGGTTCGAACCGGGTGACCCCCCCTGGTTTTCCGGAGGGGGGAATTTTTGAAGGGGGGGGGACCCTTGGGTTCCGGCGGAGGCATAGGGAGGGAATTTTCCACAGTACAGAGGCGGATGATCACGCTTTCGCGATGATGATGATTATGATGATGATGATGATGATGATGATGATGATGATGATGATGATGATGATGATGATGATGAAGATGATGATGATGATGATGATGATGATGATGATGAAGATGATGATGATGATGATGATGATGAGGATGATGACGATGATGACCATGATGATGGTGACGATGATGATAATGATGCTGCTGATGATGATGATGATGATAATCGGATGATGCTGAGATGATGATGATGATGAGGAGGAGGAGGAGCAGGAGGAAAGGAGGACCAGGAGGAGGAGGAGCAGGAGGAGGAAAAGGAGGAAGAAGAGGACCAGTGTAAATCTAAGATGTATCAACGATGTCGCACTAAACCCTCCCTTCAAATTCCGTCTTCGCAGGTCCCTACAATAATTTTAGTAAGCGTGACCCCGAACAGTGCATTCTAGCATACTATGTGGTGCAACCTATGTGGTGCAATTAATTTCTGTTCGCAGTGAGTTGTCCACTCCACTGCTCGCGCAAACGTCCCACCCACCCACCCGCAACATGGTTTGCAAAATCTCTTAAGACCGTGACGGTGGGTACCACATGGCACTTGGCAGCAACAACGACGGCGACGACGACAGTGACAACGACGATGACGACGCCGCCGACAACGACTACGACGACACCGACGACGTCTCCAACGACTTCGACGACGCCGACAACGACAACGACGACGACGACACCGACGACGACGACGACAACGACGCCGACGACGACGACGATGACAACGACGACGACGATGACGACGCCGACGACGACGATAACGACGACACCGACGACGACGACGACGACGTCAACGACACCGACGACGACGACGACGACGACGGCGGCGACGACGACGACGCCGACGTCGACGACGACGAAGACGTCAACGACGCCGACGCCGACGACGACGACGAAGACGACGACGACATCGCCAACGACGACAACGAGGACGGAGGGAGGACGACGACGGCGACAACGACGACAACGACGAGGGAGGAGGGAGGACGGCGACGACGCGAACGACGAAGAAGGAGGAAGGACGGCGACGCCGACGACGGCAACGACGAGGGAGGAGGGCAGACGACGACGACGACAACGACGACGACGACGACGGCGACGAAATAGGAGGGACGACGACGAGACGCCGACGACGGACGACGACGACGACGAGGGAGGAGGAGGAAGGACGACCACGGCGACAACGACGACGGAAACAACCACAACGCCAAAGAGGACGACGACGACGAACACCAGGAAAGACAGAGGACGACGTAGGCGACGACGACGACAACGACGCGGGAGGAGGGAGGACGGCGACGACAACGACGACGACGACGCAAGAGCGCGCGCGCACGCTTTGGTTGAGAATCTGTGTTGCGAAAACTTGTGATTTTGTTGGTTTTTTGGGCACACGATTTTGAAATCCTTCCGAAACCGATGGGTTTTGAGGTTTTCGGCATACGCGCGCGACGACGCGCGTCTGCACTTCGTCCCGTTTTTTGCAAGGGATTCTCGCGACGGCACACGCGCAAGGGCGTTCGACAGATTTCGACATGAGCGCGCGCGAAGGCCGGGTAGCATTTTGTGAAAATCTTGAAACACCTGTGTTGCGGAAGCTTTTTTAGCAACTCTGTGTTGCGAAACCATGTGTTTTTGTATGTTTTTTGGGAACTCGATTGCGAAATCCTTCCCGCACCGAAGGTTTTTGAAGGACTTCGGCATGCGCGCGCGACGACGCGCGCGTGTGCACTTCGTCTCTTTTTGTCCAAGGCATTCGTGAAAAAGTGTTATGTTAGAACAAAACATGTAACCGCATAGTGTTTTTACAAGGGAACCTCAGGGGGGGGAACCAGGCCTGGCTGGGATGATATGAATTCATATTTAGGAAGGACGAGTGTGCAGAGTATATATATATATATAATCATATTATCCCAGGGAGGGCCGATAAGTCCGGGGGGGGGTAGAGTCAATTTTTTTATTAAGAAAGGAGAGTTCGTTTGGAATCACTTAGAGTTGTCAGCTCCACTGCTGGCGCAATCATCGCGCCCTCCCATGCGCAACTTGGTTTGCAAAACCCCTGCGGCGGCGATTGCGATGACTGCTTGGCACTGGCGGGCGCATCTCTGCGGCCGCGCAAGCGTGCGCAAGCTCGCGCGCAGAGCGCCCAACCAGAACGCCCAACTGGTTTGGCACAGCCGACGCGGCCGTGGTGGCGCTGACCGGTGGGGACCTCAAACGCGTCTCCCAGGCCGCGCTGTCGCGCGGACACTTCAGTGCGGGTTGGTGACTCGGGTGGGCGCGGTATCATGATGACGTCGGCAACGGCGGAAACGATGATGATAGTAGCGATGGTGGTGACGATGATGACGATGACGACGGCAAGGCCGATGACGGTGCCGATGTTGATCACACCGCCGACGATAAAGATGCCCACGTGTTGCGGATGAAGGTTTTGGAAGGATTCGGACATGCGCGCGCGGCCGACGCTCTCGATTGGCCCGCATGGTCATATTTTTTTTGACTGGGGTCGAGCCCCCCCCCAGCAAACGCGCAGGGCGTTCGGATGATTCCGACGTGCGCGCGCAAGAGGCCCGCGTGGTTGCATGTGACGAATAACTGGGGAACCCCATATTGCCCGTTGTTGTTTTGAAATGTTATCGAGAACATCGCTTTTGAATTATTTACGGGGCCACTTGTTGTGTGAGGATTCCGACGTGCGCTTGCGACGATGCGCGCTTGTGGACGTTTTTCTGCCTGCATATTTGATTTTGATAAACAAGTGTGCGCGCATATATTTGTTTGACGTGAATGAAGGGGGAATGGTGACGATAAAGGGGGGCTCCCTGGGATGGTCTGGTTTCATATGCGATACGAATTTGACAACCGCACATGTAATTCTCAGTGTCCCATGGGGTGCCGACGAAGTAAGTGGGGGAGGGTGGTGCAAGCCATGTGGTACAATCTACGTGGTGCGAGTCACCAATATTCGCAGTGAGTTGTCAAATCCGCTGCTCGTGCAATCATCCCACCCGCCCGCCCGCAACATGGTTTGCAAAACCCATGCGACGGCGATTGCGATGATCGATGTGTGCTTGGCGTTGGCTGGTGCATCTCTGCGGCGGCGCTAGCCCGCGCATGCTCGCGCGCGCAGCGGCCAGTTAGTGCAGCGCGACCGAAGCGGCCGCGGTTGCGCTGACCGCTGGGCGTGTCCCAGCGGGCACTTCAGTGCGAGTCGGTAAGTTGGGCGTGCGCGGTATCTTGACGACGCCAGCAGGGGTAGATACGATGATGAGAGTAGCGATGATGGTGACGATGGTGGCGATCACGACGGCAAGGCCAACGACGGCGCAGATGTTGATCACGACCGCCGATAGCAATGACGATGTCCTCGCGTCGTCGCGCCGGCGATGACGATTTCCTCGTTTTGGAAGGAGGTCGACATGCGCGCGCGGCCGGCGCGCGCGAGTGGCCCGCGTGGTATTATTTCACACGGGTCGTGCTCCCCCAGCACGCGGGCAAGGGCGTTCGGATGATTTCGAAATGCGGCGCAAGAGGCCCTCTTGGCAGAATTGGCTGGCAATGTTGGAGAACCGATGTGTTGTCAAGAATTAGCAACAGCGCGCGCAATATTTTCAGAAAGCGGATGTTGCAGCACAGTGTGTTATTTCATGTCTTGCAAGGGCGCCCGAACGATTCCGACATGCGCTCGCGAAAGGCCCGTTCGGTAACATTTTATGAACATGTTGAAAAGCCGCTGGTTCTCTTGAGAATCTGCAATAGCGCGGCGCATTTTGTTTTGGAACGTCTTTTTTGCGTAACCATATGTTGTTATATGTTTTCGTGTGAAACCTAAAGTTCTTGAAACGATGTCGGCATGCGCGCGTGACGCCGCGTGCGTGTGCACTTCGTTTTTTTTGGTTTTGTTGTAAAAGTTTGCAACAGATTTGTGAGAATGGATGGTTTTCGATGAACGAGTGTGCGGGCATAGTTGTTAGTTTTGTAGAGGATGGGAGGGGGCTGATCCTGGCCTGCCTGCGATGGTATGCGTTCAAGTTTTTACATGGACGATTGGGGGAACATCGGATGCACATTGGAATTTGAAAGGGAACCCGTCAAGTCCTGGGGGGGAGGTAGATCCGATTATCTTGCGAAAGGACGATCGATGTTGAATGACTTATGTGCGTAATCTAAGTGTAGCAACCCATGCAATGGTACGTGGTGGAAGGTATGTGGGGCATGCGATCTATGTGGGGCTAATGTATTCATTCATCCATGTGGTGAGCTATTTGGTGTTAGCTATGTGGTGCAATTCAATTTGGCTGTCTTGAAGCTGTCCTCTCCACTGCTCGTGCAAACATCCCACCCTCCCACCCGCAACTTGGTCGCACGACCTCCTAAGATCGTGACGATAGGTAACAAGCACTTGGCAACGACACCGACGCCGACAACGACAGCGACGACGACGACGACGCCGACGACGACTACAACGATACCGACGACGACTCCGACGACTTCGACGACGACGACAACGACGACAACGACGACGACGACACCGACGACGACGACGAAGCCGACGCCGACGATGACGACGACGATGACGACGCCGACGACGACGACGCCGACGCCGGCTCCGACGACGATGACGACGCCGACGAATAAGACGACGACGATGACGACGACGAAGACGACGACGACGACCACGACCACGTCGCCAACGAAGACAAGGACGACGACGTGGGAACAGGGAGGACGACAACGGCGACAACGACGAAGGAGGAGGGACGGCGACAACGACGACGACGACGACCACGACGACGGCGACAAAATAGGAGGGACGACGACGAGACGCCGACGACGGACAACGACGAAGACGAGGGAGGAGGAAGGACGACCACGGCGACAACGACGACGGAAACGACGACGACGCCAAAGAGGACGACGACGACGATGACGACGACGACGACGACGAGGGAGGAGGAAGGACGGCGACGACGACGACGACGCAAGAGTGCGTGCGCATTCTTTTAAAACCCGTGTTGCGAAACTATGTGTTTTGTATGTTTTTTGGACACTCGATTTTGAACCCTTCCGCAACTGAAGGTTTTTGAAGGATTTCGGCATGCATGCGCGCGCGACGACGCGCGCGCTTGCACCTCGTCCCGTTTGTTGCAGAGGATTCTCGCGACGGCACGCGCGCAAGGGCGTTCGAACTCTGCAAGAGCGCGCGCGTAAGCTTTTTTAGAAAATCCGTGTTGCGGAACCCTGTGTTTTTGTATTTGTTTGAGACACTCGATTTTAAAATCCGTCTGAAAACAAAACGTTTTTGAAGGATTTCGGCTTGCGCGCGCGACGACGCTCGCGTGTGGATTTCGTCTAATTTTTTGCAAGGTATACGGAGGAATTTATGATTGTTGATAAACGAGTGTGCGCGCATAGTGTTTTTTGCAGAGGATGGGGGGGGAGTGATACCGGCCTGGCTGGGATAGTACGAGTTCATATTTAGGATGGACGAGTGTGCAGATAAATATGAAATCGCAATACCCGACGCGGCCGCGGTGGCGCTGACCGCTGGGCGCATTTCAGTGGGCATTTCATTGCAAGTCGGCGACTTGGGCGGGGGCGGTATCATGGCAACGCCGGCTACGGTAGACACGATGATGATAGTGGCGATGCTGGCGACGATGTTCTCACCGACGAAGTCGCGGCCAGTGCGGGCGCGGATGCTGATCACGCCGGCGACAAGGACGGCGTCTTCGCGTCGGTGGTGAAGGTTTTGTATGGAGTTCGACATGCGCGCGCGGCCGACGCGCGAGAGATGCCCGCATGGTATCATTTGACACGGATCGCGCCCCCCCCCAGCACGCGCGCAAGGGCGTGCGAATGATGTCGGCGTGCGGCGCCCCAGGCCCGCTTGGCAGTGTTCCATGAACATGTTGAACAACCTTGTGTGTTTCTGAAGAATTCGCAAAAGCGCGCAGGTTTTTTGAACAGTGATGTTCCGAAACCATCTTTTTGACATTCAGTTTTGAAATCGTTGCGAAACCAAGGGTTTGTGAAGGATTCCGGCGTGCGCGCGCGACGACGTGCGCGTGTGCAGTGCGTCCAATATTTTGCAAAAGGATGATCGCGACGGCGCGCGCACAAGGGCGTTCGAAGGAATTCGACACGCGCGCGCGAAGCCCGTTTGGTAGCATTTTCTGAAAAAACAAGTTTTTTTGGGTGTTGCGCGCGACGACGCGCGCGTGGGCACTTCGTCATTTTTTTTTGCAAGGGGTTCTTGAACACATGGTTTTTGATCAACGAGTGTGCGTGCATAGCATCTTGTTGCGGAGGATGGCGGGGGAGGGTCGAGCCCGGCTGGGCTGGGATGGTACGGATTCATATTCAAGATTGACGATGGGGCAGAATCGTATGTAATTTGTTACACAGATTGGTGTACCGATAAAGCCGGGTTGTTGGTGGTGGTGGTGGATCCTAAGGTTTTTTTTTTTTTTTTTTTTTTTTTTTTTGTTGTGAAAAGAGTCACTTGCGGAGATCGCAGCTGTCAGTTCCACTGACCACGCAACCATCCCGCGCACCCGCCCGCAACTCGTTTTAGAAACAGCGAACGGCGGCGATTGGCATGAGTGGTTGGTGTTGGCTGGTGCATCTCTGCGGCCGCGCCAGCCCGCGCATGCACATGCGCGCGGCGACCAGTTAGTTTGGCGCGACCGACGCGGCCGCGGTGGCGCTGACCACTGGGCACATCCAGCGGGCACTTCAGTGCGAGTCGGCGACTTGGGCGGGCGCGGTATCATGGCAATGTCGACAACAATGGGCACGATGATGATAGTAGCGATGCTCGTGGCGATGTTGACAACGAGGACGGCGCGGCCAGTGCGGGCGCGGATGCTAATCACGCCGACGAAAATCACGGCGTCTTCGCGTCGGTGAGGAATGTTTTGGATGGAGTTCGACATGCGCGCGCGGCCGACGCGCGAGAGTGGCCCGCATGGTATCATTTGACACGGAATGTGCCCCCCCCCCCAGCACGCGCGCAAGGGTGTCCGAATGATGCCGGCATGCGGCCCGAGATGGGAGGGTCGATACCGGTTCCGTTGGGCTGGTACGAGTTCAAATTAGGATGGGCGATGGGGTTGAATGATATGCAATTTGCAATACGGAAAAGGTTACGGATAATCCCAGAGGGGTATAATCTGTTGTCTTTTCAAGAAAGGCGAACGTATATGGTACAGTCTATGTGGTGCAATATCCATGCCCAAGAGCAGCGGCGACGGACGGTTACGACGGGTGGCGACGGCGACAACGAGCCAGCCGGACCGACACCCGTGCCCAGTCCCACATTTATTTTATACCAAGTAAGACCCCGTAGTTGCAAGCACTGTTAGGGGAATCCCTTTACATGGCGGGACGTGCTTCATTGAAGGACAACCGACTGAGAATCTCCAATCGTGTCAAAACATTTTTTTCTGGGATTTAACGCCGCGAATCAACGTGACAATTGCGCCTTGACAAGTCCAACCGACCTGCCTGCCGTAGGTCCCGCTATGGTGGCATCCCAGCTTTCTTGGTGGTTTGTGCGGGGGGGGGATCAGAGGTTTTATCATGTGACTTCTTGTATCTCTGGTCCCAGGAGAGCCGTAACACGTGGCGCTTTTCGAAGGGCCGTCTTGGGGGTTCTTGGGATCAAGGTGCTTGACGCCGTCACGTGTGACACCTCGGCTGTCTTGGGGTTTTGCTTCGTGTTCAAAGGCTGTGAGCCCGTCAGGGGCGATGGTGATGATGATGATGATGAGGATGCTGTTGGTGATGATGGTGAGGACGATGGTGGTCATGATGATGTTGTCGACGGTGGTTGCGGTGATGAGAATGAGGGCGAGGATGATGATGGGGATGATGAGGATGACAATGATGATGCTGATGATGACGATGATGACGCTGATGATGATGATGATGATGATGATGATGACGCTAGTGCTGATGCTTTTGATGATGATGACGATAGTGACGATGATGACGATGTTGCTGATGATGATGCTGATGCTGATGATGACGACAATGATGGTGATGTTGCTGATGAATCTGAATATGAAGATGATGCTGATGACGATAATGATGATTATGATTATGATGATGCTGCTGCCGATGAATGTGATGATGATGACGATGACGATGATTCTGCTGCTGCTGATGATGATGACGATGATGGCGATGATGACGATGACGATGCTGGTGATTCTGCTGGTGGTGGTGATAACGATGATGATGATGATGATGACGAAGCTGATGCTGATGCTGATGCTGTTGCCGATGATGATGATGATGATGCTGGTGATGATGATGATGATGATGACGTTGATGGTGGCGGTCATGATGATGCTGATGATGCTGCTAATGACGATGATGATGATGACTGCTGGTGACGATGATGACGATGATTGTGGCGATGATGCTGGTGACGATGATGACGATGATGGTGGCGATGATACTGATGATGATGATGATGCTGATCGCTATGATGATGCTGATTCTGATTATGATGATGCAGCTGCCGGTGATGATGGTGATGATGATGACGAAGCCGATGATGTTGTTACTGCTGATGATGATGACGATTATGACGATGATGATGCTTATGATGCTGCTGGTGGTGGTGATAACGATGATGATGATGATGCTGCTGATGCTGATGCTGATGCTGATGCTGTTGCTGATGCCGATGATGATGCTGATGATGATGATGACGATGATGGTGACGATGATGATGACGCTGCTGATGATGATGATGCTGATGGTGATGATGATGGTGGTGGTGTTGGTGATGGTGATAATGATGCTGATGATGATGCTGATGGTGGTCGTGGTGATGATTCTGTTGACAATAATGAGATTGATTGGGCGGAGGATGATTACGTACGAGGGGGAGAATGATGATGCGGACGCTGCGGATGATGTTGATGATGCTGATGCTGATGATGATGTTGATGATGATGATGCTGATGCTGATGCTGATGCTGATGCTGCTGACGATGATGACGATGATGACGATGATGACGATGACGATAATGATGGTGCTGGTGCTGCTGATGATGACGCTGCTGCTGAGGATGATGATGATGGTGATGTTGATGATGATGATGCTGATTCTGATGAGGACGATGCTGCTGCTGATGCTGATTTTGATGATGATGTGGATGGTGCAGATGCTGATGGTGATGATGATGCTGCTGATGATGCTGATGATGATGATGTTGTTGATGATGATGATGGTGATGCTGATGACGATGATGATCATTATCATGTTGATGCTGATGCTGATGAGGAGGAGGGGGAGGGGGAGGAGGAGGAGGCGGAGTAGTGGTAGTAGTAGTAGTAGTAGTAGTAGTAGTAGTCGTAGTAGTAGTAGTAGTAGTTAGTAGTAGTAGTAGTAGTAGTTAGTAGTAGTAGTAGTAGTAGTAGTAGTGTAGTAGTAGTAGTAGTAGTGCAGCAAGCAAGCAGTAGCAGTAGCAGTAGTAGTAGTAGTAGTCGTAGTAGTAAGTAGTAGTAGTAGTAGTAGTAGTAGTAGTGGTAGTAATCGTAATAGTAGTAGTAGTAGTAGTCGTAGGTAGTAGTAGTAAGTAGTAGTAGTAAGTAGTATAGTAGTAGTAGTAGTCGTAGTAGTCGTAGTCGTAGTCGTAGTGTAGTAGTAGTAGTAGTATTAGTAGTAGTAGTAGTAGTAGTAGTCGTAGTAGTAATAGTAGTAGTCGTAGTAGTAGTAGTAGTAGTAGTAGTAGTAGTAGTAGTAGTAGCAGCAGCAGCAGCAGCAGCAGCAGCAGCAGTAGTAGTAGTAGTAGTAGTAGTAGTAGTAGTAGTAGTAGTAGTAGTAGTAGTTGTTGTAATAGGATGAGGAGGAGGAGGAGGAGGAGGAGAAGGAGGAGGAGGGAGAGAAGGACGTGGAGTCGGAGGAGTAGGAGGCGGATGAGAGGGAGGAGGTGGAGGAGGGTGAGGAGGAGGAGGAGGAGGAGGAGGAGCAGGAGGAGGAGGAGGAGGAGGAGGAGGAGGAGGAGGACATCCATCACCTGTGGCACCTTTCGTCTTCACTTCTGGAAAAATCCTCATGGACCCCATTTGGGCAGTCGTAGAGCCTCTTTTGGGCATCTCTGTGGCCGCTCTGGGGCATGTTCTGGGCCTGTTGGGCCTCTTGGGGCCTTCTTGGGGCTTCAAAGGCTGCCGTTGCTGGTTCGTGTTTCCCCTTGGGCCCTTCTTGGGGCCGTCTTGGGGCCCTCTTGGGCCGCCTTGGGCGCCTCTTGGGCCGCCTTAAGCGCCCTGTGGGCTGTCTTGGAGCCCTTTTTGTGGCCGTCTTGGCGCCCTCTTGAGGGCATCGTTCGCTGTCTCTGGGCCGTCTTTGGGGCCTCTTGGGCCGTCCTGGAGCTGCCTCTTGCTGCGGACGGCTCGAATTGTCGGTTCGTGTTCCCGTTTTGGGGCCCTCCTCGGGGCCGTCTTGGGGCCCTTTTGGACCGTCTTTGGCGCCTCTTAGGTTGTCTTTGGGCAGTCTTGGGGGTAGTCTTGTAGCTCCCTTGGGCGCCTCTTGGGTCGTCTCGGGGCCTTCTTGGGCGCCTCTTGGGCCGTCTTGTAGCGTCGACAGCTCGAACAGGCGAGAGCCCCAAACACATTCAAACACCTACGGACAATCACTGATTTTTGCCCCTCGGGGCCCTCCCCTCTTGGGCGCCTCTTGGGCGCCTCTTTTCGGCCTCCCGTGGCCTGCTGGGGACCATCTGGGGCGGAAGGCTCGGATCGTCAGTTCGTGTTCCCCCTCTTGGGGTCTTCTTGGGACCGTCTTGGGACCCTCTTGGACAGTCTTGGGCGCCTCTTGGGCAGTTTTTGAACCCTATTGGGCCATCTTGGGGCCCTCTTGCGGGCCTCTCGGACCGTCTTGAGGCAGTCTTGGGGGCCTCCTTCGGTCGTCTTGGGGCGGCGGAAGCTCGAAAAGGCGAGAACCCTCCCAAACACTGAACAGCCTACGGAACATCATTGATTTTTGCTCCTCGAGGCCCTCCTGGGAAGGCTCTTAGGGCTTTCTTGGGACGGCTCGAAGGCCTCTTGGGCCGTCTTGAGGCTATCTTGGGCAGTCTTGAGGCCAGCGTGGGCCGTCTGGGAGCCATACTGGGCCGTCTTGGCATGTCGGCGTCGGGAGCGCAAGTTTGCTGTATTTTGCGAGGGCTGTGGCCTCGGGAAGAGTGGTTGGTGCATGCGGCTGGGTGCGGGGAGAAGGGGCGGGGGCTTTTTACACATTATAGATACCCTATTCGACAGCACTTTGCATTCTGGCACGCCCCAACGTGCCAGGGGGCACAGTGGTGGAAATCGTGTCGGAACACCATTCCTGGGACTTCAACAACGCGAATCAACGTGACTGCCGCGTTCTGACAAGCCTCAACCGTGCCAGCGCGCAATCCCTGGGACTTTAAATTTAGGAATCCTCGAAACTGTTGCAAACTTTTGAGGCGAATGCGCGCGGCGCTAAGGCGAGGGCCGCATTTTGAAAAGGACCCTCCTGGAAGCTAGCGCAAACTTTTAGGACGAAAGTGCACGGCGCTGAGGCGAGGGTCACATGTTGTACACCACCCGCCCTCCACCCTTGAAACGGTTGCAAATGTCAAGCTTCAGGATCATGCATGGAGAGGAAGGCTCAGGCGAAACGCCGGGTCCGCTCTACCAACACGTGTGGGGGTGCGACAGGGATGTGTTATTCATACGGAAGAGGGATGGAGGAGGGGGAGGAGGGAGGAAGAAGCGGAGGAGGAGGAAGACGGAGGAAGATAAATGAGGGGAAGTTGCAGGAGGAGGCGTATGAGAAGGAGTAGTAGTAGTAGTAGTAGTAGTAGTAGTAGTAGTAGTAGTAGTAGTAGTAGTAGTAGTAGTAGTAGTAGTAGCAGTAGCAGTAGTAGTAGTAGTAGTAGTAGTAGTAGTAGTAGTAGTAGTAGTAGTAGTAGTAGTAGTAGTAGTAGTAGTAGTAGTAGTAGTAGTAGTAGTCGTAGCAGCAGTAGTAGTAGTAGTAGTAGTAGTAGTAGTCGTAGTCGTAGTGATGGTGGTGGTAGTGGTAGTAGTAGTAGCAGTAGGAGGAGGAGAAGGAGGAGGAGAAGGAGGAAGAGAGGGATGAGGGCGAGTATTTTCAACATGGGTCGTCTACGCATGGATCTATGCACAAGTTATCATAATGTAGTGTCGTACCATCTTCTACCACACCACAGGTCAGGGAGACGAAACGCATAGCATACTGCACGGACAGAAAACAATCAACCACAGTAAGGTGCAGCACGCGAAAGGTATGCTGCCTTTCCCCTCCTCCCGCCTCCTGCTTCCCTCGTCCTCGCTCCTTCCTCCCCCTGGCTGGTTTATTGCGGGCGCCGGAGTCGATCACAACGCTTCCCTCCCCCGCCCAGCGGCCCTCGCCGTTGGGGGGAGGCCCAAACAATTTTACGGAGATCGCCGACGAGGAACAGGGGCCTCGTCCCTCCCTCCCTCCTCCCTCCCTCCCTCGCTCCCTCCCTCCCGCCCCTCCTCTTCCTCCTCCTTTTCCTCCTCCTCCTCCTCCTCCCTCGGGCGTAGACCGAAGCGTCCCCGCGGCCGCCCGTGCAGTCGCTCCTCGGCACGTGGGTGGACCCGCGCGGTAGCGGCCCTAGCTGGGCTCGCGGCGCCCGCGCGGAGGGGTGGAGCGCGGCCCACGCTGTCCACGAGTGGGGGCTGGACCTCCTCCTCCCCCTCCTCCTCCTCCTCCTCCTCCGACAGCGACGACGACGACGACGACGACGATGGCGACCCTGGCGATGCGCCCGACGCCACACCGCTCACGAGGAAAGGTGGGCTGGTCTGTCCGCGCAGGATGGCGGCCGCCTGGCACCGGCGGCGCCGTTGGTACGCCTCGGTGCCTCGGCGGGCTGCAATCGGCCCCGCACCGAGTGCCTGGTTTTCGGGCAGCTCATGCTGAAAAGGCGCAACTTCCACATGAAGCCCTGGCATCGAAGCTCCAGAAGCTGCGCTCTCGTTCTCCTCCTTCTCCGGTTTATTTTAACTATCCTGCACACTCTGTCTCTTCTCCTGCCCCCCCGTTTCTTCTCCTCCTCCCTCGTTCGCCTGCTCCTCCCCTCTTTTTTTTCCCTCTCTCTCTCTCTCCTCCTTGTTATTCCGCCTTCTAATCATCCTCCCGCTTCCGTTGTGATTGGCCAGGAAGTTCAACATAGTTTTTTCAGGACGAAGCTGCTGCGTCAGTCAGGCATACCACTGCTACTCCATGTTCTGTCGCTGGATTGTAGGCCATGTGCAGTCAATCCGCATAGTAAGGATGAGCGACTTTCCAAAGTTACCCTTGCATCCTTCCTCTTCGGCCCATCCTCAGCCGCTTTCGCTGGTCGCGTCCCGCCCGCAAAGTGTCCACATGGCATTCCAAGGACCTTGTATCCTTATCGTGCGTCCTTATTATAGGGATTGACTGTATGTTTGATCGCCTCTTCTGCCCAGATCTATGCGTTCGCCACCAGCGCTGGATCCTATGATTGAGGCAACACCGTCTTGGTCATGTCCACCGACGCCTACGCCGTGCGACTGGTGGGGTGGGCCAGAGGAAGGGGTACGTCTCGGGACGGGAAGGAGGCGCACGTCGTGGTGGAGGTGGAGGAGGAGATGGAGGAGGAAGAGGAGGAGGAAGAGGAGGAGGAGGGGAGGAGAAAGTGGAAGATGATGATTGTGATGCTGATGAGGATGATGACGATGGTGAGGCGGATGATGGTGATGCTGACGATGCTGATGATGCTGATGCTGATGATGCTGCTGTTGCTGCTGATGATGATACTGATGATGATGATGATGATGATGATGATGATGATGATGATGATGATGAAGAAGAATAATAATGCTGATGATGATGCTGCTTCTGATGATGATGAGGAGGAGGAAGAGGAGGAGGATGAGGAGGAGGAGGCATGATAAGAAGAAGAGGTTGTGGGAGGCCCTGTCTTGGGTCCTCGTCGCCACGTGGACTCGGACGGTGCCGCCGCCCTTCGTCTGAAGTGATGGTGGGCTGCCTGAGCGGGGCGCGAGAGGCGTCCCCCCATCGGGCAGGAACGTTCGGGGCGTCTGCGGCCGTCAGGACCGCTCGCGCTTTCCAGGCGGTGCGCAGAGAGTAGCCACCCGAGCGCTGGTTGCGAGTGCAGAGTGGCAGTGGCCGCCACCGTGTGCCCAGGCTGGTCACAAGTGGGAGGTTGTCCTACCCAGTTGGTGTCTCGGGCCCCTTGTTTGTATCAACGGGTCTGCTCTGGGCCCATAATTGCCCAAGCTTTCCCTTGCGGGATGGGCGGTCGTTCCCGTGGCTTTCGACGGGCACGTTCTGGGATCTGCACATGGGCCGTTGCTACACGCGATGTAAGCCAGCGGCTGCGGTCAGGTTTACGCTTCCTTGATGAGTCTCAGACTGGCGGGGTCCGCTTCCATGGAAGTTGCGACGGATTGCAAGGCGGCCCAGGGCACCTGGGAGAGAAGGGTCTCAATAATGATTTTGCGAAAAAAATGGTTTTGCGAAATTTGAGTGTTCTCAGCTTTGGGTTGAGATCTGCAGCCTTGATAGTGAGATCGGTTTCGACATGATCATAGTACCCAGGCCCGTTGGTTAGGAGCTGATTGGATGTGGTGGGTCAACAAGAAGGCTGACGAGCTAACCCGAAAAGGCGCCTGGGCCCAGCACCACAATCCTCGGACCCGTGACAACTTCTGTGAGTTGATGCCCGTGATTCGGCAGTCGGCATGTATGATAGTTGATATAATGGACGACCTGGCCCTGAAGGATTGTCCTGATGTCTCGAAGGTGCGTGGACCCCGTCGGGCCAGGCCCTGCCTGTTGGAGCTTGTTCTCCCACGGGCCATGCAGCAGAGTGCGTAGCCAAAGGATCCTATATGTATTTGCGCTGCGGCGAGCGAGGGAAGACTCGTGCTGCTGAGAGTGTGTTTCCCTGCGGTGGGCCGCCTAGGGTTGCGCGGGCCAGCTTTTCTTCCCACAAGATGTGGCTCATGGGGGTTAAGGTTGCGTGGTGTGTTCACTGCGGCGCCTTCGGGAGCTCTCGAGCCCGTCCCTACCTCCTCCAGGAGTGCAACACGAGTCCGCGTAATCGCCACGTAAAGGTCTTTTGAAAGTGCTGAATCGAAGGACAGATCCCAGCACGAAGGCTTTCGTGGGGAGATCGGTTCCTCTAACCTGGTAGCGGGCTGGCTGGGCCTCCAAGGAGGCCAGCCTGCCGACTGGTTGATCTTTTGTCCCTCTGCAGCGCTGCTCTGCAGAGGCTCGTGCGGTGTGAGCCCAGCGGTTATGCAGACGGCGTTGCTTCGAAGGCCGTGCCGCCGGGCCCCGCCTTCCCGCTTCCTTCTCAGCCTTTGTTTCTTGGGCGCTGTATTGCAGGCGCTCTGTCAGCGGTCACAGACAAGACCGCATCGGAGCCAACAGGAGCCAACAGGAGGAGGGGGAGGAAGAGGAGGAGGAGGAGGAGGAGGATGAGGAGGAGGAGGGAGGGAGGGAGAGAGGGAGGGAGGGAGAGAGGGACGAATGGAGGGATAGAGGGAAGAGAAGGAGGAGGAGGAGGAGGAGGATGACGAATAATAATCCTAATCTACTACTGCGAGGGCCATTACTCTTATTATTTCTACTGCTACTTTTGATACTGCTGATGCTAGCAATACACTTGGCATGAATACTAGCAATACTAATGTTCATTGTACTACTGATGCGGAAGAAGACGACACATACTACACGACACAGGATATTATTAATAAGACAATTGGTACGCCACATAATAAGGAGCGTACGGCTAATGTTAAAACTTCTAAGACGATAAGAAGATTACTACGACACCGCAGTATCTCTAATAACAATCGTGCTACGATTTACGTTAAGAAGAATTCTGCCACTACTAATATTAAGAATGCAACCACCATGAAGAAGACGAGTCCTAATACCAATGCTAAGATACATAGTCGCACTACTAGTAACAATACGTAGGCGAAGCGAGGATGATGAGGAGGAAGAGGAGGAGGAGGAAGAGGAGGAGGAGGAAGCGAAGGAGGAGGAGAAGGGGGAGGAGGACGAGGAGAATAGAATACTGCGAGCTCCGTCGCTCAGAGTCTGGCCGACGTAAACAGGGGTAACAACTAGGAGGATAAGGGGGCGGAGGAGGAGTAGGAGGAGGAGGAGGAGGGGGAGGATGAGGATAAGAAGGAGGAGTTGGAGTTGGAGTTGGAGGATGCGGAGGAGGAAGGGGCGGAGGCGGAGGAGGAGGAGGGGGAGGAGGAGGAGTTGGAGGAGGAGGATGAGGAGAAGGAGGGGGATGATGATGATGATGATGTTGTTGTTGATGATGAGGACGTTGATCATGATGAAGCTGATGATGATGCTGCTGCTGATGCTGATGATGCCGATGCTTATGACGCTGATAATCATGTGATGGTGATGTTGATGATGATGCTGCTGATGATACTGCTGATGATGATACTGATGAGGATGACGATGATGACGATGCATATGATGATGCTGATGATGATGATGATGATGATGATGCTGCTGATGCTGATGAGGATGACGCTGTTGATAAGGATGATGATGATGAGGAGAAGGAGGAGACGGTTGACGATGATGAGGAGGGTGATGAGGGTGAGAAGGATGCGGAAGACTGGTGATAGCACTGGACGGGAAGGAGGCGCACGTCGTGGAGGAGGAGGAGGAGGATAATAATGAAGAGGAGGATGACGCGGATGCTGAGGCGAGGAGGAGGATGAGGAGGATGATGATGATGATGAGGAGGAGGAGCAGGACGATACTGATAATGCTGATGACGATGATGATGCTGCAGCTGATGATGAGACTGATGCTGGTGATTTTGATTATGATGATGATGCCGATGCTGCTGATGCTGATGCTGCTGATGCTGATGCTGATGATGATGATGATGCTGTGATGATGCTGGTGATGACGCGGATGAGGCTGACGATGATGGTGATGCCGATAACGATGTTGTTGCTGTTGCTGATGATGATGTTGATGCTGCTGATGCTGCTGCTGATGATGATGCTGATGCTGATGCTGCTGCTGCTCATGATACCGATAATTCTGATGACGCTGATGATGATGCTGATGCTGATGCTGAGGATGATGATGATGATGATGATGATGATGATGATGATGATGATGATGATGATGATGATGCGGATGCTCATGATGATGCTGATGATGATGATGATGATGCTAGTGATGATGATGAAACTGATGATGCTGGCGATGGTGATAGTGCTGATGGTGCTGATGCTGGTGACGATGATGATGATGATGCTGATGATGGTGCTGATGGTGATGATGCTGATGCTAAGGATGCTGCTGATGATGATGCCGATGCCGATGCTGATGGCGAGGATGATGATGATGCTGATGTCGATGATGCTGATGCTACTGCTGATGATGATGCTTGTGACGATGATGAGGATGATGATGATGCCGATGACGATGGTGATGGCGAGGATGATGATGATGCTGATGACGATGATGCTGATGCTGCTGATGATGATGCTTGTGTTGATGCTGCTGCTGCTGATGCTGATGATGATGATGCCGATGACAATGATGATGCTGTTGCTGATGTTGATGATGATGCGTATGATGATGCTGATGTTGGCGATTATGATGATGATGATGGTGATGCTGATGCTTATCATGCTTATGCTGATTATGACGATGCTGTTGATGATGATGATGATGATGATGATGATGATGATGATGATGATGATGCGGCGGACGACGATGATAATGATGCCGCTGTCGCTGAGGATGATGATTACGATGTTGCTGCTGATGATGATGATGATGATGATGATGCTGCCGCTGCTGATGATGATGCTGATGATGATGCTGCTGAAGATGAAGATGATGATGATGATGATGATGATGATGATGATGATGATGATGATGATGATGATGATGATGATGATGATGATGATGATGATGATGATGATGATGATGATGATGTGATGATGATGATGATGATGATGATGATGATGATGATGATGATGATGATGATGATGATGATGATGATGATGATGATGA
>CAUYUJ010022503.1:1048768-1081268 GCA_963575745.1 Prorocentrum cordatum
GGAGGAGGAGTTGGAGGAGGAGGAGGAGAAGTGTCATAGTGTAGCTCTGATGGCCTGAAGGGTAGGGGTATCTTTCCGTATGTCGGGTGGGATGATGCTTATGACGTGAACAGCTGATAATGATGATGCTGCTGATGATGTTGATGATGATTTTGATGCTGATTGATGATGGTGATGCTGAGGATGATGCTGCTGCTGCTGCTGCTGCTGAGGAGGCGGAGGAGGAGGAGGAGGAGGTGAGGAGGAGGAGGAGAATTATTAAAAAGGAGGAGAAGAATGATGAGGAGAGAGGAGAGGATTGGGGAGGAGGAGGAGGAGGAGGAGGAGGTGGAGGAGGAGGAGGAGGAGAGGAGGAGGAGGAGGAGGAGGAGGAGGAGTAGGGGGAGCAGGAGGAGGAGGAGGAGGAGGAGTGGGAGGAGCAGGAGGAGGAGGAGGAGGAGGAGGAGGAGGAGGAGGAGGAAGAGGAGGAGGAGGAGGAGGAGGAGGAG
Organism: Prorocentrum cordatum; assembly: GCA_963575745.1. Classification (NCBI taxonomy): domain Eukaryota; class Dinophyceae; order Prorocentrales; family Prorocentraceae; genus Prorocentrum; species Prorocentrum cordatum. The sequence continues at coordinate 1,049,257 of CAUYUJ010022503.1, forward strand.
TTGGAGGAGGAGGAGGAGGAGTAGGCGGAGGAGAAGAAGGAGGGGGAGAAGAAGGAGCAGGAAGAGGAGAAGGATGAGGAAGATGGGGAGGGGAAGGGGGGACGGGAGAGGAGAGAACGGGCGGAATAGTGCCGCGCCCAGGCGGCGATCCTGTCCCGCCCGCCCCGAGCAGACCTCCACCTGGCCATGCGGCCGCTAGACGACGGCGGTGCGCCGCCCGCCCCGGGACGACGGCTGCCGCCTCGTCGTCGCTCCTTGCCTTCGCCCTCGTGCTCCTTCGCCTCTTTCGTCTCCTTCTCCTGCTCCGTCCTCCTCTCGCCCTTTCCCCCCCCCGTCTTCTCCCCTCCCCTGCCCCGCCCTCCACTTCCTGCTTCTACAAGTGGCTTGCGCAATCATGCCTGCCCCCAGGGGAGGGAAGAGTCCACGGGTGAGGCTTTCTCGGGCCTCTTGGGGAACCTCTGGGGGCCTCTTTTGGGCTTTGGGGGGCCTCTTCCGACCCGTTTGGTGTCTGCAGTGGCGTGGCAGGAGCACAGCACCCAGGACCAGCGAACACACCGCTTGGAAGAAGGGGGGCAATTGTGGTGTGCAGGGGCTGTGCAGAGGAATGGTACACGGCAAGATCTTGGGAGGCGTTTGGGTGCTCGGGCCCATGCGGCAAGAGGCTACCTGTGAGCGCTGCTCCTGAGCGCGTCAGCAATTCTGAAGTGACCAACTGTCGCACCCTGTGAAATTAAGGTGGGCGCGATGCAGGGTTGTGGCGTGAAGCTGAGGTAACGCGTAGGGAGGAGTAAGGGTCAATGAGCTTCTACGCTTCTGGTGATTGCGTTCGTGGGCCTGCCGAGGTCGGGGAGTTGCGGGCCTGCCGGACGGTGTCAACGAGTATGGGAACTCGTGGATTTGTGCGCAAAAATGGGAACAGGGTGAGGAGGCGGAGGAGGAGGAGGAGGAGGAGGAGGAGGAGGAGGAGGATGAGGAGGAGGAGGAGGAGGAGGAGGATGAGGGGGATGATGATGATGATGATGATGATGATGATGATGATGATGATGATGATGATGATGATGATGATGATGATGATGAGGAAGAGGAGGAGGAGGAGGAGGTGGAGGCGACGAAACAGGAAGAGATGAAGACGAGGAGCATGCGCAGGAGGCGGCAGAAGAGGGGACGGAGGAGGGAGGGAGGGGGGGTGTAAGATGAGAAGGACGCGACGATTAGGTCCCAGGTGGAAGAAGACGCGCAGAGTGAATGCGAGGAGTGGGGAGACACGGCGCGACGGTCCGGTTTGAGCTAGCGTGCGACATCTTTTGGGCCGTCGTATGGGGTCGGAAGTCTGAAAAGGCAAGCGGCGAACATTTTGGAACGAGCGTGTGCCAATCTAGCAGGTGTTTGGGATGAGTCCCGCCACCGCTTGTGGGTTGTGGGGCGGAGGTTCCGTGGATGCTTATGGTTCCCCACATCCTAAGCGGGTGCCTTCTTTTCTCTGGACACCCCGCGCAGTCCTCCCACCCACCCCTCCCTTCATCATCACATACCACACTCATCACGACTACGATCGCCATCATCACTATCATCATCACACCGCCACAGTCATCATCGTCATCATCGTCACCTCACATCATGATCGTGAGTATCGTCATCATCACCGTCATCATCACCATCATCACCATCATCATCATCATCCATACCAGCATACGCATCGTCATCTGTTCTCGTTCACTCGCTCATGATGCACTGGCTATTTCACTCATCATTATCACTCACCTTGCATCGTCATCATCGTCATCATCGTCATCACCATCATGACCACTATCACACCACCACCGTCATCATTATCGCTACCACCATCCCATCATGATCATCGACCATCGTTCGTCAGCATCACCACCGCCACAATCATCATCACCATCATAATTACCAGCATCATCAGCACTGCACGCATTCTTCCGCTCACTCTCTCACACAACCTCATTGGGAGGAAGTCTCGAGCGGGAGCCTCGTCTGTTGGTGAATTGCGAGGAAGTCTTAAGCGGGAGCCCCTTCCCCATGGGGCCCGCAGCTCATGTTAGTAATCCGAGCGGGTCATCCCAAAATTCGTAGCTGTCGTCACAGGAAGTATCACGCGAGGCCCTCGTCTGTGAGTGAATTGCGAGGAAGTCTCAGGCGGGCCGTCCCTATGGGGCCCGCAGCTAATGTTAGTAAGCTGAGCGAGCCATCCAGCAACTTCTAACTCTCCTCATTTTTGAGCTCCTCAGGCCTGCATATGTGCGAAGTATCAAGCGGGAACCTCGTCTGTGAGTGGATTGCGAGTAAGTTTCAGGCGGGAGCCCTCTATTTGTTCATTTTTTTTTTTTTTTTTTTTTTTTTTTTTTTTTTTTTTTTTTTTTTTTTTTTTTTTAAATCCACACATATATGTGCATATCTATATATATATGCACATGTATATATATATATATGTGTATATACATCAACATACATAGATATTTAATTCATTGCCTGTATCCTTATATTTTTTCTTTTCTCTCTCTATCTCTCTCTCTCTCTTCCCCTCGCTCCCCATCTCGCTTCCCTTCCTCTCTGTTTTTCACTCTCTCTCTCTCTTTTTGTCTCCTTGTCGTTTCGTCTCTTGTCCTTGGCCTCTCCGCCCCTTTCTCGCCCTCCCCTTGCCCGCCTTCCTCGCCCTCAGTACATGTTGAGAGCGCGAATGGAAGCAGCATCGGCCATGCCAATGCTGATGAGCCTTTTGGTGGCAATGGCAACGCCGGCAACAGTAGGGGTGGTCGTGGTGGTTGAGACAAGTTAGCGATGAGGACAGAGCAAGTTACCTTCCCCCCAGAAACTGCCAGGCTGGACGTGCGGGAACTCGACCCTCAGCGCTGAGACCAGCACCGCGGATCGCGCCGCCATGAGGAGGGGAAGGAAGATGTATGACACGGTAAGGGTGGAAGATGCTTTCGACAAAATGCTTTGGAACATGTTCGTGATGAGGATGATGATGACGATGATGGTGGTGGTGGTGGTGGCGATGATGCTGATGATTCTGATGCTGATGCTGATGATGAGATAAGGATGATGATGAGGATGATGCTGCTGCTGATGATGATGATGGTGGTCGTGGTGATGAGGATCATGACGAAAAACATTGCCACGATGAGGATGCTGATTGTAACGAACATGCTTATGCTCTTGCTATTGCTGATGATGATGCTGCTGATGATGACGATAATGATGATGATGCCGACGATGACGATGACGACGATGGTGATGATGTTGTAAATCGGTGGTGCTGAGGATGATGAGGAGGTGGAGGATGAGAGATCAATCCGAGAGGAAGGAGGAGGAGGGACGACGGTGAGGCGATGATATTGAGGAGGGAGGGGAGGATAGGGACAAGAGCGCAGGGAAGGGAAGGACTGGCTGATGATGGTGATTAGGATGATGCTGCTGATGATGGTGATGATGATGGTGATGATGCTGATGATGAGGATGATGATGCTGATGATGATGATACTGATGCTGATGCTAATGCTGCTGCTGATGATGGTGGTGGTGGTGATGATGATTCTGGTGAGCATGATGATGATGATGAGGAAGGAGGAGAAGAGGAGGATGAGGAGCAGACGGAGAAGGAGAAGAAGAAGAGGGAGGAGGACATGCAGGAGTGAGGAGGGAGGCGCAGGGGGAGGGAAGAGGAAAGGGGGATCGAGGAGGACGACAGAAATCGTAACTTTTAGGGCCGCCCCAGGTCCTGACCACTGAACTTTGATAGGCGCCCCCGGATGACCCTGGAGGGCCTCAGAAGCGCCAGAGACTTCCAGCAATCTCCGAGACCTTACTGCAGTCGACATCAATAAGAATGGGTAACTATGCTAAGGGTACCATTGTATCCTTGCCTCTTCGCTCCATCCTGAACGTCTTTCGATGGCCAGCCCCGCTCGAAAAGCTTCGACAGGCGTCAAAGGGGCGTGCATCCTTATCGCGCATCCTCACTCTCAGTTTTGGCTGTAAGAGCCTTGGGCAAGGCTGTTTTACTCGTGATGCAATACACCTTTCAGACATACACACAGTGTGCTCTCGTAGTTGACCGGTTCGGGCAGCCCGAGGAGTGGCGCCATCTGCGCGACGCAAAAAAGCGGGGTCGTCTGCGCCGACATTGGCGCGTAAGCTGCCTGCGTAAGCTCGAGCGTAAGCGCCCTCGTCTCAAATGTGGCGTGCCGCGCTGGCGGCCCGCGTAAGCCGCAGCGTAAGGTCGCTACGTCGTCTCGCGTAAGACCCGTTCTTGATCGTCGCTCATGTGAAAGTCCCCCTCCAGAAGTCAGGTCGCGCAGAAGCGAGAGGGGGAACTCGGGCGCACCCCTAGCGAGGATGGGCGCCCCCTCCTGGCATCTATGGGTCGTTCCAGACGGGGACTCGTCGCTCTCGAGGGCCGAAGGAGTTGGCATCTCTTCCTCGGCGGATGGTGGCGGATGGCTGGCGGAGGACGGCGGACGCAGAAGGGCGGCGGCTCCGCAGGCGGAAGCCGGCGGAAGGCTGGCGAAAGATGGCGGAAGTGCAAAATTGGCCCCCAAGGGATGACAACAATTTTGGGTTCAGGATTCTCGGATCCCGCCACAAACATGCTTCTGAAGATATTATATGTTTTGTATACGTATATGCATATGCATATGTATATGTATATGTATTTGTAGAGGTATATGTATATGCATTTATATACGCCTAAGTATGTGTATGTGTGTGTATTTGTAGATGTGTAGGTATTTGTATTTGTGTAGATGAATGTACATGTCTATGTATATGTGTACGGGTGCATTTATATATATATATGTATGTATTCATAGGTGTATGTGCATGTACATGTGTGTTGGTATGCATATGCATTTGCATTTGTATTTGAATATGCGCATTGTTATGCATATGTTTATGTATTTATCTATATTTATGTATAGGTGTGTAAACATTTTTCGTATACATATATGCGTACATGTTTGCGTATGCGTATGTGTGTCTGTATATGCATATGCATATGTTTATGTATACGTGTATACAAACATGTATATGCATGTATACGCTTTCGTATTTGTATTATGTGCAAATGTATATATATATGTATCACTTTTCATTTATTTGTGTAATTGCATATATATATATACTTATTGGCGTATGTATTGTACATGTATATGTATATAAGTATGTGCATGTTTATATGTATACTTGTACATGTACACCCACATACATCTATATATGCATATACTTGTACAATGATCTGCATGTGAATGTGTATATGTACTTATAACCGTACATGTGTGCATGTGTATGCATATGGAGATGTATGCATACTTGTTCGTTTACTATACCTAGCTATACGAAGCAGCTTTGTTGCTTCGCGCCGTGCACCTTGGTCTTTCAAATTTCGCATACATTGGCACTTGGCGTCATCCTCTTGGTATGTGTTGGCACTTGTCTCAATCTCCGTATACGTTGGCCTTCGCACTTGGTGTCTGTTTCCTTTTAAGTCCCCGTGCCCGTTCCTCATCTGCTCTTGCCCTCGATTTACATGTTCGTGCGCCACCCGATTTTTTTTGGGGTGCGTTGTGATTCGGATTTCGAGGGGGACCCGATGACGTGGCCACGGGAACGCCACCAGGAGGTTCAGAAAAAACGTTGGACCAAAATCGCGTGCCCTCTTCGCTGGATCCTGCGCCTGCGGGTGTCGTAATGGCCTGCGCGTTGAAATTTGACAGCGTTTGGATCGTTCAGCCGTGAACGATCGCACATTCCCGTTCAACACTGGCCGATTCTTGACCACTGGCCGCGTCCATTTCGAACGCCCGCTCCGGTGTCACCGCCGCGTCGACACGATGTAAACCTACCATTATGGAGGACAAATTGTTTCTTGGGTTCGTTTTCTCCACTCCAGGATTTGTTCTTCAGGCCCTCCAGGTTGCAGCGTCTTCTGGAGGACGTCGGACCTAAACCTCCGAAAATTGCAGAAGCTCCAAGAAGCCTGGCGGCTTCCCGCGGCTCCGAATGGTATACAAACAACAACAATAGCCATCGTAGACCCCGAAGAGTGAGGTGTTGAACTTCAGCGGTGGAAGTTCTGCGGCTTAAAACTGTGTGATGTGAGTGATACTGTTGCAACTCTGTGATGCGAGCTATGTGTGGAAAGCTCTTCGGTGTTAGCTATGTGGTGGAAGCTGTGTAGTGTGAGTGATGTCGTGTGGGCGATGTCGTGGTATATATATATATATATATGATGTAAGCCATGTGGTGCAGGACAGGTGGTAGGAACAACATGTTGGGAACTGCGTTGTGGAAACTTTGCGAAGATAAAAGGCCGTTGTAGGCTACAGTGCGTGGGGCTCGCGAGCGCCCACGATGCAGCATGCGCGGGCACGTCTTTTGTGGGGGCTCCTCGTTGGAGAACCTCTTGCGGGCCTCGCGAATGTCTGTCAAGGGCTTTGGGGACCTCTAGAGGCCTCCTGGGCCCAAACGAGCCGCTAAGCTCGTTTGGGCCGTCTTGGGTCTCTCTTGGGCTTGCTGGGGCCTTCTTGTGGAATTTGGGCCGTCTGCGGGCCTTCTTGGGGTCATCTTGGGTTCCTCTCGGGGACATCCTATGGCCTTAGTGGGTCCTTATTGGGAGCCTTTGGGGGCCTCGTGAGTTTCTTTTGGGCCGTCTTGGGGCAGTCTTGGGGCCCTTTTGGGCTGTCTTGCAGCCCTCTTGCTGGTCTCTTGGGCCGTCTTGAGGCGATCTCGGAGGCTTCGTGGGCCGTCGTGAACGCTGGTGCGACCCATAGTGCGAACATGCTAAAACTTACGTTTTCCAGCGGGAACGGGAAAAAAAGGTTTTTGATTATTGGGGGCCCTCCTGAAGGCCTTTCGAGCCGCCTTAGGGGCCACTGGGGCCGTCTTGGGGGCTTCGTGGGCCGTCTTGGGGCCGAGTTGCGCTGTCTTGGGGCTTTTTGGCGCGTCTTTGACCACTTCTCTGATTGCTTTGGGCCTGCTGGGCAAGGCCTGGCAAGGCGCCCTGGGAGGCGCGGCTGGGCTGGGGGACCTCTTCCAAGAGCGTCCAGGGGGCCCCACAGCACTGGATCCCGGGGAGTCCGGTTTTTGGGAGGACGTTTTTTCCCGTCTCCCCGGCTTGTAAAGATATAGGGAGAGGATTATACTATGTATGTATTTATGTATGTATGTATGTATGTATGTATGTATGTATGTATGTACCGCATAGACCACCCTTCGGGTGATAAGGAGGCGAAGGGGGGGGGACCACCGTCGCACTCGATCGATTTCACTATCGATCTCGCTATCGATCTCATTATCGATCTCATTCGATCAATCTCACAATCGATCTGGCTACCGATCTCACACTCGAGCTCACTAACGATCTCACTATCGATATCACAATCGATCTCACAATAAATATCACAATCGATCTGGCTATCGATCTCACGATCGATCTCACATTCGGTCTCACGATCGATCTCACTACCGATATCACTATCGATCTCATTCGATCGATCTCACAATCGATCTCACAATCGATCTCACATTCGGTCTCACTATCGATCTCACTATCGATATCACATTCGGTCTCACTATCGATCTCACAATCGATCTGACTATCGATCTCACTATCGGTCTCACTATCGAAGTCATGATCGACCTCTCGTTCGATGTCACTAGCGATCTCACTATCGATATCACAATCAATATCACAATCGATCTCACATTCGGTCTCACTATCGATCTCACTATCGAACTCACTATCGATCTCACTATCGATCTCACATTGGGTCTCACTATCGACCTCACTATCGATATCACAATCGATCTCACAATCGATCTCACATTCGGTCTCACTATCGATCTCACTACCGAACTCACCATCATCACCACCATCATCATCACCATCATCATCATCGTTGTCAACATCATCATCATCATCATCATCATCATCATCATCATCATCATCATCATCATCATCATCATCATCATCATCATCATCATCATCATCATCATCATCACCGACGGGACACCGACGGGACACCGGCGGGACACCGCGGGGCCCCGGCCGCCCGGAAGGGAGACATTTGGTCCGGCCGCGCCTCAGCCACACGGGACACCAGCGGGACACCAGCGGGACACCGGCGGGACACCGCGGGCCCCCGGCCGCCCGGAAGGGAGACATTTGGTCCGGCCGCGCCTCAGCCACAGGAGACTTTCTTCTCGCCCGCCCACGCAGCTTCGCCTCGCCCGCACGCACGGCACGCACGAACACGAAACCGAAATCGATTTCCCGGTAGGGGGGCTCTCCGTTCCACTTCGATCTCACCTCCGCACCTCCGATGTATGTATGTATGTATGTATGTATGTATGTATGTATGTATGTATGTGAGTATGTATGTATGTATATTCCTCTTCCTATATTTTTATAAGCCCGGGCGGGGGGAAAACCCGTCCCCCCCCCCCCCCAAAACCGGACTCCCAGGATTTGGGGCTTTGGAACCCTCCGGACGGGCCTCGAAGCGGCCCCCCGGGCCTTGCAGGGCGTTTTGACAAGCCTTCGCAGCACACCTGGGGCGATCAGGCGGGTCATCGGAGACGTCCCAGAGACCCCCAAGACAGCACAAGAGCGCTCCAAGAGTGACCGACGTGACCTCAAGATGGTCCAAGAGGCCTCCAGGACGGCCCCAAAGAGGCCTCCAATAGCACTCCCAAGAAGGCCCCAAGAGGCAAAACTCATTAGTTTTCTGTGGCTTTTGGTGGATTTTGGGGTTCTCCTCTTTTCGGCTTCCTGACGCTCCAAGACGGCGGTCTTCTGGGCGTCCGAAGCCGCCCGGGAGGCTCCAAAATCGCCCCACAAACATCCGAGAGGGCTTCCAGGCAGTCCGAGAGAGCCCCAAAACGGCACAACACGGGTCCAAGATGGCCCTCAGGGAGCCCCATGGCTGCCCAAGATGGCCCCTAGACACCCTCCGAAGCATTCCAAATCGTGACCCGGTCGTTCAGGGAGACCGCGGTTGGAGGCAGGGTGGCCCGAGGAAGCCCCCAGAGGCCCCCAGAATACACCCAGGAGGTCTCCTGAAAGCATTAAGAAAGCCTGAAACAACTTTTGTGAGGCCCCCAGAGGCTCTCCAAGGAGGAGCCTCCGCAATAAAGAGCTGAGGAGGATGGGGAGAATGCGCAGGGTATGGCGAAAATGAGGAAAAGAAACATGGAGGAAGGATAACGAATCACATTATTATAGCGGGGATGCCGGAAAAGGCAACAAGGAGTTATCGCTAAATTGTCGGCTTGACCTTCCTGCAATTTCGCTTGCGTACCACACTTCCAGGACCAAGGTGCATGGCGCGAAGCGCCACTGCAGTCTTGTGTGTATATATATATATAGCCCTGTGACCCACCAAGAACCCCCCTTTCTCATGATTGTATCTGATTTTGTATATGATTCCTACGATTTTCGGACTCACTTTTAAGGCTCTTTTTTGGAAGACTTTTTGGGCTCCCTTCTACTCAACTCCCTCCGTCTCCAACACAACACCCAGTACTCAACAGCCTCCTTCTCCAACACAACACCCGATACTCAACAGGCTCCCTCCCCAAGCTGAACTTGAAAAGAACCTTCTACTCAACTCCCTCCGTCTCCAACACAACACCCAGTACTCAACAGCCTCCTTCTCCAACACAACACCCGATACTCAACAGGCTCCCTCCCCAAGCTGAACTTGAAAAGAACCTTCTACTCAACTCCCTCCGTCTCCAACACAACACCCAGTACTCAACAGCCTCCTTCTCCAACACAACACCCGATACTCAACAGGCTCCCTCCCCAAGCTGAACTTGAAAAGAACCTTCTACTCAACTCCCTCCGTCTCCAACACAACACCCAGTACTCAACAGCCTCCTTCTCCAACACAACACCCGATACTCAACAGGCTCCCTCCCCAAGCTGCACCAAGGACCCCCCTTCCTCATGATTATACATGAATTTATATATATGATTCCTACTATTTTCGGATTCACTTTTGAGGCTCTTTTTTGGAAGACTTGTTGAGCTCCCTTCTGCTCAACTCCCTCCGTCTCCAACACAACACCCAGTACTCAACAGCCTCCTTCTCCAACACAACACCCGATACTCAACAGGCTCCTTCCCCAAGCTGAACTTGAAAATAACCTTCTACTCAACTCCCTCCGTCTCCAACACCACACCCAGTACTCAACAGCCTCCTCCTCCAACACAACACCCGATACTCAACAGGCTCCCTCCCCAAGCTGAACTTGAAAATAACCTTCTACTCAACTCCCTCCGTCTCCAACACAACACCAAGTACTCAACAGCCTCCTTCTCCAACACACCACCCCAGACTCAACAGGCTCCCTCCGTCTCCAACACACACACGTACTCCAGATCCAACCACCACAACACGACGTGACACCCGAAACTCCAACCGCACCCGCCCCCCTTTTTTCTTAGCATCTTCCAAGAGAAAAGGGGGGTTCATGGTGGGTGCACCGGCCTATATATATATATATATATATATATATATATATATATATATATATATATATATACATATATATATATATGTATACACGAGTTGAAGCTCGCTGTGCTTCGCTTGTTCGAGCCTCTCTTGGGGTTCTTTCATTCGCAGGTTTCTGGGCCATCTTGGGGCCATCCAGGGGTCACCTGTGGCCGTTGTGGATGCTGCTATGTGCAGTCTTGGACGCAGTGTTGGGCTATATTGTGCCATCTTGGGCCATTTTGGGGGCCTTAGGACCTGGTGGGCCGCTGAGGGGGCCCCACAGGCTCAGGATGTGAGCTGTCGCAGGAAGGCCCCTTGGATCATATTTCGGATCCCAAGGGGGGGGAACAGGGGGAAGGGGACAGCCAATCACCTCAAACGATTTTTCATCCCAGAGACTAGCGGATTTGGCGTGAAGGATTTCATTTCAAGAGTATGACGTGCCAATTACTCCTTGAATGAGTAAGGGCTCTGAGGCATTGAGCAAATTTGCGCGATTTGGAGGAGGCCAGTGGGAAAGCAACGTCGCCGAAAACATGCCAGTAAGTACAGTGCTGGCGGCACCATGAATCAGGAAACGCGCTGGGAACGGAGTGAAGCTGCTTCACAGGTCTCCGATATTTGTTTTCACGCAGGAATGACACATCGCGCGTTTCTGGTACTTATTACCTTTGGCAAGTTGCCACCTGATAGTGAACGAGTGGCAGAGGGGGAAGAGGAACCGCCTGCCCGCTTGCGCAGGAGCAACTTCATTGGGTGGGCCCCGATGGCAACTGGTCCATCTGGATGCGTGGCCGGGAGCTCACGCGCACGCGGGGGAGGTGGTGGGCACGAGGAGCGGAACTGTGAATCGGCGATTTGGGACAGGAGTTTGACATATAGGAAGTGGTTGGTGCTCCAAGTCTCTGTTTTTCGTTTCACTGGACGGCGAACTTGGGAGGGATCTGTATTGCGTCTATGAGGAGGGTGCCTTGCCAGCGTAGGTTTCAAGCCGTTGTAAGCGACAGTCTGGGCCCGCAGACGCTGTCGCTCTTTTGGAGATGATTGCGTTTTTTAGTGCAACGTCCATTGGTCGGTGGGAATGATCGTAGGAAGTATGTGAGCGTGTGTGTGTGTGTGTGTGTGTGTGTGTTTTCGCGCCCGCCGCCTGCAACACTGTTTAAGACACTATTCATCACAATTTTTCACCCAGCGGCGCGTCGGAGGAACAGTTTGTGTGGGTATGCGTGGGGGGATGGAGTTGGAAGAGAAAGCACGATAATGGAGCCACATATTCAATCTTATACGCTACACGCGCTCTCACTCTTTACATAATGTACCATCTGTATCCCATGCAAAATGCCAATAGACACGGCCTTGCGCACAGGCTGTAATATGTCACAGTCGACTCATGCTAAGTGGATCTCACCACGAGTCGGTACAGCCCGCTCGCAATCACAACTTAAACTGCTGGCTGTAACGATCTAGCGTGCACATTGCATGTGTCTGAGATTCTGGCGCTACTGTGTCTAGACGCACTGGGTCATTCGTACAGCCTACCCCTGTTGCCAACTCAGCAGCGGGCCGTCATTTCTCCATACACATGCCAGCCGCGCTCGCTTGTCTAGCCAGCCTCGCGAAAGGGCCGAGTCTGGTAACAGACACGGCGTGTCCGCAGCGTAGCGCTCTCTTCTGATTCTGTGCAGGTCAAGTTCCTGTCGAGCACTCCACTTTTGATGCTCCTTCGGGGTCCTCGATCGGATCCCCCCTGTGGTGTGGCCGACGCCATGTGTCATCTGCGCAGCACCCTCTCCTCGGTGAGCTTTGCCGCTCCCCTGCCAGGCAGTGCGCCCGCCTGCGAATGGGCCGATGCCGGTCCAGCAGTTTGCCCCACGCCTGCTGCAGGCCCGCGGCACCACGGTCACGTCCCCGGAGCTCGAGTGGCGCGGGCTTCGACCGTGGACGTGGACGCTGCCACTGGCGCGACGGGCGCACCGAGGACTGCGGAGAGCGGCGGTGCGGACACGCAACAGACAACACACACAACACACAACACACAGCACACAGCACACAGCACACAGCACACAACACACAGCACACACAGCACACATCACACAACTCTCAACACACACAACACTCAACACACAGCACTCAACACGCACCACACATCACACAACACACAACGCACACCACACGGCACACGACACACAACACGCAACACACGGCACACCACACAACACACGCACACACCCACACACACACCCACACGCACGCGCACACACACACCCACACACCCACACACACACACACCACAACACACACACACCACACCACACACAACACACTCACACCACACTCACACCACACATCATTCACACCGCACACCACACACGACACACAACACCCACACACAACACACACCACACACAACACACTCACACCACACCCACAACACACAACACACACAACACACAACACACCGCACACAACACACACCACACACAACACACATCACACACACACGCACACACACACGCACACGCACACGCACGCCCGCACACGCACACGCACGCACACACACGCCCACGCACGCACGCAGGCACACACCCAGCCAACACACACACACCATGACACAACCACAACGCAACATACCACAACACATCACAACACACAGCACGTAACACACAACACACAACACACAGCACACAGCACACAACACACAACACACAACACACATCACACAACACACAACATACAACACATAACACACAACACACACACACCCAAACACACCCACACCCACCCACACGCACGCGTATGCACACCCACACACACACCCACGCACACACACACACACCACACACAACACACACACAACACACAACACACTCACAACACACATCACACAACACGCAACACAACACACACAACACACACAACAGACAACACACACGCACAATACACACACACCACATACACCACACTCACAACAAACTCACACCACACAGCACACACAGCACACACACACCACACCACACACACCACACAGCAGCACACAACACATCACACACACACGCACACAGACACACACGCACACGCACACGCACGCCCGCACACGCACGCCCAACACATACACACCACAGCACAAACACAACACACCACAACACACCACAGCACACCACAACACAACACAGCACAAGTACACGCTCACACGCACACACACACACGCACACGCACACGGCCACGCAGACGCACACGCCCACGCACACACATGCACACGCACACGCACAGGCACAGCACACACGCACACACACACACACACACGCACACACGCACACCACGCACACACACAAGCACGCACGCACACGCACACTCACGCACACACACACACGCACACGCACACACACGCACACGCACGCACACGCACACGCACGCGCACGGCGCGCGCGCACACGCACACGCACACGCACACGCACGCGCACGCGCACACGCACACGCACACGCACGCGCAAACGCACACGTACGCGGGCACACACACCCACACGCACACCCACACACACACGCACACATGCACACGCACACACGCCCACACGCACACATACACACACGAACACACACACACACACACGCACACACACACACGCACACACACACACACACGCACGCACGCACGCACTCACGCACACACACACACACGCACACACACGCACACACACACACACGCACACACACGCACGCACACACACGTTCACACCCAGACGCATTCACACACATTAACACACACATTCATACACACATCCACCCACACATCCACACATACACACACATTCACACGCACACGCATTCACACACATTGACACACACACACGCACACGTTCACACACATTCACACACACATACATTCGCACACACACACACACACGCACTCACACACATACATTCACCCACGCAAAAACACGCATTCACACACATCCGCACACCCACACATTCACACATACACACACATTCACACACACTCACACACATTCACACACATTCACACACATTCACACACACATTCACACACAGTCACACACATTCACACACATCCACACACACATTCACACACACAGTCACACACATTCACACCCTCATTCACACACACACACATTCGCACACATTCGCACACGCATTCACACACATTCACACACATTCACACGCATCCACGCACATTCACACACATCCACACATTCACACATAGTCACACACATTCACACCCTCACCCACACACATTCGCACACATTCGCACGCATTCACACACATTCACACACATTTACACACATTCACACACAGTCACACACATTCACACCCTCATTCAAACACGTTCGCACACTTTCACACACGCATTCACACACATTCGCAAACACGCACACGTTCTCATACACACAGTCACACACATCCACACACATTCACACACGCACATTCACACGCGCACATTCACACACATTCGCACACAGCGTGCACAACATACACACACCACACAACACACCACACACAACACAGCACACAACACACAACACACACATACGCACGCACGCACGCACGCACGCAAGCAAGCACGCACGCACGCACGCACGCACACACACACACACACGCACACACGCACGCACACACATACACGCACGCACACACGCACACATGTCCTGACGCACGCACACACAAACACATACACACGCACACACGCACACGCACACGCACACGCACACGCACACACTCACACACGCACACATGCACACACGCCCACGCGCACACGCACACACACACACACGCACACACGCACGCACGCACGCACTTACGCACTTTCGCACTTAGGGACTTACGCACTTCCGCAAGCACGCATGCACTCACGCGCGCAGGCATTTACGCACTTAAAACGCACGCACGCACGCACGCGCGCACGCACGCAAGCACGCACGCACGCACGCGCGCGCACACGCGCGCACGCACGCACACACGCACGCACGCACTCACGCACGCACGCACGCGCGCACGCGCGCACGCGCGCACGCGCGCACGCGCGCACGCGCGCACGCGCGCACGCGCACGCGCGCACGCGCGCACGCGCGCACACGCCCACGCACGCACGCACGCACGCACACACGCACACACGCACATACGCACACACTCACACACACAAGCACACACACAACAAGTTACACGCACACACGCACACGGCCACGCAGACGCACACGCACGCACACGCACACGCACACACACCACACACACACACTTACACACACGCACACACGCACACACACACACACACGCACGCACACACGCACACACGCACACACACACACGCCACACACAACACACAGACACACACACAAACACACGCACACACACACACACCCACGCACGCACGCCCACACGCCCACACACGCACACACACACGCACACTTGCACGCACGCACACACAGACGCACACACACACACACACGCGCACACACACACACACACACACGCACGCACACACGCACTTCCGCATGCACAAACACACACGCACACACACACACGCACGCAAACACACGCCCACACACACGCACACATACACACACGCACACTCGCACGCACGCACACACAAACACGCACGCACGCAAACGCACACACACACTCGCACACGCGCGCGCACACACACGCACACACACGCACACACACGCACATATACAAACACACACACACACACACACACGCACACACACACGCACACACAGACACAGAAACACAAAAATACACAAGCACACAAACACACACAAGCACACAAGCCTACAGCACACACACAAACACACAAATACACAAACGCGCACACGCACAAACACACAAACACACAAACACACAAACACACAAACACAAAAACACACAAACACGCAAACACACAAACACACAAACACACAAACACAAACACACAAATACACAATCACACAAACACACACACAAACACGCAAACACACGCACACACACGCACACGCACACACGCACGCACACGCAGACACACACACACACACACGCACACGCACACGCACACGCACACACGCGCGCACGCGCACACGTGCACACGCGCGCACGCGCACAGACACACGCGCACAAGGGCACACACGCCCACGCACGCACACACGCACACACGCAAACACGCACACACGCACACACGCACGCACACACACACACACGCACACACGCACGCACGAACACACGCACACACGCATACACGCACACACGCCGCACACACACGCACACACACACACGCACACACACACACGCATACACACACACACACACTGCACGGTCGGAGGCATCCAAGGATCTCCGGACACCTCTCGGAATATGGGTCAGCCGATGACAGGGAGGACAGGGAGGAGAGGGAGGGGGCGAGCCGAGGAGTAATAATAACGCGGCATAGAGGCACGCAGAGGTCATGGCTGCCACAATCTCTCGCAGGGTCAGGGGCCTACGCAGTCTCATATGGAAAGAGCTGCACTTTGAGCTCACAAATGTGAAAGCGAGAACGAGCAGCTGTTTACGAAATTGAGCAGTGAGCCTAGGAGGAGGAGGAGGTGGTGGTGGAGGTGGTGGAGGAGGAGGAGGAGGAGGAGGAACGTGGCGGTGGCAGTCTCTGCTCTCGCGCTGGGCGCCCCCGCCCTCCTCAGGAGTGACCCCGGCCGCTCACCCCGGCCGCCCCGCGGCCCTCGCTGCCAGCTGCCGCCGCGCCTCCGCGGCGCAGGCGCCGGCGCGGGCGGCACACGGGGCCGGGAGGCCCTCGCTGCGGCCACCGCTGGTTTAGGGGTAGGCCCTCCCCAGCCCCGCCTTCGGACGTGATGTGTTGGCGCGCCGTTTGTTCCGACGCGCGGCCTTGCGTCTTTGGGAGGGCGCCTCGGCCGCCAGGGCGAACGCCGCCTCGGGCGTGGTGGGCTTGCCGTCGGTTTGCCGCGGTGCGGTGTCGTCTACCTGGGGCGCGGGGCGCAGGACTTACCGTGGGTTTGCCGTGGTGTCGGCGTCGTCCGCTTGGGCGCGTCGAGGACAAGCGGCGCGGCGTCATGTACACATCTGCGACCAATTGTGAACCCTATCCTCGCGGTTCCACTCGACGCTAGGGTATCGGACACCCCCGCTGGGGTTCACTTGGCTGCAAGCATCCTTCGAATTCTGAACCCTAGCCAGCGTTTCAGAAATCTGACCTGCAGGGGTAGGGTTCACATGTTATTGCCTTACATATGCATGGGTGCCAGCCGAAGTCTCCTGGATTGCAAATCACAAAACGAATGCTGCGGTCGGCGTTTTGTGGGAGCTGCGCCGATTTTGGCCAGATCTGGGGCCCTGAAGGGCCCCAAAGCTTGGTGCTCCTCGGTCTCGCCCATGGGGACAACGCCAACGTCGAGGTTCTTTTGGCGCGCGCGCAAATGCATGCCATCTAATAGAAGTGACAAGCACCTGCGCGTGGCCTCTGCACGAGCTCTGGGACAGCTCATGCCGGTCTTTGAGCGAGCGGCAGGCCTGTGCCGAGGCGTTGTGCCGTTCGGACAGGCACACGCACACGCACACGCCCAGGCACACGCACACGCACACGCACACACGCACACGCACACACGCACACACGCGCACACGCACACACGCACACACGCACACGCACACGTAAACAGGCACACGCGCACACACGCACACGCACACGCACACACGCACACACACGCACGCACGCACACACGCACACGCACACACGCACGCGTACACAGAACACGCGCATCATTTAACCAAATCAACCGCGTGTAACCACTAAACACAAGCTACCAATGACAATCATCTGCACATTTGGGGGAGCCCAGCGACGGCACTTAATTTGCACATATGTATTTTATGTGCTAGTCCATGCGCGCGTGCGCACGCAAGCTCAGAGAAACGGCGTTTCCCGTTCTTGTCCGGATAGGTTCCTGGAAAATGGTCGTTTCGCTTGATGTGTTCTTAACACGCTGCTTCGGAGGGGACTCCGAGTCGACATCGTCTTGGATTCGCTTTTGGGAGGGCCCACCATGGCCCAAAAGAGCCCCAACAGGCCCTCCAGAGGACCCAAAAAGGGCCCCAAGGGAGCTCTATGAGGTCCCAAGGCGGCCCAAGACAGCCCAAGATGGCGCCAAGACGGCCTGAGACAGCCCCCACAAAACCTTAAGACACACCAAGAAGATTTCAGTAGCCCCCAAAGAGGACCCCGACAGGTCCCCAAGTGGCCCCCAAGATGCTCCAAGATATCCCCAGATGGCCCCAACAGCCCCCAGGGTAGCCTCAAAAGATCACGAACCCCCCCCCATTCTTCGACGTCCTTTTCCATGGGCTCCTTACCGTCCTCCTTTCTCGTCGTCGTCCTTCTCCTCCTCCTCCTCCTCTTTCTCCTCCGCCTTCGCTTCGTTCCTCCTCGTGCTTGTCCTCCTCCATCTTGTCCTCCTCGTCCTCGTGCCTGTATTCCTACTCGCTGCCCACCTGCTCCTCGCTGCCCTCCCCGTCATTCACGCTATCATCCTCGTCATCCGCCGCCTTGTCGTCGCCATCATCGTTTTCTTCCTTTCACCCTATGAGCCCACTGGACAACATCGGCGCTTCCCGTTCTTGCCGATCAGGTTGGACTGGTGGTCGCAGCGAGGGGCCTCTTTGTTCGCGCGCCCTGCGGGCCGGCGGGGGCCGCAAAGAATGGCCGCGCGGTCGCGCCTGGCACGCCGAGGCGTTGTATATACGATCGCCGCCTCGGGAGGCCGTCGCCGTCGCATGCCTGCTTCTTCCAGGGGGGGCCCAGGATCACCTTCCAGGGGGCCGTCGCATGTCTGTTTCTTCCAGGGGGCCCAGGATCCCCTTCCGAACCCGTTCGTCACCTGTGCCCGTTTGTGGAAGCGTTGCCGAGCCACTGCGGCAGCCGAGCGTGCCGAAAGGGCCAGATCCACCCTCCTGATGGAGACGAGTCCACCTGGCTGCTCAGTCGGCGGCCAAACGGACTCAGCCGCCGAACGGGCTCGGAGGAGCAACCCAGGGCAGGAAATCAGGTGGAGAAGGATGACTTATGTTTGCCATGCCGTTCCATGCCAAAGAGACTTGCTCAAGGCTGAGGCCTTAAGCCAAAGTAGCCGCAGTGCGGCAGAGATGTGTTGAACAATAGTTTATTGTGAGGCCCGTCTGCGCTCTCTCCGATGCTCTCCACCAGAAGCCGTAACAGTGAAAGAGGAAAATGGGGGACACCGAGGGGAGGAGATGGAGGGGATGGGAGGAAGACGAAGAGTGCATCCCCCGCGAAGCGTCTGCCCAACGCTCTGTGGCGACAGATCGGCGCTTCCAGACCCCCAGTCTGCAGTGCGCCCGCCGCTCAGCATTCTGGATCTTGGTGGTTCCTAAAAGCTTTGATTAAATTTGGTGGCGTGTCTCGGGGCCCTCTGTCGCATGCCCTGGGGTTCCCTTCTCAGCTCATTCAGCGTCGAAGCCCATTGTAAAGCCAAATCGGCAGCCGAATACGCTGGACTCCAACAAGGTGTTGGGAATCAGGCCCGTTCGGCTGCCGACGGAGACGGAGGAGGACTGGCAGGAGAACTTGCAGGAGACGGAGGAGCAGCATTAGGATGGGGGAGGAGGATGGGAAGGAGGAGGGAAGAGGAAGAGACGGATCAGGTGGCGGAGGACCTCGGTCAGCCTGGAGGAGACCCAGTCTCGGGAGCGAGGGGGGTCCTTGACAAAATCAACACACATGGGCTCAGAGAGTAGGACAATGAGGACAAGGACGGCGGCAGGATATGCAGGCCGCGGCAGGATGGGGGATAGGATACTGGAATGTAAGTTTGCGTTGTGACTCAGACAAGCGTGCTGCTGCCAGCGCCTTAGCGTAGCGTAGTGTAGGGTAGCGTAGCGCATCGTAGTGCGTGAAGACATTTGGACTGCCGCCCCCTCCCTCGGTCTGATTGAGAATCTTCATGTGGCACTGCTTACCCTCTTGCGGCTGATGTCCATCACCCAGGCACGCTCCACGGCCGAGCAACTATCCAGGCAGCAGCAGTGTCTGCTTATGTGGTATCTACGGCAGTTCATCTGGTGCTTGCGGTTCACAAAGCCGTGCCTCTCCGAGCTTGCGCGTCTTCGGATGCCAGGGTCGGCATTTCGGGGGGAGCCCGCCGAATTTAGCCAGAATTATGGCGAGTGAGGGGCCCGACACCCTCGCGTTCGCCGCTGTCGCGCCCCCGATTGCCGCCGACGTCGACAGTTGACTCTTGGACGTAGTTGGGCGCGTCGCTAAATCTTCGTGCGCATCGCTCATTTCTAGTTTTCCCAGGGAGGTTGGAAAACGGTGGCGTCGAGACCCCAGGGCCGACGACTCGAAGAAGTCAAGTCGTTGAAGGTCCAGGTCTTCCTCCCCGCTCTCTCCTGGCCCCTCCATCGTCTGCTTCTCCAGCTCCTCCAACTCCTCCCTCCAGCGCGGCACGGTCCCCCCGCGGCTCGGCGTTGATCATCTTGCGACTTCGAACCCCTCATGGGAGTTCCTCCCCTCCCTGCTCACTCTCCGTTCCTTCTCGCTCCGCCGGGGCGGGGTCTGCCAGCTGGCACGCGCCAGTTACGGCAGCGTGGTGGCGTCCCCGCCCGCCCCGCCGAGACTGGGGCGTGGGGAGGCGAAGGCCCGCGTCTTCTGGTCTCCGAGTGCCAGGGCCCCGTGTGCCCCTGCAGTGCTGACACGCGCGTCCGGTCCGTGCGGCCAGCCTCTTCCCTGCTCCCCTCCGTCCAGCGCGTGGAGCGCAGACACCTCAACGGCAAGGGGGGTTCCCCAGCCGGAGGGCTCCAAAGAGGGTTCGGGCGAAGGGGGTTTGGTCCGACGCTATGCGTTCAACTTCTTTTCCAGCCCAGAGGGGTTAAGCACAGGGGGTCGGCCCAACCCCCTCTGCCCTGACCCCCTCTGGAAGCCTCCAGACCAGAGCACCTCCGCCCGATCGGTTGAGCCGATCGGGCTAGGTGGAAGCATTCCGAATTCCATATCCGTCCGCGGTGCGGCGCCACCACGCGAGAGCGCCCCCCCTCCCTTCCTCCCCCTCCGCGGCTGTCCTCTTCTGGCCCTCCCCCCTCTTGCATGCGGGACGATTCGCAACGCCGTAGCCCGGGTTGCTCGACGCGCGAGCGGATCGCCTCTGCCGCGCCGCGACGGAAAAAGGGGTCGGCGCTACTTCAATGTTGGCATGAGGTATTTGGCCCAGACGCAGGGGTGTCCGAAATCCTTCAGCACCCTCATAGCATTGAGGAAGGCGTTTACTGACAAGTGCCCGAACTATCGAGCGCTTCGACTATGAATGGCGTGTCAATTTGTTTTTGACGAGGCTTGCAGGAACTGCGGAGGTTGGGCCCTGTTTGGGATTTTTGGGCCCTCCCCCAGGGGCTTGAGGTTGCCGCGAGTGGGTCTGTCGCATGTCCCCTCCTCTCCTCTCCTCTCCTCTCCTCTCCTCTCCTCTCCTCGCTGGTCTTCCCCTCGGGGCCCTTGGCGCGGTACAACCTCCCCGTTGGGGCTGAGGGTGAAGGGTCTGCCTGCCCTGCCCTTGAGCAGCGGGAGACGGCCGAGGCCCACCTCCCCGCGTCGCCGCTCCTGAGGTGGCCTGTCGTTTCGGGGCACGGTTTTTGTTCCTCGCTGCGTGCGCAAGCTCACCTCCCGCCCTGCGCTCTGTGGCGCCACTCTCGGCACCTGTCCCTTCCACGGCTCTGGGGCGCGCTTTGCCAGCAGGCATGTCAGTCACGTGCGGTCCGGATTTTTTTCAGGCCTTTGGACAGACAGCCGTTGTTCCGTAAAACTCAGGCCGGCAGTCAAGCGTTTGAGCGCTGCCAGTCGGCTACGGTGCTTCGTTGTCACCGTCCATGACGCAGGCGGCAAGGGCATGCTCCTGTTTCTGGTGGTCCCTCCGCTTTTTGACTACGCCTTCGGCGAGCCTCTCAGTGGCTCGACGTCAGAATGGCCCTGTGCGCCCAAGTGTCGTAATTGGCAATGCTGCTTCACGTGTGGCCTTCCCTCCTACCTTCTCCCTCCCTCTCTACCTCCCTCCCTCTCCAGCCCCCCGTCTCCCTCGCTTCCTCCTTCCTTCTTCCTCCTCCCTCCTCCCCCTCCTCCTCCTCCTCCTCCTCCTCCTCCTCCTCCTCCTCTTCCTCCTCTGTCTCCTCCTCTGTCTCCTCCTCCTCCTCCTCCTCCTCCTCCTCCTCCTCCACGTGGTGGCGAGGCGGATTCTCCCGCCTATGTCCTTGCACGCTTGCGCCCTCCTCCTCCTCCTCCTCCTCCTCCTCCTTCTCCTCCTCCTCCTCCTCCTCCTCCTCCCTCTTCACGTGGTGGCGAGGCGGATTCTCCCGCCTATGTCCTCGCACGCTTGCGTCCTCCTCCTCCTCTTCCTCCTCCTCCTCCTCCGCCTCCTCCTCCTCCCTCTTCCCTCCGAATGGCTCGAAGGTCACTGCCGAGCACGTCGAGGTAATCAGCGGCGCGGCCCCCACGAAGCGTTTCTTCGTCCGTTTCAAGGGCGATGGGGCCTCAGGCGGCACACGGGCCACGGCACACGGCGAGGGCTCTTCGGCTTCCTGGTGGCGCCTTGAGGGTCCTCACAGCGCGTACTCGTAGTGGGCGCCGGGCTCACCTCCATGTGGGGCCCGACGAGGCACCTCGCCAGATTCGCCCGGAGATGCACACAAAGAAGATGTTGTCCATCCTGCAGCAGTCCCTCGGGCAGGGCCGGGACTGGACGGCGATTCAGGCTACGGGGATCGTCAGCTGCAACGCGGTTCCCGTCATTGACGTGGTCTTGCAGGACTTCTACGGGTCCTCAAAAGTCTTCTGGGATCCTCATAGCCACCAGCACGTGGCCGAGCATGACCGACAACAGATCATCGAACGCTTCCGCGTGGCCTCCGCCCCTGCCAACGAGGTGGACACCACGACCTGGTCTTCCTCCTAGCCTGGTCTGGAGGCCCTGGGAGTTGTCCTCGACCCAGGGCCATGCTGACTCGGAAAATGAAGGGCTATGAGTTGCCTCGTGGAACGCCAACGGACTCTTGTGCCATAGGGCCCACAAGCGGAAAGGGAAAGCGGTACGCCTGGTCAAGCTCATGCAGCGTTGCATGCATGCTCATTGTCGTTTAAGGGGTTCGTGGCAGAGAGCCTGTACTTCGAACTTCGTCAGCTTCCCCACGAATGCCGCGCCTTCTTCGCCCCTGGCGCCGCCCCTGGTGTCGGCCGCATCGCGTTCCTGATCCCATGGATGCCAGACGCTTCGCTGGCGACGCTGCCGCCCCGGCTGCTGCCCACCCTCGAGTTCCAGGTCCTAGCCGAGGGACGGGTCGCTTCTCGAACGAGCACCAAGAACGACACGAGCCCACGTCTGCACATTCTGAAAGTTCACAGCCACGACATCCCTCCAAGGTGCTTAGATGATCTTCGACACTGCTGGCTCTCCGGTGCACGCTGGGCGCAGTCGGACGGGCGCCACCGCCTGTTCGTTGCCATCGGCCACTTCGACATCGCAGACACCGAACCCGCTCACCTGCACCGCCCTCTGCCTCTCTGGGGTTCTCCGCCCGCGCTCCAGCTTCTGGAACCCGGGCGCACCAACCCCATCGGGAAAACTGGAGGGAGGAGGACGTGAAGGTGGAGGCTGGTGGTTGTGGCTGTGGTGATGGTGGCGGTGGCGGAGGAGGAGACGGAAGCAGTGCAGAGTAGTCCAGCGGCGCCTCATCCACCTGCAATTCCGATTCTTCCTCTTCACGCGCGGGGACCATCGTGCCAGAAACCTCGACGGGTCACAGCCGTTCGGTCTGGCGCCAGGGCAGCCATTTATAGAGTTCTGTCGCTCTCTCCCTCCTCCCAGCACGTGGTGGTGATCTGCAGCGAGTACCCCACCCACTACTCCAAACGCCACCAGATCTGCTTCTTCATCGACCGCGCCTTCATCTCCATGCAGGGCCACTACCTGCTCGAGACGTTCGTCTCCTTCGACATCTGGCAGGAGGCGGCCTCTCTGGCAGAGTGGGGGCTGGGCGACCCCGCTTTCATCCAGATCGTGATTCGCCCTCGACGCGCAGCAGCGGCTACGGAGAGGGCGATCCCTGCGAGTACCTTCGCCTCCCCTCGTTTTGTGAAGCACGTCAAGACCCTCTGGACGTCACCTCTCTGTGGGGCCTTGGTTCGAGAACCGATGGCGTGCCATCAATCTGATTATGATCGAAGCGGCGAGGCTCCCTCGCAACGAGCTTCAGTGCCTCCCCATCGGCGATGATTTCCAGGAAGGGGAAGTCGGCCGCCGCATCTCCGCCCGCGCCGTGGCACGCGCGGTCTGGAGGCAGGACCTGGCGCTGGCACAGGAGCTGCAGGACACCACGGAGTTCAGCCGCTACCGCCTCCAGATCAACGGCGACGGGTCGATGGCGCTGGCGGGCCCAGGGCACTTCGAGCAAACCTGTCGCCTCCTGCACGCTGCCTGGCAAGAGCGGCAGTAACACGCTGCCGCGGAGCGGCTCCGTGAGGAGGCCCGCCCCTGTTCTGGTGATGACGGCCCGCTGGCTGGTGCTTCAGCCCAGGAAGCTCCAGCGGTCCTCCCAGCGGCGATCCCTGCTGTGGGTCCCGTGTCGTCGCCGTATCGTCCTGGCGGGGGTGCGCGTGGATTCGACCAAAAAATCACACCGCCCCACCTACGCCCCTCTATGTTGCGCTACGGCCCATCGGGCGCCGTAGCGTAGACCACGCAAAAGCCCAAGCAGGAATTCATGGTATGTGCTACGGCCCGTGGGGCCGTAGGTGGGGTGGCGTCGTTTGTTTCCGGGTCCATGGATGGGGGGGGGCAGTCAACATTCGCGGAGCGGGGCCCGCAGTGCGGAGCGACGGCGGACAATGTGGGTGCGACGCTCCCTTCGATTCGCCTTCTTCCTCTGCTCTCCCTCCCTTCGCCGCCGCCTGCACCTTTGCTAACCTCTCGCTGCAGCTGGCGAAGTGCGCCATCGTTCCCTTGGCCGATCTGTGCACGGACGCGGTTGTGTAGAACTATCGCCAGCAGATCCAGACCCTCATCCCAGCATGGGCTGATTTCGCTATAGCTGGGTCCACGGAGTTCCTTGGCATAAAAATTCGGCCCTTCGGCGGAGCTCGACGCCCAGTGGGCGGCACCCACACGCAAGTAGCGTGAACGAGTTCGGGAAATTGCCTTGCCACGAGCCTCCACGGAAGCCAGCTTCCGCATCTATAATTATGGCGCTATCGCTGTCTTGAGCTACCTTTGCCAGCTCTTCCCCCCTCCCGTTTCCCTTCTCCGCGCGGAACGTCACGTCCTCCATTGCCTCTTTCGCCTCCCCCCCTCTTCTTTTGGCCTCGTTGAGCTCCTCAGCATAGGGAGCTGGTTCGCCTCGGCCACCCCGCGTTCGCTTCGATTCATGTGTGCGGCTTCAGCGTGGAGCTCGGCGTCTCACACGCTTCATGAATTCGGGGAGGGTGGGTGGCGAGCATGGCTCGACATTCTGTCGTCGCGGGTTGAGATGTTTGCGAGTTTCCCACGCGTCGCGACGGGGCTCCTTAGCCTGGGGTGCTGGATGAACTCGGCCAGCATTCGTGAATTCTTTGCCAGTCTTTCACCCGCCGCTTCCCATACCTCGGGGATCCCTGGGGACGCGTGGCGGACAGCGACGGCCGCGACGCGTGAAGAGATTCGGCACGCTAGCGAAGAAGTGCGCCGCCCGCGGCCGCAGAGAGTACTCGTCTGATCCCTCTCCTCCTCATCCTTCTCCTCCTCCTCCTCCTCTTCCTCCTCCTCCTCCTTGTTCCTTGATTCTCGTCCCTCGTTTCTCGGCCACCGTCTCCTCAGCCGGCTCGGTGGCCGGGTTCTGGAAAGATCTTTCCGGAACACAGAAATGTTGGGACCTAGTCTGCAGATTTCCTCAGTGCCCCCGTTCACAGAATTGTCCCAGAGATGGGCCGGGCTTCGCCAGATCTTGGAACGCACTCCCCCTTGCTGGCGGCTGGGCGACGTCGGCTCGCATCCCCAGCGCCCAGTCTCGTCGATGTCTTCTCGGATCTACAGATCCCGACTACGTGTCCCAGTGTCTCTTTCGCCCTCGCCTGCTCCACCTCCTCGCTTCTCCCTCGTGGCCGTCTTCCTGCCCGCCCCCCTCGCTCGTTCTGGCCTCGGCCCCTCCCCGACACGGGGTTTGAATGCCCACGCCATCGCTGTCACTACGTTGTCGTGCTGGGTCCACATCTGCCACAAGCTGAGAGCTGATTTGGCGAGCCTCACCCGTGCCACATCGCCTGCGTACCACCACGAAATACGAGCCGCGGCTCTCTCCGCACTGCGGTGCCAGAGCGCTGGCGGTAGCTGGATCACCGTGGATTCAGGCTACGTTCGCTCCCTGCTCACTCCGTCCTTGTCCCATGTCCTCCGCCCTCCTCCTCCGTCCTCCCCCCTCCTTCCTGCTCCCCCTCCTAGTTCCCTGCCACTTTTTTCATCTCTCGTCGAGCACCAGCTGCATCGCATCTTTCCTCGCCATTTCATGCCGTGATTTCGTTTGTCACCTGACCGTTCGCGTCCAGAAGTCTCCCGACCCCCTCCATGTTCATTGGGTGCTGTCGCGGTCCTGCTTACTTCGCTAGCAGCCATTGGCAATCGGGATTGTTTCGAGGCTCGCAGCTGGCGCAGTGTTCTCTGATGAAAACGGGTGTGCCTCCCAACCTCCTTGTGGGCATGTTGAGCCTCTGCATCGCTGCGCATGGCTTCCTTGGGGGGGAGAAGGAGGAGACGCTGGAATATTGGCTACGCATGTTTCAGCAGGCTCCGAGGGCGAGTCCTCGCGCCCACGTGAAGCAGTTCCTGCGCTCAGCGATCTGCGATGAGGCAGCCCCTTGCCTCGCGTGGACGTGGAAGGTACGACGATGAGAAGGAGTACGAGCTTGGTGATGATGCTGGTGCTGGCGATGACGATGACGACGATGATGATGCCGATGCTGATGATGAGGGTGATTATGATGATGCTGCTGATGATGATGGTGCTGCTGATGATTATGATGATGGTGATGATGATGCCGATGGTGCTTCTGATGGTGGTGATACGAACGCTCCTGCTGCTGATTATGTTGATATTAATGATTGTGCGGATGCTGAGGATGCTGGTGGTGGTGAGGAGGTTGTATGGTGTATTGATGATGGTGGATGGGCGCAGGTATGTATGCATGTATGAATGTATGCATGTATCCATGCACGAATGAGCGTCTGTATGTATGCATGCATGCGCGCCTGCATGAATGTATGCATGCATGTATATATACATAGATGTAACTGTATATATATATATACAAGACTGCATTAGCGCTTCGCGCCACTTCCCTGGCAAAGCAATACATCATCGCTTTCTTCAGCAGGGAGGACCTCGAGGCCTGGACGGGCGACCCGCCAATTTTTCCGATATCCCGGGTGCCTGCTGACACCGATTTCGGACGATGCGCTGGCACGCTTGCGCGCAGGAGTGGGGAAATCATGCTGATTTTTTCGCGCGCGAAGGTCCTTTGAGGAAGTAAGGAGCGTTCCCATGACACGCCGAAGAAGTCACAGTAGCTCCGAACACATCGATTTTTGATCGCTTCCCGAATGACTGGAGGGCTCCAGGCACTCAGGAAATCTTCGATCGTCGAATTTCGAATCTAGATCCATTGCCTGTCTCTCTCGATCGGGTAGCTACTGAAACCTCGAGCCTCAAACGTGGAACCAAGATCGTCGGGTCAGCTTGATGTATTTCGTAGGAGAACGCCGTCTGGTCGTTTTTGGTGCTCTTTTGTGCCGTCCTGGGGCACTCTTGGGCCGTCCTGGGGGCTTCTTGGGCCGCCCTTGGGGAGCTGGGGCCCTCCAGAGGTGTTCTGAAGCCATCTAGGGCCCTCTTGCGGGCCTCCAGTGGCGTTCTTGGAGGTATCCCATGGCTTTCGTGGGTCTCTCTTGGGAGCCTTCTGGGGGCATCTTGGGCTTCTTGTGGGCAGTCTCGGGGCTCTCTGGGGCAGTCTTGGGGCCCCCTTGGGGCCGCCTTCAACCCCTCTAGGGGGCCTCCCGGGCCGTCTTGGGGTGAGATTGGGGGCCCATTGGGCCGTCTTGGACGCTGCGAAGACCCAAAAAGCGGATATGCACAACAAATGTATTTCCGGAGGGAATGTGACGATTTTGGCTTCTTCGGGGCTCTCTTAACGGCCTCTTGGGGTGTCTTGGGGGCCTCTTGGGCCGTCTTCAGACCATCGAGGTTCCTCTTGGAGCGCTCTTGCGCTGTCTTGGGTCTCTCTTGTGCCTCTCCGACGACCCCTCTAATCGCCTTCAGTCGGCTCGCAAGGCCCAGCGAGGCGCCCTGGGAGGCCCGGAAGGGCCACCGAACCTTTTCCAAGGGCGTCCAGGGGGCCGCCGAAACGTCCGAGAGGGCGTCCGGAGCGTCCCTGGGGGAAGGATCCGGCTTAGGGGTGGGGGGTCTGGGGTGGGGGGGTGGGGTGGGGATTCCGGGTAATAGAAATATAAGACTAGGAATATACCTGTATGAAGGTATGTCTCTCTGTCTGGCTGTCTGTCTGTCTGTCTGTCTGTCTGTCTGTCTGTCTGTCTGTCTGTCTGTCTGTCTGTCTGTACGTCTGTCTGTATGTATGTTTGCGTGCGTGGGTAGGTAGTCCTGTATGCATGTACGTATATGCACGCATGCATGCACGACGGTATGTCTGTATGCACGTATCTATGCATGCATGTATGCAGCATGCACGTATGCATGTATGCACGTATGCATGTATGTATGCATTTATGTACTATGTACGCCTGTCTGTATGCCTGATTCTGTATGCATGTATGTCTGTATATATGAACGCTTGCATGCATGCATTCATGCATGTATGTGTATATCAGTGTATCTGTGTATGCATGTATGCATGCATGCATGCCTGTATGTATGCATGTATGTGCGCATGCATGCATGCATGCATGCATGCGTGCATGCATGTATGTATGTATGCATGCATGCATGCATGTATGTAGCTATGATGGTGCTGATGACGATAATGCTCATGCTGCTTCTGGTGCTGATGATGCTGACGTTGGTGGTTGTAGTGCTGATGCTGATGACAGTGATGATGCTGGTTATGATGATGATGATGATGATGGTGATGATGATGATGATGGTGATTGAGGTGAGGATAATAGTGCTGAAGGTAAGTCTGCTGAAGCTGATGGTGCTGATGATGATGATGGTAACGACGACGGCGATGCTGATGATTATGCTGATGACGACGATGATGCTGACGATGATTCACATGATGATGAGGCTGATGATGAGGATGCTGATGATGATGAATGCTATGATAATGCTGACGATGATGCTGATGATGCTGCTGAAAATGATGATGATGCTGCCGCTGATGATGATGATGATGATGATGATGATGATGATGATGATGATGATGATAACGAGGATGTCGATGATGGTGATGATAACAGTGACCGCGATGCTGATGTGGCTGATGATGAAGGCTATGAAGATGACGATGATGATCACGATGACGACGATGATGATGATGCTGATGATGCTGCTGATGATGATGCTGATGATCATGAGGATGATGCTGCTGATGATGATGATGATGACGATCATGTTGTTGCTGCTGTTGTTGCTGCTGCTGTAGCTGTAGTTGTTGCTATTTTTTGCTGTTATCAATGATGTTTGCGGTGATTCTGATGGTGATGATGACGATGACGATGATGGTGAGGATGATTATGGATGGTGGAGGATGGATGATGGGGATGGCGATGATGATGCTGATGATGCTGATGATGATGCTGATTATGATGCTGATGACGACGATGCTGATGATTACGATGCTGATGATGACGACGACGACGACCAGGAGGAGGGTAGTGATGCTGCTGATGGTGACACATCATAGTCACAATGTTAGAGGCCCTGCGCCAGCCTCATCGACTCTGCGTCCAAGTAGCTCTTGAAATTGACAGCTCTGGCCTATATGGGGCCGGGGTATGTGCCCAGCTGGGCAGGCCGAAGCGGGGAGGGAGGACGAGCGAGACAGGACTTAAGGGGAGCAGACAGGGCGCCGAGTCTCCTGTGGAGGACGTTCCGCGTGAGACGTGTGCCGAGATGGGCACGTGCCCACGTGCGGCTGCGCCGATTTGGACCGCGTGTGGAGCTCCGTGTGGGGCACCATCAGCGTACGGTAGGTTCGCGTCGTGTCGACCGGCGGCGACCCCGCCGCCGACGTTCAACGTTGAACGCCGGCGGCGGCCCAGAATCGGTCGATGTTGAACGATTGGACGTTGCGGAAACGGCCGATCGTTCAAGGTTGAACGATCCCCGAGGTGACAGAAACCATCGCTGGGGTCGGCACGACACGAACCTACCGTAAGGGGGTGTGCCGTGAGGGAAGTGGAACAAAGCAAGCTGATCGCGCGATGTGTTTGTGGTTTTGGTGTGCGCCGCCCGCTCGTGCAGGGGCAAGATGTCGTTCGCTTGGCCGGGCAGACTGCAGAGTACGTCTGCTGGTGTATAGGTGCGCGTGTCGTCTCTCTCAGGGCACCCACACAGGCGCGAAAAGTCATTTGGATTAGCGGTCTGGGCCGGGGACTTACCCTTCTCCAGGGGGGCGGCGCGAGAGCGGGGGCGAGAATGTAGTCGCGCAGCGCGCAACGCAAAGCGCGAAACTAGGCAACTTATTCTCTCTGAAATGCCCGCATCCTCCCCCAGTCCTCCTCTTCTTCGCTCATGCCTCGCGTTTCTCGCCCTCCTTTTTAAGATCCGTAGCCAGTGTTACGCGCGCGCGCTCTCTCTCTCTCTCTCTCTTTTGTTTTCTCTCTCTCTCTCTCTCTTTTTCTCCCTGTCTTTCCCTCTCTCTGTTTCTCTCCTCTCTCTCATTCTATCGCCCTTCCCCCCCCGTGATTCAAAAGCAAGTTACCGCAAACCGTGCCATCTGTTGAAAGACAGGGATGACATGATTTCGGTTATGTGCCAATATCTCGAAGGGGTAGATTTGGAAAGGCAGGGCTGCTACACCAGCCGGTGTGACTGTTGCTGCGGCACCTGAGGTCGCAAGACCTGCACTGGGATTTTCTGTCTTCCTGGTCATGTTGTGGAGCGCATGTGAACTTGGCAGCAAGAAGTGGGAAATCGCACGCGAGGTTGAACTTTCCAGCTATTTGAGTGTCGCAAATACCTGCCTTGAAAGAGTCGAGTATTACAAAAATTGCTTTTCGCCGCGTGTATTCTTCAGTCACGCACCATGCTGGCACGGGATCGATCATGCTATACATATGTGTATATAGATACAGCGATTATATACATACATACGCAGACGCATTCGTGATGCTTGAGCTTGCCATCATCACATCTCCCACATTGGCCGTGCATGGTGAGTTTGCTGGACTAAACAAGGAGTGCCACTGAGGTGTGCACAACATGCGAAACACAACTTTCGAAATGCCAGCTGTACTCTGTGCC
>CAUYUJ010022503.1:1086268-1093768 GCA_963575745.1 Prorocentrum cordatum
TGCTGCTGCTGTAGTGCTGTCGCGGTGATTTTTTTCATCTGCCGCCGTGGGCCCGGAGTCCTCCGCGCACCCCGAGTGCGAGGTCCTCGTGCAGGAAGCCTTTCTCCTTCCCATTCTCCTCTTTCTCCTCCACCGAAGGCCCCAGTGGCAAAGTTCGCATGGCGGCCCCGCCCCCATTTCGGCACGCCCCCCCACGCGCTTCGTGGCTCCACTGGGAGCTCCACCGAAGGCCCTAGCGGCAAAGTTCGCATGGCGGCCCCGCCCCAATTTCGGCACACCCCTCACACGTTTCGTGGCTCCACTGGGAGCTCCACCGAAGGCCCTAGCGGCAAAGTTCGCATGGCGGCCCCGCCCCAATTTCGGCGCACCCCTCACACGCTTCGTGGCCCCATATGGAGCTCCACCGAAGGCCCCACTGGCAAAGTTCGCGTGGCTGCCCCGCCCCCATGTCGGCACACCCCTCGCACGTTTCGTGGCCCCACCTGGGAGCTCCACCGAAGGTCCCAGTGGCAAAGTTCGCATGGCGGCCCCGCCCCCATTTCGGCACACCCCCAACGCTTCGTGGCCCCACGGGGAACTTCACCGAAGGCCCCAGTGGCAAAGTTCGCGTGGCTGCCCCGCCCCCATGTCGGCACACCCCTCACACGTTTCGTGGCCGCCAAAGTTTGCATGGCGGCCCCGCCCCCATGTCGGCACACCCCTCACATGCGTCGTGGCCACACAGGGAGCTCCACCGAAGGCCCCAATGGCAAATTTCGCATGGCGGCCCCGCTCCCATTTCGGTTCTGTTTTCATACGCTTCGTGGCCCCCCAGGGAGCTCCACCGAAGGCCCCAGCGGCAAAGTTCGCATGGAGGCCCCGCCCCACTTCGGCGCACCCCTCGCACGTTTCGTGGCCCCGCTGGGAGCTCCAGCGAACCATCACGCATAATGCGGTACTCTCAGCTGCATCTGGTTGGGTCCTTCGCCTGGATAATTTGATTCCTTTGTTTTCGCCATTGCCGCCACGCTTGTGAGCCGGCGAAGATGGCCTAGCCAACCGCTCATTGACGAAAGGTGCCCAATGTTGATCGTGCCTATTATTCATGGCGTTGTAGCTTCCGCCCAGCAGTGTACTCAACCAGCAGGCCGCGTTAGCCACGCTGTTCCACCAGCTGAGTCAAGCCCGTGTCCTTCGGGCGTGCTCGCCGTGTATGCTCGGAATGTTCTGGTTTTGTGTCTACCTGTCTAGTTCGTGCTGCGTCCTGATCCTAACCCCCCTCTTTCCGTAGGGATGATCGCCGTCCGTTTTCCTCCTCCTCCTCCTCCTCCTCCTCCTCCTCCTCCTCCCCGTCCCCCCCCTCCTCCTCCTGCTGCTCCTCCTCCTCCTCCTCCTCCTCCTCCTCCTCCTCCTCCTCCTCTTTCTCCTCCTCCTCCTCCTCCTCCTCCTCCTCCTCCTCGAAGAGACCCTTTCAGATGACAGCTGTGGGCTCCACTCTCTTCCCCGCTCTGCCCGGCGCACAGCTCTCGCCCTTTTTCCAGCCCCTGTGTCCTCCAGGCCACCCGCAGGCGCGAAGGTGGCCGTTCCTCGCGTCTCGCTTCTGAGGACTTGTGCGCTGCCCTTCTCCGTCGGGGCTGCGCGAGGGCCCGAACCTCATCGGGCTCCGCACTTCCGCGCGGCGCGAGGCGCGAACACGGGTGATCCGGGTGCCCACAGTGTGGGCGGCTTGTAGTGGGCTCTTCTGCACATGTCATCGTTGTGCTCCCCCGCCATGCCACCGCACGTGCCATGCCGTGGCATGGCGCCACGGCGGTGGGCTCACTTCTGCACGTGCCGTGTCATGGCTCTGGGGCAGGCGTTCGCTGTGATCTTCCACGCCGCTGAGCACCTCGCGCCGCCGTTGCCGCTGGGCCAGGCACGGAGACACGCGCGGCCCTCAGCTGAGAGCGGGGAAGCGTCCGACGTCGCTGCGAACTGTGATCCTCAAGTGTGGACTCTTCAGGAGCGCAGGAACTCACAGCCTGTCAATGGAATCGTCGGGTGGTGGAGAGAGGATGAACGAGGAGGAGGGTGACCACGCGCTTCCCCACTTGCTGGCGCGACTCCCTGTTTCTCCTTTGGTGCTTGGGTGCCTTTCTGCCCACTTGCGTGTCGCAGACAAGGTTGCCTGACTGTTCTCGGGGGTCTTCCCTTTGTTCTATTCGGGAAAAGCACTTCCCAATGTACCATGTCCAGTGCCAGCTTCCGGATTGGTCATCTCGCAACCTTCGTGCTTTGGTGGTCACGCGGCTGGTACTGCGGCTGGCATTGGCAGTTCCACAGCCAGGTACCTCGTGGGGCCCGTGCCACGAGGTCTTTCGCCTTACTTGCTATTTGTTCCTGCCAACTCTTGATTCGCGCCATATCCGCGCCCTTCGAAGCCCAGCGAATGTGCAGGCTAGGGGTATCCACAGCAAGGAAAAGGATACTTAAGAGAAAGACCTGGCCATGCAGTCTTCACCAGACGGTCGAGGGAGACTCCGATTCGCCAATGGAGAGAGTACAAGTTCCAGGGGGGAGCAAGCCCTTGTGATGCCTTGCAAGCTGGTCTCATGCGTGTACTCAGAAATACAGGCTGAGAGCCTGTGGCCTAGTTCAGGCTGTTCGACCTGAGATCGCGATGTGGCAGGTCTGCTGGCGGGCAAGACAGCGCAGTCTTAAGGAGCTGGGTGCTATTCAGAGCAATGCACGTCTAGTGGGTGCCAGAGGTGTATTCGCTTGTAACACGCACCGACGTGCTCGAAGGCGTGCTGGTTGCTGGTCGACAGAAGCAAGCGAAATGGGGTTTATGGGTCTATGGGAGCGTGCCTGTAGGATCCCATCAAGATTGGTACATTGGGGTAGCCTCCAATTTGTGGAACCTGTTGTTCCATTGTTGATCAACTGCGTGCAGCGCCCTCTCAGAACTGTGCCAGGGACATTTCTGATGTCACACTATACAAGCACCGCGCATGCCCCTGCACCCAGAAGGGGGTTGATGATGTGGGGGTCGCGTGGTCGTCGGTTCCTTAGTCGGCCTACCTAGAAGAGCAGGTGACGACAGCAACCGTTTTTTGCGAGTAAAGTATCTACAGTTGTATGCAGTAGGACGTTGGCTGGTCACGACGATGGCGATGATGATGGTGGCAGCGAGGATAGCGATGATGGTAAGGCTGATGCTTCAATGGTGATACGTCGTCGGCGGCGGTGATGATATAGTGCAACACCCAGAAGAGGTGTGTGAGGAGTGTGACAACACGCAGGAGCAGAACGAAACAGGGGATGTAGTAGCATCAGCGCTATTCGAATCCACAGTAAAACCAGCAGTGGCCCCAGCCTGGGCGGACGGGCTGTTTGGGCCCGCTGGACCGACAGATGCCGTGGCACTCCCAGCGCTGCTTTGTCCTCCTCCTCCTTCTCGACGTTGAGGTGCAGCCCGAATGGTGGGATTGGCTCTCAAGGTATCGGGCGATGGCCCGGTGCCTTATCCGGGCCCGACTTTCCTGGACCATTGTTGCAGGCGCGCTGAGTTCTTGAGGTTTGGAAGGCCATTACGTGCGCCTTACATATTATCGAAGAGAACCACGGAAAATCACCGCGGCCCCCCGCCTTTGGAAACGCCCATGCGGCCAAACATTGGGCCGAAGTCTGGCCAAGCTATTGGACGATGTGTTCCCCCAGATGTCGTGGAACCCCTTGGGGGAACACTTGGGAGATGACGAGGAAGAAGGAGGAGAGGGAGGAGAAGGAGGCCGAGGAGCAGATGGAGGAAGACAAGAAAGCATCTTGAAGCCCTCTTGGGCCTTCCTGGGGGCTTCCTGGGAGCCTCTTGGGGGCCTCCGAGGGACCTCTTGGGTACCTCCTGGGGCCTCTTGGCGGCCTCCGGGGCCTTCTGGGGACTTCTGAAGGGCCTCTGAAGGACCTCTTGGCCTTCGGAGGCTTCTCTCTGGGCAGTCGTGGGTACCTCTTTGGGCGCTTTAGGGCCGTCATGGAGGTCCATTGTGCCGCCTCGGGATTGTCTTGGGGGCCTCTTGCGCCGTCTTGGGGCCCTCTTGGGCCGTCTTGGAGCCCGTCTTGGACCCGTCTTGGAGCGTCGGAAGCCCGAAAGGGCGAGCACGCTGAACTCATTGAACGCATTTTTGGAACCCTGGAGATTCTCTTGGAGCCCTCTTTGGGCGTCTTGGGGGCCTCCTGGGCCGTCTGGAGGACATCTTCGGCCATCTTGGGGCCTTTCTTGCCGTCTTGGAGGTCATCTCGGTAGCCTTGGGGGCCATCTTGGGGCCGTCTTGGGGGAGGCGGGAGCCTCCTTTTCTGGGTGGCCAGCGGGTTGGGCCGAGACTCGCTGGGAGCATCAACAAGAGACAGCACCACGCAGAAGTTCAGCACGCCATGCACCCCCTGTGTCAAGGCAACACCCGACGACAACGAGGCAGACAACGGAGCGAGCAGGACGGAGAGGAGAGGGGGGGAGGGGAGGGAAGAGAAAGGGAGAGCGAGGAGGCGGGAGCCGCCGAGCCCCGCCAAGAACGAGCCACGCAGGGTGGGAGAGGCAAGTGGCGCACTGGCAGATAACGTCGAGCTGCAGTCGGAACAGCTGGGTGCATGGCTTTCTGCTTCCCGCTGCTTCTGTGGCTTCCCCCCGCCTGCGAAGCAGTGTGGTGGTGAATCGAAGCTCGTTGTGGTATCTCGCAGAGATGCTACACGCTTTGTTTTTTTTCCCAACCATCCTGTGGTGTTGGGTCCTCGTTTTGAAGAGACAGCGCCCCGCGTCCACTCCTCCCGCTGCCCCTCCCCCTCCTCCTTGCGTTTCACCCACCCAGCACAGCGTTTCGTAGCCCCATAGGGAGCTCCACCGAAGGCCCCAGTGGCAGGGTTCGCATGGCGGCCTCGGGCCATTTCGGCACACCCCTCACGAGGATCGTGGCCCCATAGGGAGCTCCACCGAAGGCTCCAGTGGCAGGGTTCGCATGGCGGCCTCGGGCCATTTCGGCACACCCCTCACGAGGATCGTGGCCCCATAGGGAGCTCCACCGAAGGCGCCAGTGGCAGGGTTCGCATGGCGGCCTCGGGCCATTTCGGCACACCCCTCACGAGGATCGTAGCCCCATAGGGAGCTCCACCGAAGGCGCCAGTGGCAGGGTTCGCATGGCGGCCTCGGGCCATTTCGGCACACCCCTCACGAGGATCGTGGCCCCATAGGGAGCTCCACCGAAGGCGCCAGTGAGAGGGTTCATGGCGGCCTCGGGCATTTCGGCACACCCCTCACGAGGATCGTGGCCCCATAGGGAGCTCCACCGAAGGCGCCAGTGGCAGGGTTCGCATGGCGGCCTCGGGTCATTTCGGCACACCCCTCACGAGGATCGTGGCCCCATAGGGAGCTCCACCGAAGGCCCTAGTGGCAGGGTTCGCATGGCGGCCTCGGGCCATTTCGGCACACCCCTCACGAGGATCGTGGCCCCATAGGGAGCTCCACCGAAGGCCCCAGTGGCAGGGTTCGCATGGCGGCCTCGGGCCA
Organism: Prorocentrum cordatum; assembly: GCA_963575745.1. Taxonomy (NCBI): domain Eukaryota; class Dinophyceae; order Prorocentrales; family Prorocentraceae; genus Prorocentrum; species Prorocentrum cordatum. The sequence continues at coordinate 1,091,781 of CAUYUJ010022503.1, forward strand.
TTTCGGCACACCCCTCACGAGGATCGTGGCCCCATAGGGAGCTCCACCGAAGGCGCCAGTGGCAGGGTTCGCATGGCGGCCTCGGGCCATTTCGGCACACCCCTCACGAGGATCGTGGCCCCATAGGGAGCTCCACTGAAGGCGCCAGTGGCAGGGGTCGCATGGCGGCCTCGGGCCATTTCGGCACACCCCTCACGAGGATCGTGGCCCCATAGGGAGCTCCACCGAAGGCCCAGTGGCAGGGTTCGCATGGCGGCCTCGGGCCATTTCGGCACACCCCTCACGAGGATCGTGGCCCCATAGGGAGCTCCACCGAAGGCCCCAGTGGCAGGGTTCGCATGGCGGCCTCGGGCCATTTCGGCACACCCCTCACGAGGACCGTGGCCCCACTGGAGCTCCACGGAAGGCGCCAGTGGCAGGGTTCGCATGGCGGCCCCGGGCCATTTCGGCACACCCCTCACGAGGATCGTGGCCCCATAGTTGTGCTGCTTCAACAACCGCGCCTGGGCGTCGTACTCCGCCTTGTCGACGTGCAACGCCACCTCCTCCCTCATGGCTCTCAAGGCCCTTTCCTGCTTCTGCTCCTCGGTGAGAGGGACGCCGTCCTTGTCGTCGTCGGCGCCCGCGAAGACGACCACGAACGTGTCCCTGAGCATGTCGGGCTCCGGCGGGGAGCCGTGGCCACATAGGGAGCGCGGGCGAAGATGGTATTCACAATTGCGGTATTCATAATTGCATATGGTTGGGTCTTTCGCCCGGATAATTGTAGTCTTGTGGTGAGGTTACGTTTTCGTGCTGTATCGAGGTTACTCGAAGACCACTTAAACAAACAAGACGCTCGTGAGGCGATCATTGGAATGCCAGCCGGGGGCTTCTTGGGGGCCTCTGGAAAGCCATCCTGGGGGCTGAGGACTCTGATCATTTTGGTTTTGACATTTTAGGATCATTTTGCGGCCCTGTTGGGCTTCTCTTCTTTCCTTCTCCTCCTCCTCCTCCTCCTCCTCCTCCTCCTCTCCTCGCGCTCGTGTGGGAAATCGCGGTGACCTCCAGCGAAATTTGGGATATCAAGCACATGCAACAATTGTGTGTGTCTTTATTTCTCTGTGTGTGTGAGTGTGTGTGTGTGTGTGTGCGTGCGTGCGTGCGTGCGTGCGTGCGTGCGTGCGTGCGTGCGTGCGTGCGTGCGTGCGTGTGTGTGTGTGTGTGTGTGTGTGTGTGTGTGTGTGTGTGTGGGGGTGTGCGCGTGCGTGCGTGCGTGCGTGCGTGCGTGCGTGCGTGCGTGCGTGCGTGCGTGCGTGTGTGTGTGTGTGTGCGCGCGCGCGCGTGTGTGTTTGCGTTAGTGTTTGTGCTTGCGTGTGTACTTCTCTTTCCTCCACCCCCTCCCCCTCCTCCTCCTCCTCCTCCTCCTCCTCCTCCTCCTCCTCCTCCTCCTCCTCCTCCTCCTCCTCCTCATCGTGTGGTGTCATTGGACATTCGTGCGCGTCTGGCGCAAGCTTTTACTCCCGAGGTGTTTGCCCAGGGCCACCCGTCGGACCCGTCGGAGGCCCCTGGCGGCCCCGCGCCTGGCCCTGGCCCCCCTCGCCCGTTGGTTCTGGGGGGCCTTGCGGCGGCCTCTGGAGGCCCCGCCCCGTGTGCGGGTGCCGCGGGGTCTGCCCCCGAAGCCGGGTCGAGGGCGTGCACCCTGCGGGCTCTTGGCCTCGCGGAGGCCGACCATCCCTTCGGCGCGAGCGCTGGGGCGGCGCCTCTGCGCAAAGGACGCAGAGGGCGAGTTGTCCGACGCCTCGCTTTTCTTCGAGGTGTCTGAGGGAGGCCCGGCCTAGGCCTCCAGGAGCCGCCTTCAGGGCTCTGTCTCATCTCGCGCAGCTGTGGTGATGCGCATCGCTGCCGGCGGGGCAGGCAGCATTGCACAGCTGTGGTGCTACGCAGGGCTCGCGGGTTGTGGTTGCTCCACGTTTCGTAGTAAAAGGGAGGGGGTCACAACCCCTCCA
>CAUYUJ010022503.1:1103768-1108768 GCA_963575745.1 Prorocentrum cordatum
CGTCTTTGCAAGCAAGCCTCCTGTCGCGAGGCATAGATATGGTAGAATCTTCGTTTGACGTCTCGCCACCAGAAATCAGGATCATTACAGCCACTGCGACAACTATGAGCACCACTTTGACCAACACAGCTGCGACGAGCAGAGCGGCGACCAGCACCACTACCTTGACCAGCGCCACGGCTGCAACTGCGACCGGGACCTCGACCGCGACCTCAACTGCGACCGCGACTCGGGCTTCTGATTCGAGCTTGGCCACGACCTCGACAGCGACCGCGACTGCGACCCCCGACTCGAGCCTGGCCACGAGGCGGCAGGCGTGGTGGCTAGCTCTGGCCGCATTAGGGTCAATGGCCGCGCGCTTAGGCGATCGGCTCTGAGAGGGAGTTTCTCAGTCGGCCACAAGAACGGCCACATGTCTTTCTCAGCTGGAGCGCGGAATGAGGGCATGCTTATCCCTCCTACCTCTTCCTCCACCTTCTCAGGGAACATCAGCGGATTTTTTGTGTTAGGAAGGTTCTTCGATTTTCGCTCTGAAGCAACTTTTCATTACCCTTTGCGGAGGTGTGTTTTGTGAGCTCGCGAGAGCAGGTGATCTTTTCCAGCGGCGCTTGGCGCACAGCCGTCATGATCATCAGTGTGGATGTTCTGATTCTCATGTAGAGAGCCTTTGGACGAGCAGCGGCAGGAGCTGTCAGCTGGAGAGGGCCGCAGCAGCAGCGGCCGGCCTCCTGTGCAAGGCGGCCCTGGGCCACGAAGTCGGCCTCCGTGCCTGCCGGCGAACATGTGTGAACATCTTGGCAACGGCGAGCACGGGCTAGGGTCACGCACCGACGACGACGGCGGCAGCGGCACGGGAGCCCGGAGGATGAGGAAGGGGGGAAAGAAACAACCCGCGCACAGAGCAACGAGCAGAGGCCGTGGTGCGGCCGTGGAATGTGACTCACTGGGCCTCACTGTTAGAAGCGGGCGCGCGTGCGAGCACTGGGGGGAGGGAGGGGGAAGGATCAGGAGGAGGAGGAAACAGAGGGGGAGCAGGAGGAAAAACAGTTCCCCACAAGTGCAAGGACGGGACGTAGACATCGGGGGAGCAAGGAGGAGGATGAGGGAGGATGAGGGAGGATGAGGAGGAGGATGAGGAGGAAGAGCAACAGGCAGACGCCAACATCTTATCAGGTAGAAGACGGCCCAATCATATATGAAGTATCACAGGCTTCCCGCCAAGGATGGTGAGTCCGGCCCGTCATGGGCTCTCGCCAGGTTATTGAGGCACGCAGCGCAATGCTGACTTACTGCCGCATGCCACCAGCCAGCAGCTTAGACGCCCGCGCCTCGATGCCAGCCGTCACGGTCAGTATGCGGACTGTTGCCTGCGCGCTCTCAGCAGGAAGGCCCCAGATCTCGAAGACACGGGGAGGTGGTCGAGCCGCCGAAGCGCCGCCGCTTGGCCAGCTCCCCCTCTGCCGAGGCTGCACCGTCCCGGGTGGCCGCTTCTGGAATCTGCGGACGGTCGGTTGCGGCCCCTCTGTCCGGCTCTTCATTTTTGCATGAGGCTCAGCTCGGTGTTGCTTCTTGGAAGACGATCAATGGAGAGGAGGCATGGTGCCAAATAATAACCAGATGTCTAGAACATGCTTTAATCATGCAGGTAACATGTCTTCAACATGTAGTCCATGTTTAAACCATGTATAATTTCCAACCCAGTGATGGGACTGTTGCATGAGACACCTCTGTGCACTTTTGTAGAGGCTACTAGCAAGCTGCTAACAAGGTCGCTGAAGACCTCTAAGGGCTACTAAAGGCAGCTGAAGGCCACGAAAGGCTGTTAAAAGGCGACAGAAGGCTACTAAAGGCCGCTGATATCACACTAGGGGCCGCTAAAGGCCACTGGAGGCCACTAAACCGATGCGGTGCATGCCAGAATGGGCTTCCAAGACGACTCAGCTAGAACTGGTGCCTCGACACTTCTGGCTCGCTGTGGCTCGTCCGCGGTGCCTGCCGAGACCAAACGTGCGCGCGCGCGCCTCGCGGCAGGTGGCGCACCCCATCCCAGCGAAGTCGCTGACCGCAGGCCTGCTATTCGCAGGCGCGGGCGCGAGCTGTCGCGGGCAGCCGCCCTGGGGGACGGCGGGGCGGCTTCTGGGTGTGTGCGTGGGGGGTGGTTTGGGCCACAGCAAGGGCTCTCCCCCTCCCTCCCCCCTGCCCCCCTCACCCATTTCTCTACCTCCCCCCACCCCTCCACCTCCCCAGCCCCTCCCCCCGCCCCTCTCTCCCCCGCTCCCTCTTCTCCCTTCTCGTCCCCTCCCTCCCCTTCCTCGTCCCCCTCGTCGTCGGCGTCCTCCGCCTCCGCCGCTTCCTCCCCCTTCCTCCGTAGAGCCATTTTGGCCCAAGGTTGAAAGTGCAACACAGCGAACCCCTTCCAGCATCGGTGGCTCACCCCGGCAGCAATGGTGAAGATCAGCGTGCTGCGCGACTGCCTGAACGGCATCGTTAACGCCGAGAAGCGGGGCAAGCGCCAGGTCCTTGTGCGGCCCAACTCCAAGGTGATCATCAAGTTCCTGCAGGTGATGCAGAAGAAGGGCTACATCGGGGACCTGGAGATCATCGACGACCACCGCGCCGGCAAGGTCGTGGTGGACCTGATCGGGCGCATCAACAAGTGCGGTGTAATCTCCCCGCGCTTCGATGTCGCCCTTGGTGGTATCGAGCAGATTGCGAGCGACCTGCTACCCTCCCGTCAGTTCGGTCACGTCGTCCTGACTACGCCGTATGGGATCATGGACCAGGAGGAAGCGCGTCGGAAGCACACTGGCGGGAAGATCCTGGGCTTCTTCTTCTGAGGGCGGCAGGTTTCGGCATCTTGGAGGCGAAAGTAGGGATGTGTGCCAAGAAACCGCTTTCATTCTGCCATGGTGCCATGCGTATCCTGCGTTCCAAGAGGTTGTCAATGGCCAATCCAGCATTCCCAGGCCCTTGGTCCATGGAAAGTCCTTGGGCTGCAGGGTGAGGCCCAGGGCTCCCTCCTGAGCCCGTTCGGCGTTTGAACTCATTCGGCCGCCGAATGAGCCGCCGCACGAGCTCAATTCCAATATGACGGCGCGAAGTCGGACCGCTCGGCAGCCGGTGGTCTTACTCCTATGTCCATTCGGTGGCCGAGTGGGTCCAGACTCTGAATGGGCTCGAAAGGGAACCCTGGGGTGAACTTTTTGTGGAGGCCCCATTCGGCCGAAGCCCTGCTGCACGGCCGACCTCTCCGAGTCTGGGCCTCTGAAGTCCTCTTTCGGGTCCCAGTCCAGCTTTCCCGGGCCCCCAGTCCATCCGAACTCCTTGCATTACACAGGCTGGGCTTCCCGTAGAGGCCTCTTGCGGCCGAATCCCCGCTGTACGGTCGGCCTTTTCCGAGTCTGGGCTTCGGGGGCGCCCGATTCGGGCCCCGGGCCCCCAGGGAAGACGACCCGCAGCGCCGAGTCCGTGCGAGAGATGGGCTCTGGAGCTCCAGAGCCTCGCGCATTCAAACGATCAGGATCAGGACGACCTCGTATCGGTCGTCGTGCTCGTCGCAGTCGTCGTCGCGGTGGTCATGTCGCCATGGTCGTGGTGGTGCTGGTGGTGCTCGTCGTCGTCGTCGTCGCCGCTGCCGCCGCCGCCGCCGCCGCCGTCGTCGTCGTCGTTGCCGCCGTCGTCGTCGTCGTCGTCGCCGCCGTCGGAGGAGGAGCGGGGAGGAGGAGGAGGAGGGTCTCTATGGAGTTCTGGATGCTCCAGATGCTTTCGGAGGCCTCCCGAGGTCGCGAGAGGTCCAGAGGCCAGGAATTCTTGGCTCCTCGAGCAGGCTTCTCGGGCGAGGGCCTAGGCTCCCCGCGAGATCTCCAGGGATCGCGGCCCTGCGGCCGTCCCTGCGCGGGACCTCGCGAGACGACGGCCGTCGATGCTTCCGTTTCGAGGCTGTGCTCTCCCTGCCCCCCGTGTGCCAGACTGTACGCAGAGGCGGGGCTGCGGCGTTGCGGGGGGGAGCGTTCTTCTCGTGCCTCTGCGCGGATTGGTTCGTCAGTCGGACCGAGGTATCAGATCGAGATCGGTTCGGGGAGGCTACCCTTGTGCTCTTCGTGCGTGTGGGACGTTCTTCTTGTGCATTCTGGGCAGGGTGCCCTTGGATGTTCTGTGTGTTTTGGCCCACGGAAGATCTCATGTTCTTGAGGGAAGTTCTTCTGGCCTAGGTCCGACTGCACCTGTTTCGATCCCGGCGTTTCTGTTCAAAGAGGAATCATATGATTTTAGAGGCTTAGTACACCATCCCGCCGACCCCCAGAAGAGGCGTGGAGTCCACTGGAGGCGTCGTGGGTTTCTTGGGCACTGTGTGGGGGCTCTTGTGGGCGTCTTGAGATCTGTTTGAGGGCCTGTCGGAGCCTCTTGGAGGCAGTTCCGAGGCGTGTTGGCGGAAGTCCTGGGGCCTTTTTTGGGCCTCTTGGGGGCCTCTTAGGGGCCTCTTGGGGCTTACAAGAGGAGGATTGACATGATCGTGAGGCGTTTCAGGACTTCCAGGTTTCTCTTGCTGGCCCGCGCGGCCAGAGGCGAACGGTCCAGGGCCGCCAGAAGCCCCAGCACTCCCAGAACGCTTCCTGCGCCAATCCTATCGGGGCTTCGTTATTGTCCCAATGTTTGGCCTCTGTGCGCACCCCGGGGCCATTCGAAAACGGTACAGTCAACCCGCATAGTAAGGATGAGCCGTTTTCCAAGGTTACCCTTGCATTCTTTTCCTTCGGCCCGTCCTTGGCCGCTTTCGCTGGCCGTGCCCCGGTCGAAGGTGTCGACATGGCCTTCCAAGGCCCCTGCATCCTCATCGTGCGTCCTTAGTATACGGTCTGACTGTATGAGATGTAGACTGGTCCCTGCAGGGGTCGGTCCCGGTAGGCTCACCGGATTCCCCTGGGGATCCACGTCTCCTGGGGCCTCGACGAGGCCGGGCATTGACAGCGACCTCGACGTCCCTCCTATGCACAGAGCCC
>CAUYUJ010022503.1:1113768-1158768 GCA_963575745.1 Prorocentrum cordatum
CTACCGCTACCACTACCGCTGTAACTGCTACTGTTTGTGCTAGTTCTTCCACCGCCACGACTAGTACCACTACCACCTACGTATCCCACCCTGATGTCACTACTAATTCATATGCGGTAATTTTACGGATGCTACTTGCACGCGTTCGCGCACACACACATATGCATGTATGTGTGTATTTATATATATACACACCAACCTGCGTACATATGCATAATGCGCATCTGTGTACATGTTTTGTTTTTCATGCGTATAGGTTCGAGACGGTTGTGCATGCGACTATGCGGATGCTTTCCCCTGCTGTCCCTTCCTTCGCCTCCTGTCTCAGCCCCTCTCATCCCCTCCCTCTCGCATGCATCGCTGAGGGGTCTATTCCTCCGTGAAGGCCTTCCCCTTCTCATCCCTCCTCCTCCTCCTCCTTCTCCTCTTCCTCCTCCTCCTCCTCCTCCACCTCGTCTTCCTTGTCCTGCTCCCCCCCTCACTCCTTCTCCAGTCCACTCCCCCCTACCCCTGTTTGTGCCGCATTTGAGGCTGGTTCATTCCATCCATCCCATTTTTCCTGAACTAGGTACTATGTCAAGTACCCGACCCTTTCAAAACACGTGGCGCCTCCATCCAGGACCGCTCAATACGAACGAAGATGTTGAAGGACTCGCAGTGCGCAGGCACACCCCTCCGTGCGCAGGGAGCCGTGCGGTCTCGGCTAGGTTTGCGTGGCCCTGCAGTCCGCTGGACCTCCCAAGAGCCCACCAAAGTGGCGACAGTTGCGCACTTCGCAGCCCTCCCCCCCCCAGGGAGCCGCGATGTCTCGGATGGGTCTGCGTGGCCCTCCACTCCGCCGTGCCTCCTAGGAGTCCACGATCGTGGCGACAGCTGCGGACGTTGCAGCCCACCAGGGAGCTGCGAAGTCTCGACTGTGTCTGCGTGGGCTCCCACTCCGCCGTGCCTCCCAGAGCCCACGCACGTGGCGACAGTCGCGCACTTCGCAGTCCCCCAGAGGGCCGCGAGGTCTTGGATGGGTCTGCGTGGCCCTCCACTCGGCGGGACCTCCCAGGAGCTCACGCACCAGGCGGCAGTTGCGCACTTCGGAGCCCCCCCAGGGAGCAGCGAAGTCGCGAAGGCTCGGCTGGGGTCTGCGTGGGCCCCCACTCCGCCGTGCCTCCCATGAGCCCACGAAAAGGGGCGATCGTTTCGCACTTCACAGCCCCCCATGGAGCCGCGAATAGGAAGGAGGAGGAGGAGGAGGACGAGGAGGAGGAGGAGGAGGAGGAGGAGGAGGAGGAGGAGGAGGAGGAGGGAGACCACAATGCTCTCTTCAAAACACGACCCAACTCAAGGAGGTTTGGAGTACCATCCCACTTCTCCCCTCCCACCATCCCGCTCTCAGACACTTGACATGCTTCTATGCGCTCGTGCTCTGGGCCCCGCGGGCCCCTCCCCCGGATGGGACGGGTCCCAGGGCCCCGCCCCCCCCCCCCCCCCCCACAAGATGGGATGGGCGATGATGACGATGATGATGATGATGATGATGATGATGATGATGATGATGATGATGATGATGATGATGCTGCTGCTGCTGATGATGATGATGATGATGATGATGGTGGTGGTGGTGGTGATGATGATGATGATGCTGATGATGTTGCTGATGCTGACGATGATGCTGATGATAATGCTGCTGCTGCTGACGACAATGCTGATGACGATGATGATGCTGCTGCCGATGATGCTGCTGATGATGCTGCTGATGATGCTGTTGCTGATGCTGCTGATGACGATGATGATGCTGATGATGCTGCTGATGATGATGAGGCTGCTGCTGATGATGAGGATACTGCTGGTGATGATGGTGATGCTGGTGATGATGCTGCTGATGATGATGCTGCCGATGACGATGCTGATGATGCTGATGCTGATCATGATGCTGATGCTAATAATGCTGACTCTGCTGATGCTGATCATGACGACGCTAATGACGATGATGAGGATGCTGCTGCTGCTGACGATGAGGATGCTGCTGTTGCTGATGATACTGATGCTGCTGAAGGTGATGATGACGCTAATGATGATGATGCCGATGTTGCTGCGGATGAGTATGATGATGACGATGATGATGATGATGATGCTGATGATGATGATGATGTTGTTGTTGATGATGATGATGAGGATGGTGATGATGTTGCTCATTATGACGATGATGCTAATGATGCTGGTGATGATGACGACGACGATGATGATGATGATGATGCTACTGATGATGATGCTGATGATGCTGCTGACGACGAGGACGATGTTGTTGATGATGGTGATGATGACGATGCTGATGATGTTGCTGAACATGATGAAACTGATGGTGGTGGTGACGATGATGATGGCGGTGTGGGTTGTAGTTGTGGTGGCTGTGGTGGTGATGGTGCTGCTGATAATGATGCTGACGATTGCGGTTTTTGATGAGGGTGATGTTGATGCGGATAATACTGATGATGCTAATGATGCTGTTGCTGCTGATGCTGCTGCTGATGATGATGGTGCTGCTGCTGCTTCTAATGATGATGATGATGATGCTGATGATGATGCTGACGATGATGATGCTGATGATGATGATGATGATGATGAGGATGAGGATGATGATGCTGCTGCTTCTACTTATGATGATGCGGAGGATGATGCTGCTGCTGCCTCTAATGATGATGGTGATGATGATGTTGATGATGATGATGATGATGATGCTGATGATGATGACGATGGTTATGATAATGGTGATGATGATGATGATGATGATGATGATGATGATGATGATGAGGAGGAGGAGGAGGAGGAGGAGGAGGAGGACAGTCATGACAATGACGACGACGATCACGACGACGTCGACGTGGAAGACGACGAGGACGCGGACGACGACGACCTCTGAACCCCTCCTGGCGGCCAAGACCACGTGTGCTGGTAGGTTGAGTCCCTCCCGATTCCTGAAGCACCACAAGACCACACCACACCCATAGGGGGGCACAGGGAGGGGGGTGGGGGGACGGCACCACAGCACCACACCACACCCGCAGGGGGGGGGACATCGGGGGTGGGGGGGCGATCCCATTAGCGTTTGGGGGGGGGGGCTGGCGGGGCCCTGGACCACACATTTGTGATGTATCTTTATATATATATATATATATATGTGTACATCTCTTCCAACTTATACATTCAGCCTATATATATACTCACCTATATCTGTGTGTTTATATATACATATAGAGAGAAAGAGAGAGAGAGAGAGACAGAGTCAGACAGACGCACCAGTCAGACCGTAACCTATGGACACCATGCCTGAAAGGAGAGGGCAGGACGAGTCCTGGGCCAGAAGTCAAGCAATCAGTCCTGGACAGCCAGGCCACGTCCAGACCCCTGACCAGAACTCTCGGCCATCGCCCGTCCAGCAACTCATGCCCAACTCTGCGGGACAAAGGTGTCTGTCGGACGCGCCCCCAAACTAGGAAGTCTCGGACGGAGTGCCCGAGCGAAGGGAAACCCACATCCTAGGCAACGGGACGAGCCATCTTGCGAGACAGTTTTGGCAGTTAGTCGACACACTCTGGGAGGGTAACGCTTGGCTGGAGCAGTGCACCAATCTCCCGAGACGGTTCTGCCCTTCAGAACACTGTGTGGCACCCCCAGCAGTGAGCGCACCTGCCTTGGTTAGGTGAAGCATCGACCGCATCCCTATCGCTGGCAGGTGTATCGTAAGGAGCCGAGCGGATTTCATAGTGGGAGCACCCACGCACGCATCCTGAGAGAGACATTTCCGGGAGAGAAACAGGTGAACTAGTTGGTGAAGTTCCCAGCAAGGGAGGACTTCAGGAGGATATGTGGGACACTGAGGAGGTTCCATCCCTCGTTCTCCTCCACTCCTACTCCTGCGTCTCCTTCCCCCCTCCCGTTCCCCTCCCTTCCCCTCCACGCGCGTTCTGCCCCAGAGGAGGAGGAGGAGGAGGAGGAGGAGGAGGAGGAGGAGGAGGAGCAGGCGGAGGCGGAGGCGGAGGCGGAGGCGGAGGCGGAGGCGGAGGTGGAGGAGGAGGAGGAGGAGGAGGAGGCGGAGGAGGAGGAGGAGGAGGAGGAGGAGGAGGAGGAGGAGGAGGAGAGGAGGAGGAGGAGGGAGGAGGAGGAGGAGGAGGAGGAGGAGGAGGAGGAGGTTGGAGGAGGAGGGGGAGGGGAGGAGGAGGAGGAGGAGGAGGAGGAGGAAGGAGGAGGAGGAGGAGGAGGAGGAGGAGGAGCGGGAGGGAAGGGGGCGGAGAAGGGAAGAAGAGGAGGTTGAGGGAGCGGGGAAGACAAGAATGTCATCGAATAGGAATAGGGAGGATCATGACTACCTTCTTCTTTTCATTTTCTCGTCGTCCAGGACAGTCGACCAGGAGAGTACTGCTCTGCCTGCCAGCCGCCCGGGGGTCAGATCATTCCTTCTTAGCGAGAGTCTACAGCATGAAGGGTTTGAGCGAGGTGCTGGATGATCTAGGCTTCATTTCAGCAGCAGTATGTACTGGGCACACAAGCATGTATCCTGTGGTCGGGCAGTGATCTGGGCGCGGGAACGAGACCCGCAGTGCTCTGCCGTCTTTGGCTGTCAACGTTGTCAACGTCGGTGCGCTACGAAGCATCTCTTGCAGGACCTGGGAATTGAAATGGCTTTGCTGGGTTTTCAGAGGAGGTCGGTTGAAACACTTCGTGCATGGACACTCAGATCAGGTAAAACTTTTGTTCTGGTGCCAGGGCGTGGGACATCCCGTATCCGAGCTTCCACGCACATTACAAAGCAGCATGGAGAGAATTTGACATGTGCATCGGCTTGGGGAGAGCCGCTTACAGTGGCACGCCTTTTCCGACCAAGGGTGCCTTGGGAGTTCTTCCAGTTCGCGCCCGAGGGCGCGCAGCATATTTGGGGTGGACGCAGCGGTCTTGGGGCCACAGGACGTTTTCCGAATTTACCATGGACAGCGTGCATGGCCCGTGCTGGAGCGATGTCAGAGGCAACATGGGCAAGCAGACTTGGAACATGACGTTGACAGCTTTCGCGAAGGCTGTGCTCGGTGATGATCGCCTCTCGTTTGGTATCCTGGCGCGTTCAGACGGTTTCCGAAGACCGCTAGTCGAAACAGCAAGTTGCATTCTCAGGCAATGAACCGGCTCTCGCACAATTTCTGGATTCGCCAGCTGCCCTGCTTCTCTTGGACTGATGTGATAGATGCTTCCTGTTTCTGTGCGGTTCCAAGGTGCTCTCACACGTGGTCTGTGGACATGCTGCGCTGAATGCGGATTCGGACAAGGCAGTTTTCGATTCCATGGCCGACATGCTCTGTGTGCTGTATGGAAAGGGCTGGCTGGCGGTGTCCCCAACAACCCGACGACCTTGCGCAGTGGTGGATGCCAAGGACGCATACGTACCAAGGCGGCAGAGGGCCTGGCCGACTTCACTCAGAACTCTTGAGTTTCAGATGCGGCACGAAACCGAACCCGAGTATCGTTAATATTGCGTTCCAGAGCGATGGGGCGGCGGAGGTCTGACACATGTGCACCGGCTGTTGTCATTATTGGTATTTCCGGGGGAGATCGAAGGTGCGACCGTTTACCAATCTTGGTAGGTAGGATGTTTTTTTTGTTTTGGTTGACGCGAAGCTGTCCCAGACAGATATGATTACATTGGGTTGCGCAGTTCACGCATATCGCATGAATTAACCTAGTCCTGACCAGCATTGTTGGAGTACCGTCTGATCTTCCCTCTGATGTGATCTCGAACCAAACGTCTCAGGTCGTCACCTGGCCTCTGGGTATCTTTAAACGTCCCCCCCATCGGTTGGCAAGTTCGTGAACGTGGCGGGTGGTGCTGGAATAACTCGGAGGCTTTGTACAAGCTGTTGTGAGCTTGACGGTTCCCATGGCTGAAGGAGAGCCTCATCGGCGCGTTTCTCGCGCACTCAGTAACGCAACAGCGCTTGAGACGCCCGTATCACCTGACCAATCGTAACACATCTGTTCGCGTGCGAGTGCACGCACGGCGTCAATTGGCACGTCCGCTAGGGTCGCAAAATGGCCTCCCGCCGTAGACAATTGGTTCTGCCAAGTTGTTGGTTTACGTCCCGGCGATCCTGACGGCGTCTGGTCCTCAGAGTGTATGAGTAGAGTTGGAAACATGGTTGCCGTGAACACCGACGCCCTCGAATCTGCCGCATGCAGTCCAACACATGCGATCCGGTCAGGCCGGTCAAGACAATGACACCCTCTGGTGCGTCGGCGATGCGCCTCCTAATTTGGTAAACCGTCGTGGGATCGACTAACCAGCGGCTGCGATTGAGCCACGCTTAGTGGTGGTCGCCATGGGAAGTAGGGAAGGGACGGGGAGGGGAGGGGAGGGGAGGGAGGAGGAGGTGGGTGAGGAGGAGATGTGAGGCCAGATGCGCGAGGAGTGAAGAGGGAGGAGGGAAGAGAAGATTGATGAACTCCCCTTCCGCCCCCGTCCCTCCCTCCCGTCCCCGTCCTGTCCTGTCCCTCGCTCCCCCGCTCTCCCCCCCCCCCCCTCGCCGCCCGAGGCGCCGACGCGGCCGCGCAGAGAATAGAGGCCGCCAAGGGCCTCGACAAGAGACGCGTCGGCCGGGAGGGGCGGGCGCAGGGGCTATACTCTTGCGCTTCTCGGCTCCCTCTCCAGCAGGAGCGGGGAGGGTGGGTGGGAGGGAGGGCCAGATGGACCCAGGGGGGAGGAGCGGGCCTGGCGGTGCTCCTGCTTTCCTCCACCTCCTCCACCTCCTCCACCTCCTTTCTCCTCCCTTCTCCTCCTTCTGCTGCCGCTGTTCCTCCCACCTATAGGGGCGTGGGGTGTTTTCGTCCGTAGCTCGTTCGCACCTCACGGGCTCATCGTCTGAGTTGAGTCATGAAACGATCGTCCTTGAATTCACGTGTAGCCTTTCAACACGTTGCGAGTCATGAAAAGCGCGCATTTAGCAGCAGACGCTCAATCAGGCCCGTGTGCTTGCTTTCTCGCGGCTCTCAGGTCCCGCCCAGATGCTCCTCACAGGACGTGCTGTGACCTTTCTCCCCCCCCCGAGGAAGTGCGGCCCCTCCTCCTCCGCCTGCTCCGCCTCCTCCTCCGCCTCCTCCTCCCGTCTCCTCCTCCTTCTCCTTCTCCTCTTCCTTCTTCTCCTCCTCCTCCTCCTCCTTCTCCTGCTCCTGCTCCTCTTCCTCCTCCTCCTCCTCCTCCTCCTCCTCCTCTTCGTGCTCCCCAGTGGATTCTTTATTTTCCTGCTCCTCCTCGTCCTCCGGTATATTATGGCCCTGGCCGGCTCTGCCTGCGTTGGGAGCACTCTCCGGCCCCACGACACCGTGCATGTTTCATACGCCACGAGCCAGGTCGGCCACCGTCCGAAGGAGGCCCGCCGCCGAGCACGCAGCGCGGCACGAGCTCCGCCGCGATCGGGGCGCTCCAGCGCGAGTGCCTCGCCGTGTCGGCCCAGACTTTCGGCGACTCGGGGAAAAGTCGTACCGACCGAGTCTCTTCGCCACGCTCGGCCTCCAGGGGCTGGTGAGGAAAGAAAGGGGGAGGAGGAGGAGGAGGAGGAGGAGGAGGAGGAGGAGGAGGAGGAGGAGGAGGAGGAGGAAGAGGAGGAAGAGGAGAGAGGAGGAGGAGGAGGGCAGGAGGAGGAGGAGGAGGAGGAGGAGGAGGAGGAGAGGAGGAGGAGGAGGAGGAGGAGGAGGAGGAGGAGGAGACGGAGGAGGAGGAGGAGGAGGAAGAGGATGAGCAGGAGGAGGAGGAGGAAGAGGATGTGCAGGAGGAGGAGGAAGAAGGAGAGGTGGAGAAACAATAGCAGGAGCGTCTGTTGGATGAGGAGGAGGAGGCGCAGGAGGAGGATGAGCAGCAGGAAGAGGATGATGATGATGATGATGATGATGATGATGATGATGATGATGATGATGATGATGATGATGAGGAGGAGGAGGAGGAGGCGGAGGAGGAGGAGGAGGAATCAACATAATAATATAACTACTATCACATTATCATTACTAATAAGAAGAATACGAATACTGATAATCAACATCTTAATAATAATAAGACTACGAATGACAGTACTCATAACACGAATACTCATAATAACACGAACGATAATAGTACTACTACCAATAATAATGATACTATTGATACTATCAATAAGAAGACGAATCGTAGTACTATTAATAATCTTAAGAATAATCATACTAAGAAGAAGCACACTAATTATCACAATAAAAGAATTCGAATCAGAAACATATAACAATAATGAGAAGAAGGAGGAGGACGAGGAGGAGGAGGGGGCGGGCGGAGTCGCAGGGTTGGCCCGCCTCGGCGTCGTTGGGAGCCGGCCGAGGGCCCACAGTGAGCCATCGCAGCAGGCAGAGCGTCGGCGGCTCCGTCAGCGGAGGCGGCGGAATCCTGGCAGGTGGCACCAGAGAGCAGCGCCGTCGTCTTAGAGCACGCCGGGGTGTGGTTTGCGATCGGCACCGTTGGGGCCTGGGGAGAACGACGCCGTCCTCGTCGGGCCTCCTCGGGGCGTGGTGGGGAGCTCCGTCGAGGTCCTCGCCCGCCTCCCAGGGTGCCGGTTGCAAACCACACCCTTTGCAAACCACACCCTTCGGAGTCGCCGAGTCTTAAGGGGTCCTGGCGTCGGTCCTTTGGCGACGGCGGCGTCGAACGAGTGTTGTCTGGGAGCCTTTCTCCGGCGTCGTCTCCGTGGAAGCCAAGCCACTTGGGCAGGGAGGAGGAGGGCCAGCGGTAGGAGAAGCAGGAGCTGGGTAAGGACGAGGAGGAGGAGGACCAGTGTAAACCCAAAACTCATCAACGATGTTGTCATAAGCCCGCGCTCCAAGCTTCCTCTTCATAGGCCCCTACACGGATCCATTACCACTGAAGGAAGTGCCCCGTTGGGGGACAACCGTTTGAAGATCCTGCAGCGTGCCAAAGCACCATTCTCGGGATTTCAACGCCAACTTGACTGTTGCGTCGTGGCGATCCTGAATCGTGCCCGAGCACCATCTCTGGGACTTCGCCACCGCGACTCAATGAACTGTTGCGCCCTAACATCCTGAATCGTTTCCAAGTACCGCTTCTCGTGCGTTAACCATGGGAACCATTGAAACTCTTGCAATGTTTAAAGCGAATGTGCTAATGTGCGCGGCGCTAAGGCCAGAGCTACATTTTGAGAAGGATCCACTCTCTATCTGTGAAGCTCTTTCAATTTCTTGGAGCGACAGTGTGCGGCGTTAAGGCGAGAGCCACATTTTGAAAAGGGCCCGTCCTCAATCCGTGAAGTTCTCGCAGTTTTTCAAACGAATGTACGCGGCGCTGAGGTGGGAGCCACATTTTCAAAAAAAAAACATCCGCTCTCAAACCGTGAATTTCATGCATTTGTTGAAAAATGTGCGCGGCGCTCAGGCCAGAGCCTCAAGCTACCATCCATCCATCAGTGAAGCTGTTGCTAAGAACGCTCATAATTTGTAAGGAAGCCTCCAGCTAAAACGCCCGGCCCGCCCTCCCGACTGGCCTCGGGGTGCGACAGGGTGGAGCTATTCAGAAGGAGAAGAGATGGAGGAGGTATCGGTACGAGTGCAGCAGGTGGAGGAGAAGCAGGGGGAGGAGGAGAAGGAGGAGGAGGAGGAGAAGGAGGAGGAGGAGGAGGAGGCAGAGGGAGAGGTTGAGAAGCAATGGCAGGATCGCCTGTAGGAGGAGGATGAGGAGGAGGAGGAGGAGGAGGGGGCGGAGCAGGAGGAGGATGAGAAACAACACAGAAAGTAGGAGCTGGAGGAGGAATGTGAGGATCTGCAGGGGGAGGATGCGTTGAGAAGTAGACTTGGGCAGGAGGGGGAGGAGGAAAAGGAAGAGCAAGAGCTGGAGGAGCTGGAGGAGCTGGAGGAGTGAGAACGGGTTCAGGTGCGTCCGCAGCGGTGGGCCTGATGTTCTTCGGGCCAGCGGCCCATCTCTGGTTCCGGCAGGCAGGGGCTGCGTGTTTGTGCAGACGCACGTTCGTGCTCGAAGGGTCTTGTGCGCGGACGTGCAGTGTGCATGTTTGCGTGTGCTTGCGCGCCATTGCGTATGTTTTAGTTGTGTCTGTCCGACTCGACATTGAATGCAATTCACAAGCGTCTGTGCGGGCCGAGAGGCCCAGGAGTTGACCTCTGGCCCTCGGCGGGAGGTGGCGGAATGTCAGCTCAAGCCAGGATGTGCGCAACAGCCAGTCGACGAAAGCAGCGAGGACGGCTTGGGCTGGCGGAAGCTTGTGGAAGCTCGAAGGAATACGGCGGAAGTGAATCTACCCCTCCAAGAAAGGTCAACTTGAACGTCTTCAGGGCCCCCGTATACATGTAGCCTCATTAGTTTGCGTACGATTGCGCGAACTTGCGTGCGTACGCCGATGCGCGAAGCGAGCTTGCCTGGACATTCTGACGGCGAGACACTTGCACGAGTGGGCAGACGTCTCCCAGCAAGCGGACAATTGTCGGTGTTCTGGCCTGCGCGAGATGACAAAAATCTGGACACGGGCACGATGCTTTCCATAGCCCGTCGAACCTATCATATTTGCGACTGCAGTTTGCTGCAACGATCACATCCGATGTTGCTGTCGAGTGCGAACGCCAGCTCCAACGCCTGACAGTAAGGGCACTCACTAGTCTTGGCCTGTGCAATGGCGGACATCCAACGACACACGCATAGTGTGTCCTTATTGTGCCGACGGTTTCTAGCACGCACTCAGCACACCACTGTTTATTCATGTTTTTTTCCTTGTGTATGTTTCTCTCTTTCTCTCTCCCTCTTGCTCTCTCCATCTTTCTTTCTCTCTCCCCTGTCGTGTTTTTTTGCCAGGCCGCGTTGTTTTTGTTGTTCCTCTTCTTCTTCTGGTATGTTTAACGTGTGTGTTGTTGTGCTTTGTTTGTCATCCCCCCGTTTTTCCCCCAACCATCCTGTGGTGTGGGGTCTTTGTTTCGAAGGTACAGCGCCCCGCGTCCTCCTCACTCACTTCTCTACTCTCCTGCCCATGTCGGCGTACCCCTCACACGCTTCATGTCCCCATAGGGAGCTCCACCTAAGGCCCTTGTGCCCGCCCCTGCATGGGGCTCCCCGCCCATTTCGGCACACCCATCACGCGTTTGGTGGCCCCATCGGGAGCTCAAATTAGGGCTCCAGTGGCCGTCCTCGCGTGCGGTTCCTCGCCCAGTTTGGCGCACCCCTCCACGCTTCGTGGCCCCAATGGGAGCTCCACCGAAGGTACAAGTGGCCGTCCCCGCATGGGGCTCCCCGCGCATGTCGCCATACCCGTGACACGTTTCGTGGCCCCGCAGGGAGCCCCATCTGAGGCCCCAGTGGTCGTCCTCGCATGGGGCTTCCCGCGCATGTCGGCACACCCATCACACGTTTCGAGGCCCCGCAGGGAGCTCCATCGAAGGCCCCAGTGACAGGGCTCGTAAGCGTCTTCCCGCCCGTTTCGGCACACCCCTCACATGCCTCGTGGCCCCATAGGGAGCTCCACCAACGGCCCCAGTGACATTGTTCGCAGGCGGTTCCCCACCTACTTTGGCACACCCTTCACACGTCTCGTGGCCACACAGGGAGCTGTGCCGAAGGCCCTCATGACAGGGATCGCATGCTGTTCCCTGCCAATGTCGCCCCCTCCCCCCACCCCACATGTTTCGTGGCCCCATAAGGAGTTCCACTGGAGGCCCCAGTGGCAGGGCTCGCACGCAGCTTCCCATTCATTTCGGCACACCACTCACACGTTTCGTGGCCCCGCTCCACCGAATGCCGCGTTGGCAGGGTTCGCATGCGGCTCCCCGCTCATGTCGGCACACCCCTCACACGTTTTGTGGCCCCACATGGAGCTCCATTGAAGGCTCCAGATGCAGGGTTCGCATGCGTCTCTCCGCCGATGTTTGCACACCGCTCACGCGTCTCGTGCCCCTAAAGGAAGCTCCACCGAAGTCGATCCTCAGACCTGCGACTTTCATAACTGCATCTGGTTGGGCCCTTCGCCAGGACAATTCTCCAAATAGGCTTGTCGGCAGGAGTTTTAGCTGAATCCCTAGAGAATTGGTCCACTAGCCCCCCCCGGCCCATATATTTTGCCTCTGCACGCGGCCTCTATGGCGTATGGCTTCCTATGTTGGGCATGGCTTCCTCTGCTATCCGGATGGCTTTCTTCTTTGCCCCTACACGCGTCCACTGTTGCGCTCGACTTCCTCTTTTGCGCACGGCTTCTTCTGTCGTCGTTCAGTTCAGAAGTAGAGTAGAGTAGAGCAGATTAGAGTGGAGTAGAGAAGAGTACTACATCAGAGTCTGTCAGATCAGACCAGAGTAGAATCGAGCAGAGTCGGGCAGAGCAGAGTGGAATAGGGTTGGGGTAGAGTGGGGTAGGAGTATAGGCTTCATGTGGCTATCCCACTTGCGTCCCAACAGTCGTCGACCAACCGTCAAACTTTGAAGTATGGCGGAGTAGAATAGAATCAAATAGAGTAATTCAGAGTAGAGCAGAGTATATGATAGTCGACGAGCAGAGTAGATCAGATGCCGGGTACTGTAGATGAGTGCAAATTCGAGTAGAGTCGAACAGAAGAGAGTAGGAATAGAGTAGAGTAGGGTATAATAGGTTATGGTAGGGTATAGAGTAGGGCAGGTTATAGTCGAGTCGAGTAGAGCGGAATAGATGGTATACCAGAGTCGGGTAGAACAGTAGACTAGAGTAGACCATAACAGAGGATAGTATATTAGAGTAGAGGGGCCTGCAACAGAGTAGAGGAGAGCATGAGTAGCGTAAAGTAGAGTACTAGAGTCGGAATAGAGTAGCGGAGAGAAGAGAAGGTTAGGGTAAGGTATGGTTAACTAGAGTATACTAGGATAGAGTAGAGCTAAGTCTGGTAGAGTACTGTAGGGTAGATGATCGAGTAGAGTCGGGTAGAATCGTGGAGTGCAGTGTAGGGTAATTAGAGTAGAGTAGAGTGGAGTAGAGTCCACCCCCTTGCAGCCCAGCCCAGTCTACTCAAGTTCAGTCTACGTCAGTCTACTCGGGTCCACTTCATTTCAGACGTCTGGTCTATTTGGAGTCTTCCCTGACTGCTATTTTTTCTCGGGGCTTAAAATCTTGGGCAAGAGGATGGGGATGATGCTGATGATGCTGGTGCTGATGCGGCTGCTTCTGGTGATGCAGATGATGCTGATGCAGCGGCTGCTGATGCTGATGGAGCTGACGATGATGACGACGAAGATAATGATGGTGGTGCTGATGCTGCTGATGATGCTGCTGATGATGATGCTGATGATGATGGATGCTGATGATGATGATGTTGATGATGCTGATGATGCTGATCATGCTGATGATGACGATGCTGATGCCGATGTAGATGCTGATGATGATGCTTATACTGCTGCTGCTGATGATGCTGCTGATGCCGATGCTGTTTCTGATGGCCATGATGATGCCGCTGAGGATGCTGCTAATACTTATGTTAAGGATGCTGGTGATGCTGGTGAGGATGCTGGTGCTGACGCTACTGATGCTGATGCTGCTGCTGATGATGATGACGCTGCGGATGAGACTGATGAGGATGATGACGATGCCGATGCTGATGATGCTGCTGCTGATGAGGCTGATGACGATGACGGTGATGAACATGCTGCTGCTGATGATGTTGCCGCTGACGGGGTTGATGGCGATGACGCTCATGTTGAGGACGATGATGACGATGATAATGGTGACGGTGCCGATGACGCGGATGAGGATGCTGTTGATGTTAGTGCCGATGATGCCGATGTTGTTGCCGTGGTTGTTGCTGATGCTGATGACGATGCGAACGCTGCTGATGTTGCTGATGACTGTGATGATGATGATGATGATGATGATGATGATGATGATGATGATGCCGCTGCTGCTGCTGATGAGGACTATGATGCTGATGCTGATGACGATGATGATGATGATGATGACGATGCTGCTGGTGCTGATGATGATGCGGATGCTGCTGATGCTGAGGATGATGATGCTGCTGTTGATGCTGAGTCTGCTGATGCTGCTGCTGATGCTGATGGTGATGGCGCTGACGATGCTGCTGATGCTGATGGTGATACAGATGAGGATGCTGATGATGATGATGATGATGATGGTGATGATGATGATGATGATGATGATGTCGATGATGATGATGATTATGATGATGATGATGCTGATGATGATGCTGCTGATGATGATGAGGATTCTGATGCTGATGCTGATAATGATTACGATGCTGATGATGATGCTGCCGATGATGCTGATGATGGCTACGACGATGAGGATGATGCTGATGATGATGGCGATGATGATGATGATGATGATGATGATGATGATGATGATGATGATGATGATGATGATGATGATGCTGCTGCTGCTGCTGATGATGATGATGATGCTGATGCTGACGATGAGGATGCTGAGGCTGCTGATGATGATGATGATGCTGATGATGATGATGATGATGATGCGGATGATGATAACGATGCTGATGGTAAGGTTTTTGACGATCATACTGCTGCTGCTGCTGGTGATGATGATGATGATGATGATGATGATGATGATGATGATTATGATGATGATTATGATGAAGCAGATGCTGATGCTGCTGCTGATGATGATGGTGATGATGCTGGTGCTGATGCTGATGCTGATGAAGCTGCTGCTGATGATGATGATGATGATGATGAATATGATGCTGCTTTTGCTGCTGATGATGATCATGATGATGATGATGATGATGATGATGATGATGATGATGATGCTGTTGTTGTTGATGATGATGATGATGATGCTGATGATGATGATGATGATGATGATGATGATGATGATGATGAACATGATGCTGGTCTTGAGGCTGACGAAGCTGATGAGGATTTTGATGATGACGACGAGGAGGATGTGGCGGAGGAGGAGGAGGCGAAGCAGGAGGAGGAGACGGAAGCGAGGAGGAGGAGGATAAGGAGGAGGAGGAGGAGGAGGAGGAGGAGAAGTAGGAAACAGAGGAAAACGAGGATTACCCTCCAGATCCCCTTGGAAGTCTTCCAATCCTCCTCCAGCTGCCTCCCTCGCCTCCCTCCCCTCTCTACCTCCCTCCCCTCTCCCCCCCTCCCCTCCCCTCCCCTCCCCCTCCCCTCCCCTCTCCTCCCCTCCCCTCCCCTCTACCTCCCTCCCCTCATCTCCATGTTATATTCGTGGCCCTGCGGCGCCCCTCCTCCTCCTCGTCGTCGCCCTTGTCATCGTCCTCTGACTCCTTCTCCTCATCGCCCTCGTCATCGTCATCATCATCACCCTGCTCCTCACAACACTGCACCTCGAGACTTCGAGGACTGACTTCTGTTCGCGGTTCACGTTGTTTGGACGTTTTGGGGCCTTTGTGGTTTTTGGATGTGTCCAGGGCAGAGATGCAAATCAAGGCATCAGTTTTCGGCTTCTGGAGCCTTGGTGCCTTCGATGTGGACTTGCTGCAACTCTCACCGCGGACTCACAAGCTGCCGTTGCGAAATGCACTGGTGAACAGCGTGCTCCACCATCCACATCATCCCCCACCGCCCTCCCCGTTCTTCCGCTCCCCCCGTCCACCCACCCCGTCCCCCATCGCATCCCTTTCTTTTATCCCATCCTCCACCTCCTTCTCCTCCTCCTCCTCCTCCTCCTACTCCTCCTCCTCCTCATCATCATCTTCCTCCTCCTCCTCCTGTTGCTTCTCCTCCTCCTCCTCCTTCTCCTCCTCCTCCTTATTATCCTCCTCCTCCTGCTCCACCACCGGCCCCATCCTTCCACCCCTGCCTGGCCTCCTGCTCCATTTTTCTTGCTCCTGCGCACGTGCTGTGCCGTGCCAGCCTGTGCCCTGCGCTCGCTGACCAGGGCGGTACGGCGTGAAATCACGATTGAGTGCGCATCAGCAGCTGCCGTGCCAGGGAGAGAAGGGCGGCGAGAGGGAGAGCGCGTCAAGAAGGAACAGCGCCTGCTGCTGCCCCTCCTGGAGCGAGGAGGAGGAGCAGGATGAGGAGGAGGAGGAGGAGGAGGAGGAGGAGGAGGAGGAGGAGGAGGATAATAAGGAGGAGGAGGAGGAGGAGAAGGAGGAGGAGGAGGAGGAGGAGGAGGAGGAGGAGAAGCAACAGGAGGAGGAGGAGGAGGAGGAGGAGGAAGATGATGATGAGGAGGAGGAGTAGGAGGAGGAGGAGAAGGAGGAGGAGGAGGGGAGAGTAAGAGTGACCCTTTGCTCGAGCAACGTTTGGTGCGCCGCTTTCGCGGGGCGCGGGTGGTGGTGGTGGTGGTGGTGGTGGTGGTGGTGTGGGGAGGGATCACAAGCCAAGCACGCTTGCCGCCTCTGTCGCACCGTATGCAGCGATTGGCAGCCGCGCATCAAAGGTCCCCCCCTTGCGCAGGGCCGCTCCTTGCGTTCCAGCCAGGGAAGAGTTGTGAGGAGGTTCTCCAGGAGGGGACGCGAGGTGGGTTCTGCGGCTCGTCCCGGGCCATGGGCTGCTCAGCCTCTTCGCCAAGACCGCCCTGGGGCAGGCGCGGGCCGCCCTCGTCGTCGTCGTCGTCGTCGTCGTCGTCGTCGGCGTCGTCGTCGTCGTCGTCGTCTTCGTTGTCGTCGTCGTCGTCGATCTTCGGCAATTTTAAACGACATTCGAAGGTATTCGCATGATTTTCTGTTTTTTTGGGAGGTTGCGGTCAGGAACTTTGGCTTCGCGTGTCGCGTCCGCCAGTTCTGGCCCATCGCGCTTCGGCGCGACACGCTATCCACCTCAGAGCCTCAAGGCACCCACCTCCTCAGCCTTTCCCAGCCTCCCGCCCGGCGGAGCGGAGCGACACGCTGTGCGCTTGCAAGACACAGCGCGTCGCTGGGGCCGCCGCCGCGACACCCTGAGCAAACGTTCCTGAACGTATATCTCGGTTGTCATCGTTGTCGTAGTCGGAGGAGGGGTCTGAGAGGGGAGGGTTGGAGGGAGGAGTGGGGCAGGAGGGGGAGGCCCTCCGCCGGCCGCACGCTCTGGCCACCTGCGGGCGGGCAGAGGGTGCAGCCACAGGACGTCCTGAGTCCTGCGAGTGCGGCCGGTCTATTCAGGCCGCTGCCCTCAGTGGTCCCTGTCACTCCTCCCTCCCGTCTCCTCCTTGCCCTCCCCTGCGTCCAGGAGGCGGAATCCCGGGGATTCCCAGGGCCGAGATGGGCCAAGGGCTCCGAGGATAGGGGATGATGCTGATGATGCTGCTGCTGATGCTGATGATGATGATGATGATGATGACGATGCTGATGACGATTCTGATGATGATGATGCTGATGATGTTGCTGATGATGCTGATGCTGATGCTGATGCTGATGCTATGCTGTTGATGATGATGAGTATGATAGTGACGACGATGATGCTGATTATGATGATGATGCTGTTGACGATGATGATGATGATGATGATGATGCTGATGATGATGCTAACGATCATGCTGCTTCTGATGATGACGATCATAACGGTGACCATGACGATGCTGATGCTGATGATGATGCTGCCGCTGATGATGCTGATGATGACGCTGACTATTATGATGATGCTGATAAGGAGGATGAGGATGAGGATGATGCTGATGCTGATGATGATGATGATGATGTTGATGATGATGATGCTGATGATGATGACCAGGATGAGGAGGAGGACCAGAGTAAACCTAAGACTCATCAGCGATTTCGGAAGACACCCTCTCTCCAAGCTCCCTCTTCACAGGCCCCCACAAGTCTTCATGTCCCTTGGGGGGATTGCCCCGCTTGGGGGCAACCGTGTCAAAATCCTGAGGCGTGCCCAAACACCATTCTCAGAATTTCGACGCCACGAGTTATCCTGAGTGTGAGGCCTTGGCGATCGTGAATCGTGCCAGGGCACCGCTCCAAGGACTTCAAAACCGCGAATCAACGTAACTGTTGCGCCCTCGCAATCATGGTGCGGTCCAACGTCCCGTTTCTGGTGCGCCCGCCATGAGAATCCATGAAACCTTTTGCGAACTTTTAGAACGGATGTGCGCGGCGCGACGGCGAGAGCCGCAGTTTGAAAATGAGCCGCCCTCAACCCGTCAAACTCTTGCACACTTTTTGGATGAGGCGCTAAGGCTAGAGTCACATTTTGAAAACGATCCGCCCTCAATTCGTGAAGCTCTTGAGCTCTTGCAAACTTCTAGGACGAATGTGCGCGGCGCCAAGGCGAGAGCCGCATTTTGAAAACGGCCCGCCTTCAATCCGTCAAACTCTTGCATACTCTTTTGACGAATGTGCGCGAGGCGCTAAGGCGAGAGCCATATTTTAGCCACCAGCCCACAACCAGCGAAACTCTTGTAAACTTTTGAAACGAGTGTGCGCGGCGCTAATGCGAGAGTCACATTTTGAAAACGAGCCGCCCTCAATCTGTGAAGTTCTTGCAGTTTTTACAGACGAATGTGCGCGGCGCCAAGGCGAGAGCCCCATTTCTCAAACCATGTGACCTCCATCTGTGAAATTGTTGTCAGCTTTGAAGCGTCAGAGTCATACACGGTGAGGAAGTCTCAGGCGAACCGCCCGGTCCGCCCTTTCGATTGGCCTCGCCGTGCGACAGGGAGGAGCTATTTTTTAGGAGCAGGAAAGGACGATGATGATGATGATGCTGATGATGATGATGATGATGATTATACGATGAGTAGATGATGATTATGATGATGATGATGATGATGCTGATGATGATGATGATGATGATGATGATGAGGATGACGATGATGATGGGGATGAGAATGACGACGATAATGATGATGGTGATGACGATGATGATGATGATGATGATGATGATGATGATGATGGTGGGCATGCTGCTGATGATGGTAATGCCGATGATGGTGATGATGCTGATGATGATGAGGTTGGCGATGATTAGGTGTTGATGCGTGGCATTGCGGTAGTGATATAGTAAGACTGCTGGTGGTTGTTGCAGGTTCGCCAATGGTGAACATGATGATGGTGATGATGATGGTGGTGATGATTGCGATTCTGATGATGCTGATGGTGCTGCTGCTGATGATGATGATGCTGATGATGATGACGATGATGGGGATGAGGAGAAGTAGCACGGGGAACATTATCATGATGGTGATGGTGGTGGCGCGGATGATGACGATGACGGTGATGACGACGATGACGATGATGATGCTGATGCTGATAATGATGATGATGCTGGTGATGATGATGATGCTGATGATGATGATGATGCCGATGACGACGACGATGATGATGATGATGATGATGATGATGATGATGATGATGATGATGATGATGATGCTGACGATGACGATGATGATGATGATGATGATGATGATGATGATGATGTCGATGATGGCGATGATGCTGATAGTGATGATGATTCTGATGATGATGCTGCTGATAATGATGATGACGATGATGGCAATGCTGATGCTGATGATGACGATGAGGATGTAGATGCTGCTGATGATGCTGATGGTGATGCTTATGCCGCTGATGATGGTGATACTGATGAGGCTGCTGCTGCTGATGATGATGATGATGACGCTGATGCTGATGATACGGCTACTGTTGCTGCTGATGCTGCTGCTGATGATGACGATGAGGAGGAGGAGGAGGAGGAGGAGGAGGAGGAGGAGGAGGAGGAGGAGGAGGCTGCTGACTGCTGACTGCTGACTACGTTGAACGGGTCATCTCGCTCGCTCCGCAGGCGAGGGCTCTCGCCGTGCTGACGGCTGCAACGCCGACTCCCAGGCGGGGTTATCACTCAACCGTCCATCCAGCGCCAGCCGAGGCCAAAGAGGCCCTCCGAACAACGCCAGACAAACGAGGCCCAGCCGCAGACTGAAGCCCACAGAGCCCCCCCTCCAAAGAGGCCTAGGTGGACGACCCGAGGGAGATAGCCCCGCCAAGCCTCTACCACTCCCGAAATTATACCCCGCCCTCCACGCCCAGCGCGACGTCGGGCCCGAAGACGAGCTCCTCCAACTAGAAGCTGGCTTCCAGCACCTCGAAGATGCCGAGAAAGCCAACCTGGCTATGAGGCGGCCGTCTCCTTCGGCCACATATTTAAGTCCTCGATGTCGAAGCTTGCCTCGAGCCCCGCGAAGACCTCAGAGCTGAGCAGTGCCTGAGCCTCCAGCGCCGCAAGGTCCTGCAAAGACCTGCCGTCGTCGCAACCCGCCTCCGCGGCCATCGCAAGGCGGCTCTCCTTGCACTGCATCCTCAGCGAGCCGAGGAAGTCTTTCGCGGGGACGCCGAGCGAGTTGGCTGCCTTCTCCAGCTCGCTCTCCTGGAGCTCGCCGCGCTCGAGAAGCCCGCACACCTCCTTTGCTGCTGTGGAGAGGTTGCGGCTCTCAGACTCCTGGGGGCCCTCGGAATCGGACTTCAACTCCAGGACCTTTCTCTTCTTCTTCTGTTTCTTCTTCTTGGTGGTGGCGCTGAGCTCTTCGCCTATGTAGAAGCAGGCAGGGCGCACACCATCTCGATCAGCTTTGCCTGCCTCGGAACCTTTGCTGATTTCCAGCTCAACCTCCGCGAGGTTACGGCCCGTGTCGTCTCCGAGGCCTGAGAACGGTGGAGCCTCAGAGTCGCCCAAGGCCTGCTTGCCGTCCTTCTCAGCCTCTACCTCGAAGGTCTTCTTGTGGAAGGCGCTCTCGAAGTGGTCACGCTCGTCCTTCAGCTTCCACGCGGCCGCCCTGGTCCCCATGGGCTCCATCGCCATGCCATGGGCTGCCTCGTCGTGCACATCCTCCTTCTGGAGGTGGCCTAGATCCGTCTGCGTGCCAACCTCCTTGAAGGACTCGCCAAGGTACCAGTGTATCACCCTGCACTCTTCCTGGCCTCCCAGAGCTTCCTGGCCAGGAGCCTCTTGGCCCGCACACTCATCAGACCCATGCACTCCTGCTGAGCCGCCGGTGGGGCCTCCACTCCCGCGTTGTGTTCTCCTGCTTGGCGACGGTCTTGGCCCCAGCCTGCTGCCGCCGCTTCTTTTCATTATTGCAAGGGTTGCTGTGCGGTGCTTTATCATGTCCTCCTTGCAGCACTGGAACAGCTTGCTGAGGTCGCCCCAGCCCTCCGTCCTGTTCCAGGACGTCCACAACTTCATCCTCCGCTTGATGACCTTTGACGGCGCGAGTGCCCCTGACACCCGCCTCCAAGGACACGGCGAACGAGGCATCCGCGTCCAGGGTGTCGCCGCCTCGTGGCGCCTCGACGCGACGACCGCAGTCTGGTACGCCGAGGGCTTGAACTTGAGCGCCTGCTGCTTGACCGCGATCGGTCCATGGTCCAGAGCCTGCTCCACGATCTGCTCTTTCTGCGGCTGCTGGTTGCGGATGGTCGGCCCGTAGCCCAGATCTCGCGCCACCGACGGCGGCGGCTCCATCCGCAGCCTGGGAGGAGCTCCATGACCCAGTCCAATCTGAACAACAGAGAGAACCTGCCCCTTGCCCATCAACTTCGCCTTGCTGATCGCCATGATGCACAGTGAGCTGAAGCTGAAGCCTGCGACCCAGACTCGCCTCCAGGTCAAGGATGAACTTCCCGAGGTGGCTGCCCATCAACGCCAGGAGCGCGGCGTCGAAGACTACCTGGATGTGGTCCATCAGGCCGTGAACATGGCGTCCCTCCCTGGCTCCTCCGCGCTGCGCCCCAGGAGGAGGAGGAGGAGGCGGAGGAGGAAGAGGAAGGACGAGGAGGACGAGGGAGGACGAGGATGATGATGATGATGATGATGATGATGATGATGATGATGATGATGCTGATGATGATGATGATGATGATGTTGATGATGATGATGATGGTGGTGGTGGTGATGATGATGATGCTGATGATGATGCTGATGCTGATGATGATGATGACTATGAAGATGCTGATGCTGATGCTGATGCTGATGCTGATGATGATGATGTTGATGATGATGCTGCTGATGATGATGCTGATGATGCTGCTGCTGCTGATGCTGATGCTGATGATGACGCTGCTGATGATGATGATGATGATGCTGATGATGCTGATGCTGATGATGATGATGCTGCTGATGATGATGATGATGTTGATGATGATGATGATGATGATGGTGATGCTGATGATGATGATGCTGATGCTGATGATGATGCTGATGCTGCTGCTGATGATGATGACGATGATGATGATGATGATGATGATGATGATGATGATGATGATGCTGATGAGATGATGATGATGATGATGATGATGATGATGATGATGATGATGATGATGATGATGATGATGATGATGATGGATGATGGTGATGGTGATGCTGATGATGATGCTGCTGATGATGCTGATGCTGATGCTGATGCTGATGCTGATGATGATGATGATGATGATGATGATGATGATGATGATGATGATGATGATGATGATGATGATGATGATGATGATGATGATGATGATGATGATGATGATGATGATGATGATGATGATGATGATGATGATGATGATGATGAGATGGAGGAGGAGGAGGAGGAGGAGGAGGAGGAGGAGGAGGATGAGGAAGGGAGGAGGAGGAGGGAGAGGTGGAGGAGGAGGACGAGGAGGAAGGAGGAGGAGGAGGAGGAGGAGGAGGAGGAGGAGGAGGAGGAGGAGGAGGAGGAGGAGGAGGAGGAGGAGGAGGAGGAGAGGAGGAGGAGGAGGAGGAGGAGGAGGAGGAGGAGGAGGAGAGGAGGGAGGAGGAGGAGGAGGGAGGAGGAGGAGGAGGAGGAGGAGGAGGAGGGGGAGAGGAGGAGGGAGAGGAGGAGGAGGAGGAGGAGGGAGAGGAGGAAGAGGAGGAGGAGGAGGAGGAGGAGGAGAGGAAGGAGGAGGAGGAGCGGAGGCGGAGGCGGAGGCGGAGGCGGAGGCGGAGGAGGAGGAGGAGAGGAGGAGGAGGAGGAAGGAGGTGAGGAGGAGGAGGAGGAGGGTGAGGATGAGGATGAGGATGATGATGCTGCTGCTGATGATGATGATGATGATGATGATGATGAGATGATGATGATGATGATGAGGAGGAGGAGGAAGAGGAGGATGATGATGCTGCTGATGATGATGATGATGCTTATGATGATGATGCTTCTGATGAGGAGTAGGAGGAGGAGGGAGGAGGAGGGCGGAGGAGGAGGATGAGGAGGAGGAGGGAGGAGGAGGGCGGAGGAGGGCGGAGGAGGAGGAGGAGGAGTCATCGAAGAGAAGTTTGATTATGTTTCTGTTTTTTTGCCCGCGAGGGGTGTAACGTGTAACGTGGACGTTCAACTTGCTGTCTTCTCCCTAGCTGCTATCCGCTGCCTTATCCTCTCCAGTCCTGGAATTAAAGATCTGCCTGGATCACCATCAGGGCGGATTGGACCACCCAGCCCGTTGAGCTGGCTGTTGAGTCCCGCAGCAGCTGCTGCCACCCCACTTCACTTAAGATATGGAGCACAACACCTGGGGCAGCACGATTGGACTGGGGATGGAGGCCACGGAACATTCGACTGAGGCGGCACTTGCTGGCAGAGGAAGCAGCGCATCCTCTGCACTGTTTTTCATGCTGACGGCTGCGACGCTCTGTGCTGTACGTGCCACATCGCTTGCAAACACACCATATTCGGACCCGACGAGGTACGTGTGTAGACCAGGTCGTGTCCGAGCGTCGGGCGAGCGAGGAACGAGAGCTGGTGTCTCTTTCCAGGGCAGCCCGACATATCCAGAGCCGCCGCATTCGTATCAGTACGCCGTGCATGACAAGCATGACAGATGAACGAGCCAGGTGTGCCAGGCACGACAGGTCACACGTGCCATCTGTGCGCACCTGTGCTCCTCTGGCGTGGGCCCTTCCTCTTCTGGGGAAACTGCGAGAACGGGAAGATGGGGGAGGGTGGCTCCCATGACTCGAGCGACAGCGCGGGCTTTGCCGACGAGGGAGTTGAGATCATCCCAAACCTCCTGAGGCCCCTGCGCGTGCAAGGAGAGGGCATTCTTTGCGAAACGATCCGCTCAACCATCGGCCCTCGCGATCATCCGCTCATCCTGCGGAAGTCCATGTATAACTCCATGCTGCGGTGAGCTGGGGTGTGGGTGCAGGGCCCGACGTTTTTCGACCCCTGGATCCCCCAACAACCTCTGCGCAGCCCCGCATACTTGTTCCTAGAAGAAACAGGCTGAGCAGCTGGGAGGTTGTGATACCGAACGGGACCCAAACAATCGCATTGTGGTCGCAAGGCGTCCCGGTGGGGTTCGGGAGGACTCGATATCTCGATATCTCGATATCTCGATATCTCGATATCGGGGGCGGGGGCTCGATATCTCGATATCTCGATATCTCGATATCGGGGGGCGGGGACTCGATATCTCGATATCTCGATATGTCGATATCTCGATATCGGGGGGCGGGGCCTGGCGGAGACTCGATATCTCGATATCTCGATATCTCGATATCGGGGGCGAGGCCTGGCGGGGACTCGATATCTCGATATCTCGGAATCTCGATGTCGAGGGCGGGGCTGTGCGGAGACTCGAGAAGTCGATATCTCCGTGCCGCGACTGGGAGCGTTTTATCCGATACAGCTGCCTACCGATGTCCACAATTTTGCAAACTGCGTCCAGAGGTCGAGATACCGAGATACCGAGATACCGAGATACCGAGATCTCGAATTAATTACCAAGAAGGCGCCCCCCCTCCCCCATCACTTCCTTGGCCCCGCCCGCCAGGGCCGCCCGCAAGGCCCCCGCGGTATGAACAAAAACATATAGTCCAAGCGAAAGTGCTCGCTTCCGCCTCGGCGCCGCTATCATTTTTGACGCAAGGGCTTCCGATGTATTGTTTTTTTCGCGCACGGAACGCATCCCCCCAAAACACCGGGGTCGTCACCGACCCGGTGTTTTCGAGGGTGGCGGTTTCCATCCCTCTCATCATTTTGTTTTTCCTGGAGAAGCGCCGGGCTCGGCGGATTGCTTCGGGCTCCTCGACGGTTGCGTCAATGACCGGGGGGGTTGGGGAGGGGACGGTGTTTCTCTTCTCTTCCTTGAGAGAGGGCAAGGGGAGCAGCGCCCTCCGCCTGCTCCTGCTCCTGCTGCTCCTCCTCCTCCTCCTCCTCATCCTCCTCCTCCTCCCAACATTCCTTTGCCTTCTCCCTCCTGCTTGGCTCAAGTCGGCGTGCGCTCTCGCCCCGACTGCTTGCACCCTCGGACATGTTGGCGCATATCAACGGCCCAGCGTCGGATAAGGATGAGGGGGAGGAGGAGGGGGAGAAGGAGAAGGAGGAGGAGGAGGAGGAGGAGGAGGAGGAGGGGGGGGATGAGGAGGAGGAGGAGGAGGAGGAGGAGGAGGAGGAGGGGGAAGAGGAAGAGGAAGAGGAGGAGGAAGAGGAGGAGGAGGAGGACGAGGATGAGGAGGACGAGGACGAGGAGGACGAGGAGGAGGACGAGGAGGAGGTGTTCCTGAGGGACCCTTGCGAACCTTTTGAGCCGTCTTGGCGTCTTCGGCCGCATCGGAGCCGCCCGTGCCAAAAACACCGTTCTGCCAGGTGACCCGGTATTTTTGCGATGTGCGTTTGGATGGTAAAATTTCAGCACTGGCGGTCAAAAATGTCACCAGCGCCGAGACGGGAGCGGGCACTTTCGCCCGAATCATGTAAATTCACACATCAAATGCACGGCATTCTGTCTCGCAGGCCGCCTTGGCGGAGACGCGCGGGGAGGCGGAGGAGGACGAGGAGGACGAGGAGGAGGAGGAGGAGGAGGAGGAGGAGGAGGAGGAGGAGGAGGAGGAGGAGGAGGAGGAGGAGGAGCAGCAGCTGTCCTTGACTATGGTTTCCGCCGAGCCCTGGGCTATATCGAGTCCCCGCCTTGCCGCGCCCCCGATACCGAGAGATCGAGATATCGAGATATCGAGTCCCCTTCTGGGCTCGCACCCGATATCGAGATATCGAGATATCGAGATATCGAGTCCCCGCCTGGCCGCGCCACCGATACCGAGATATTGAGATATCGAGATATCGAAACCCCGTCCTGGCCGCGCCCCACATATCGAGATATCGAGATATCGAGATATCGAGATATCGAGTCCGAGCGAAACAACCACCTTTGTTAACCGGGACTCCTGTGTTCCTCAGCCTGGGGTGTTTGTGGACGGCTCGGCCAGACATGACCTTTGAATCGAGCCACGACCTCCTCTGAGCCAGCCTGCAGAAACACCCCCGCGAAGGACGCTCGGGCAAGCTCACGAATCTGAGGCCTGGTGCACGACCCATCGACGACGCCATCCGACGCAGTCTCGAGAATCGTGAACTCCTGCAGAGCAGTCCCTTGGGGATTCGAAATCTCTGGATACATCATGTCCGTTAGGGGTTGGAACGTGAGGGAGGGGTGAGGGAAAACAAGGCGGGTCCAGAACGGGTGGGGAGGGCCAGCCTGAATTACTTCCTGCACAATATCTGGCTCTGCTGTCTGGGCCCTGACTTCCTCGACCTCGGGGCTGGGACAGGTCCAGGGCCTGTGGAATACACTGTCGTGTCCTCCTCACAGAAGGCATCGACCATCATCGATCTGGCGGCGATCACGTGTCAAGTCCGCCCTACAAACACAATTTGCTACAGGCATACTTCTGGCGCTGAGTGCAATTCTTAGACTTACATGCACCATTGCGCACAATATCAGGCCACACACGTGCATGATCAAAACTGTCCAATCTATGTGCCAATTCGCGCTCATGCTTACGCTGTACCGCATCT
Organism: Prorocentrum cordatum; assembly: GCA_963575745.1. Taxonomy (NCBI): domain Eukaryota; class Dinophyceae; order Prorocentrales; family Prorocentraceae; genus Prorocentrum; species Prorocentrum cordatum. Next base: position 1,140,513 of record CAUYUJ010022503.1, read on the forward strand.
CTCAGCATATATCTGATCATGCTCGGGGCCGTGTACACGAGTGATATTTCTACACCAATGTCGTCTTCCCAACTTGCGAAGTTCTTGGCTGTCCACCCTACGTGCTGGAGGGAAAGGGGCATACGAGACATGGGTCCTCGCGTGTGTCTCCATTGATGGTGGGGCTCAAGTCCCTCCTGCACGGTCTGGAACATACTCACAAGCTCGCGAATGCTGAACAACGATCGCTCCGATGCAACCACCGCTTGCCAGACTGCGACTGCCCACGAAACAGCAGGACGTCGGCCATCGGGTCGCCATGGAGCACCATCTTTGCCAGCAACGAGCCGCCTCGATGTGAGAGCGAGCGGAAACTGAGCAGCGTAGCGCGAGCTCGCTGCATTTCGCAGCCAGACATGCCGAGGATAGCACTGCCATATGCCAGTGCTGGCTTGAGGCCGGCCTGAAGAATTGTCGCCATACGGTGCTTACCATGTGAGAGCCATTTACGAAATCGAAGAACACGTGCGTGACGAAGTCGAAACTGACGAAACCGATCGCGACGTTTCCGACGAGCCCCTTTCGATGCCGTGATTTGCGCTGGCGTAAAATCGACTCCGACGTTGACGGGCGAGTACGTGATGGTACCCGCGGGAAGCCCTCGAATCTGCAGCTGACGAGCCAGAACCCTAGCTATTTCAGGGGAGGTTGCAATCGTGACGTAACTCGAAAGCCAAATAGGAAGAGAAAGCCTACCCGTGACATGTTCAAAGGCACCGATGGCGTAGACTTTAACGAACGCTTCATTGAACATATCTCCGACAGGGAGTCCACTTTCTGCAAAGAGTGCGACAGGATGGAAGGCAGGGCCTAGCCTAACCGGCCTCGGAGAACGCCACACATTGTACATCGTTTTGACTATGACCCTAGGGATGCCCCATCAAAGAGTTCGCGGTCGAAGGAGATCCAGCTGTAAATATTCGTAGTACTTCTTTCCGTCCCATTGGGCCCCACGAGCAGTTTTATCGTCAGCAGCCGCTATCTCCCCAAGGGCCGTCTGGGCCCACACACACACACACACACACAATATTCAGCACTCTTACCAGAACCGAACGCCCCATATGCCCAGGAGGAGGAGGAGGTGGAGGAGGAGGAGGAGGAGGAGGACCAGGAAGGCTGGGAGGGATTGGGAACAGGGATGTAAATGAGGGTAGTTTCGCAAGCGTGGGGGTGAGAGGAGGCGAGGTGGAGGGGGGCATGTTTTTTGCGGTGGTGGGGCTTGGGGTGTGAGAGCGGGCGAGCGGCAGCGGAAACAGTGAGTCGAGGGAAAGCGGGCAGGAGGGGGAACGAGAGAAGGGAGTGGACGCGACGCGAGATGGTGAGTGGGGGCGAGCGGCAGCGGAAACAGGGAGGCGAGGGAAAGCGGGCAGGGTGGGGAACGAGAGAAAGGAGTGGTGGACGCGACGCGAGATGTTGGAAGCCAGCCAACACTAACAAAGTGGGCGCTCCGAAAGGGCCTCGCCTTCGAGGATCGAAGGAGTTGCCATCTCTTCCTCGGCGGAAGGCGGCGGAAGGTCGGCGGAAGGGCGGCGGAAGGAGGCGGAGGTAACACGAGGGCGGTTCCGCCAGCGGAAGCCAGCGGAAGGGCGGCGGAAGGTGGCGGGAGGAAATCATGCGCCCCCAAGAGATGACAACATTTTTGGGTTCAGGGTTTCTGGAACCCGTCAAATGAAGAAGCCCGGACCTGGCCCTGTCGGTGTGACTGACGACTGAGTGGTGCACGCGAACTTCTTTTTCGCTTGGTCGAGAGCTGAAGCTATGAGTACCTTTGCAATAAGCTTGCTGGTCGAAGTCCGTACATCTGCAGGAGCAGTGGATGGGAAGGATCTGGGGATGGGCGAGTTGATGATGATGATGATGATGCTGATCGTGCTGCTGATGATGATGATTTTGATGATGATGACGATGAAGATGATGAGGATGTTGATGCTGATGATGCTGATGCTGCTGCCGATGATGATGATGATGATGATGATGATGATGATGATGATGATGATGATGAAAATGATGATGATGATGATGATGATGCTGATGCTGATGATGATGATGACGATGATGACGATGATGATGATGATGATGATGATGATGATGATGATGATGATGATGATGATGATGATGATGGCGATGGCGATGGTGATGACGATGATGATGCTGCTGATGATGAGGAGGAGGAAGAGGACGAGGAGGAGGAGGAGGAGGAGGAAGAGGAGGAAGAGGAGGAGGAGGAGGAGGAGGAGGAGGAGGAGCAGGGGGAATGGGATCGGATGGGTGAGGGGGAGAGAGGGAAGGGGAGGAAGAGAGGCAGGGGCAGGGGGTGGCGGGGTGGGGTGGGTGGGGCGTGGGGGTGCGGAGAGGCGGGGAGGGATGAGGGGAGCGCCCATTGCTTTCGCGTGCCCGTTTCTGGTCTCCCGAGCGCCGCGCGTAGGTCTTCTTCGGGCCGTACATCACCACGGCCCGCTCCTCAAGCCGCCGACTGCACCAATGACGACGACGACGACGGCGGCGGCGGCGACGGCGACGGCGACGGACAACGACGTAGCCGACGAGGCCGACGAAGCCGCGCCGATGACGATTGCAAGGACCACCCACCAAACACCCTAACCCAGCCCGAATGCCCCAATTTGCCCTCCATTCCCAGTGGGGGAGGGGGTCGGGGAACATGGGCAAAAAAACATCTGAAGCCCGTACACCCCCCAACCCAAAAATTTGGGTCTCCGGATTGGGTTGGGGTAGTCAGGCAAGGACCAGGAGCAGGACCAGGACGAGAGCGACTGCGCTTGGTGCCCGCCGTCGTGCCAGAACACGTGGGCCGGCGGGCTTCTCTTCCGAGGGCTTCTCCCCCTCGCTGCGCCCACCGGTACGAGGGGCCCTCCGTGGGGAGCGAGTGGGAGGGACCCCGTCCAAGGTGGGAGGATCCCTCGGGGAGGATCGAAGAGTGAGGGGTCGATTCATCGAACAGGGGATCGAGGATCGAGGATCGAGGACCGCGGATCGAGGAAGGAGGAGGAGAATGAGGAGGGGGAGGGATGTGAAGAGGGAGGGAGGGAGGGAGGGAGGGGAGGGAGGGAGGAGGGAGGGGAGGGAGGGAGGGAGGGAGGGAGGAGGAGGAGGAGCAGGAGGAGGATTCATCGAAGGGAAGATCGAGGACCGAGGATCGAGGATCGAGAATCGAGGATCGAGGTGGAGGAGGAGGAGGAGGAAGAGGGATGTGAGGAGGCGGAGGAGGGGCAGGAAGGGAGGAGGGGGATTAGGCTCAAGTGCCATCTCGGCGCAGGCCAGTCAGAAGGGAAGGAACTAGTTCGTCTGCGCCGTGATGCACCAGGGCTGGCCCAGCAAGTACTGTGCCTACTTGAGCGCCGAGGTCGAGCTTACAGTTCTCGTCTTCGGTGAACGCCAGGCTAATTCGCTTCTGAGAGGTATCGCCGGTGCACTTGCTGTGGCTGGCCTCTGCTCCTGACCATGGGCCTCCAGCCCGGTGCTTGAGCACGCAGTTTTTATTACCCTCTACTGGCACGCCTTACGAGTTGTTGTCTTCTTCCCTCTTGGTACGAGACAGACCGTGGGTTGGTGGTTGGATTGGTGGGTATTCACCATGTGTGACGTATCGAATTTCCGTTTCTGGTGCTCGTGCAGGCCTGGCTCTTGGATTCTATGAAGGTGGAGTTTTGTTTTTGGTATTGTCTGTGGCCGCAGCGTTGTGGGCGCCCGCGGGATAATTGGGATAATTGTTCCCAGGCTGATGTGATTGTGTGTGTGTGGCTTCCTGGTGCCAATCAGCAGCTCGGCCATGCTGTCATGGGTTCCCAGCGTGTCGGTTGCGTTCTTCTTGAGGCTTGCCAGTGGCGGATTGCTGCTTACCTTTAGCTCGTCAGAATGTGATTCTGCACGAGGCTGTAGCCCTCTGGTGCCAATGGCGGGGCGTGCTGGTATGGTCGGCGGCGGTTATTCGTGAATTGGCGCGTGGGCCTCGTCTTGTTCCTAATTCCGCTGGTGTCGGAGCAGCTGTTCCGGGGCTTGGCGTTTTTAACCTGTGATATTGTGTGTGCTGGCTTGGCTGAGTGCCCGATGGCGTAGCTTTCTGGTATCAGTGTCGTGGAGCTGGTTTGGTTGGCGTTCGGCTTCTTCGTGCACTGATGTATAAACTTCGATTTCCCGGAGCCCGAGGGGAGGTGTGGTTTGCTTGACCTATTCATTTCAGATGCCTTGAAGCTTTGAAGGGGGCTGAGGGGAAGGCGGGATGAGAGTAGAGTGAGGGGGAGAGAGTGAATGGAATAGGGAGGTGGATGCGAAGCCGAGAAGATGGAAGGAGGGGATGAGAAGGATGACAAGGGAGGTGGGAGAAGGATGATGAGGATGATGATGATGAGGAGGAGGAGGAGGGGGAGGAGAACGAGGAGGAGGATGAGGAGGTGGAGGAGCAGGTCGAGGGATGAACTCGGAGTTTGCAGGGCCTTCTAGGATGCTGGGGTGCTCCAGGAGGCCATGGGGGGGTCCCTCTCCCCCCTCCTTTCCTTTCTCCTCCCGCGAGGGAAGGGGGGGCAGGGGGAAAGGTGAGAACCGGACCCGCGGTCGTCACGATGGCCTCCCACTGGAGTTCCTCGAGCCCCCGTCTCCGTACCTCGTGTAGAGCCGTGCCTTATTGGACCGGTCGCCTGTCGGTGGGTGCACGGCACAGGCTGGCTGTCGGGCCTGGAAGATGGGGCACCGCATCGGGAGGGCAGCGCTCGGCTGGGAGTTGAGGCCCCGAGGGGAGGGCGGCTCACTCCTGGCCGCACGGACTGTGGAGGGTGGCACCGCGCGTGCAGCTCCATGCCCCAGGGGAGCACCAGCCTGCAGGGGCGGTGCCTCTCTTTGGGCGGCGTGTGGTCGCTCCTTCGTCCGCTGCGACTCGTGGGACGCGGATCGCGTGCTCGGCTTCCTGGTCGCCACGGGTGCGCGTTTCGCCGCGGCCGCGTGTCGCGTGTCGCGCCGTGGTGGTGGTGTCGTGCTGTCCTGGTGCGGTGGCGTCGGGATGTCACCGTGTCGCTTTGCCGTGGAAGCTAGCAGCAGACGCCAAGATCTATACAGTCGTCACAGCATGCAGTCTTGGCCCAGCGCATATGCTGACAATTCCGCTAAGATCAGCACGTGTCCTTCCAGGTCCGTTTGATTGCACGCACAGGGGTATAGTGCACAGGGGTATAATGCTCTCACTGCTCTGAATAGCTTCTGCCTGCTCATTAGAGATGCGGACACCGTGCGCAGGAGGTCTCGTCATAACTTTCCAGGGCTGCGTCTCTCACAACTGACACTCGACATCACACACGTGTAACGGCGTCCGTTCTGCAAGGCAATGCGCCCCGAGTTTGCCTCATGGCTTTAGTTGGAAACGACTGCTCGTACATGCTCAGATGGTCTTATGGTTTTGGTACACGGATTGGGGATTGTGACAGTTGCCATTGGATCAGTTGGGCTCCCCAGCGAAGCACCTGGACAACCACCTGCCGCATTGTTTTGATATTTGTGTTTGCTGGCGGGCTGATCCACGCATCCACATCGGTTCGAGGATTTCCGAACAACCATTTGTTTTCGGCAGAGTAGATAAGGCGATTGTGCCTTCCTGTTAGCACGGCGGCGTCGTTTGGCAGGCCAGCTTTCCACGTGCCAAGCATCTTGTGTACCGAGCATGCGCCGCGCTGACGATGTGCTTCTGCGCGCGCGTGTGACGCGCACAGCTGCCACACGTGCAGACGCGATCACCGCAGCTGCCCCCGTTGCTCTCGTTGAGCACTCTGGCCGCGCTGGCTGGGCGCCGCACCCCCTGGGTGCGCAGCGCACGGGGCGTTTGTGAACGGCGACGTCGGCTTGGTGCGCCTTCGTGAGCCGCCCCTCCTGCTCGTGTGCGCGGGGGGTTGATCTGCAACGTTGCAAAGCACAGGAGTTCGACTTCGAGACCTGCGATCGAGCCGCGGGGGGCTCGTCAGAGACCAGTGCGTAGTTTTGGTACGATGCGGCGAAAGAGTGCATCGAGCGCAAGCTCGCCAGGAATGCGGCCTGTGCGCTCCTGAAGGCAGCCACTTTTGGTTCAAAGTGAGAAGGGGGCTGATGTGGTCACACGAGCCTCACGTCGCACGCCCCAGAACAAAAGCCTCGCCGTGTGTCCACTGGCGGAAGAGCGGGCGGCCGGCCGGCCGAAGGCGGCAGAAGTAAAAGTTGGGCGTCGACATTTTTTGGGGTCCAGGGCTTCTGGAGTCGGACGCATGAGCGACGCCAGAGAAGGGGTTCGTCTTCACCGACATTGGCGCGTAAGCTCCCCGCGTAAGGTCGCGCGTAAGCGCCCTCGTCTCCAGCGTGGCGTGCTGCGCTGGCGGCACGCGTAAGCCACCGCGTAAGGTCGCTGCGTCATCTGGCGTAAGACCCGTTTTTAATCGTCGCTCACATGGCAGTGGAGCTCTGCCCGTACTGCACGTGTCACTGATCGCATCACATCCTGACACACCTGGCTTGTCCCGGTGCCCGCACTGCGCCCCGCCGCCGCCGGGCCCCGGCGCAGCAGCCGCCGCTTACCCCGCCGGCGGGGCTGGCCGCGCCACTCGCTCCGGGTGTGACCCGTCTTCCTGAGCGGCCCTCGCTCCCTGTCTCCTCCTTCGGCCGCCCTCCCTACTTTCTCCCCTTTTAAGTCGCTTCAGCGGTATCCCCGTTTTGATGGTACTTCCGCCAGCGCAGTTACTCTGCCTAGCCGCCGATGCAAAAATGTAGTGCGCGTGCCTCGCGCGTGCCCTCCCGCTCTGGTTTTCCAGTTCCTGCTGCCGTCCTGCTCTGACGCGGGGCTCGGCGGCCCTCCTGGTGGGCGCGCCCTCGCGCTGTCCGTGCCCCTCCCGTCTCTTCCCGAGCCTCGCGTCCCCTGCAGAGCTTCAGGAAGAGGAGGGGGGAGGGGAGGAGGAGGGAGGAGGGGGAGGAGGAGGAGGAAGAAGAAGAAGAACCAGCATAATAATAACAGGACACATAACAATATTCATGCTGCTATTAATACTGACAAGACTAATCATAACAAAGTATAGAAAGGCGGCTCATACTAATACGCATACGATGAATAAGAAGGACACGAATCATAATAGTAAGAAACTAAGCATAATATTAATGCTACGAAGAAGAAGCAAACGAGCAAACAACACAAACATATTATGACGCATGATGCGAATCAGAAGAAGAACAACCATACTAGTAATAGTAACATTACTGATAATAGTACTAACGATCCTACGTATAAGAGGAACACTCGAATAATATTAAACGGACAAATGCTGATACTACTACTAATAAGCGGAGGAGGAAGAGGAGGAGGAGGTGGGGGGAGGAGGGGGATGATGATGATGATGATGATGATGATGATGATGATGATGATGATGATGATGATGATGATGTGATGATGATGATGATGATGATGATGCTGATGCTGATGCTGATGCTGATGATGATGCTGATGCTGATGCTGATGCTGATGAGGATCATGAGGGGGAGGAGGAGGAGGATGGGGGAGGAGGAGGAGGAGGAGGAGGAGGAGGAGGAAGAGGAGGAGGAGGAAGAGGAGGAGGAGGAGGAGGAGGAGGAGGAGGAGGAGGGGGGCGGAGGAGGGGGAGGATTGGGATTGGACTTGGGATCAATAACGAAGTCACATATATAAACTAGCCCATGGCCGAAGCTTTGGGCCGACGCCCTCATGTAAAACGGTCCAGGAACCCACGCCGCTTCCTGGAAATGCGGGCGGGATCACATGGCTTCACCAGCCCCCTCAAAACGAGCTCACCGAAAAAACCACAATCCCCGCACATCCAAACATTGGAATCCAGGGAACAAGCCATCTTGTGAAAACTGTGGACCTTGAAACCCTGCGGAGGCCTGAGCGCGCGACCGACACCTCCTCCAGAAGAGTGCAAGCGGAGTCAGCCAGGATGTCCTAGCTGAAGCTGTGACCGAGCACCGACATCGCGTATACTGCAAGCCTTTCTGATCCAACACCAGCAGCAGCAGGGGTGGGGAGGCGGAGGAACATCAACAGCACGCATGTAATCAATGTTACATGTTTTTCATCCTCCTCGGACGACTGGATGCTTCCACTGCGGCCAAGGTCGATCTCATGATCCTGCGACGGACCAACCTCGCTGTGTGTTCTGCCTCAGCCACCTTCGACAGTTCGGCTTCCGAAGCCCTGGCAAGGGGTGCTGTCTCTCCTGCAATAGCGTCGGCCGCCTCGTTACTTGCAATCATCCAGTAGGGGAAGCGCGGACAACCGTCAAGGACATTGGCATGTGACGCAACTTCCAATACCACCGCGGAACCGCTGCGAGTCTTCAACAGCTGACCGATCGATTTCCATATGCCACCGGGCTCTCCATAGGGATGATCACAGTTTCTGGAACCCCACCCCCTGGAAACCTCGTCGTTATCCGTAACGTAAACCAGATCTCCCTCGGACGACCTGATCGACCCCCCCAAAGCAACCAACTCCCCCCCGTGGAACAGACTTAAACGATGGGGCCGAGAACACAACGCGTGACAGAAGTAGCGGCGCACACAGCGAACCCAATTCTCCGTAGCCTATCTTTCCCTCCCTCCTTCCCAGCAGAAGCATCGCCAAATGCATAAAAGGGGTGCCTCGGGCGTGCCCTTTCCCAGGGCGCCTGCAGTCAGTTGCTCCGTGCAAAGATCTGCGGAGCGCCAGCATTCCTCTGCCGGCGGAAAAGTGACCTGAATCCATGCAGCTGGCAGTAACCCTCGATGTCAGAAACATGCCTCTGTAGGTCCCTGCGCCGAAGCTTTCGGAACTAAGGCGTCCGATTCACTGAACGCTGAATGGGAAGAATTGCTGGGGCACAGCCAATGACGAGGTGTTGGGGTTTCTGGGGTGCCCTCCCTTCCTTCGATCCTGCATCTGGGGCAGGCATTCGAGGCGACGTATCCCCTGCAACCAATAACCTCTCGTTGCGATACACATGGGAGTTTCAGCGAGCGATCTGCCGTGCTTAGCTCCTTCGAGCTGCCGCATCAGGGCGCGAAGCGAAAGGTTGTCCACGCCCCCCGTAATACCAGACCCGCAGAAATGAGATTCGGTTGCTGTCCTCTGCTGAAGCTGTAAGGTCTCCTGGAAATCCTCGAGTAAACCCCTGGCCTCATCTGCTGGAAACGTCCACTGACAACGATAAACACCCCCAGACATCACATGACCACTCGGCCCTCTGCAATCATTCGGTGCCGCAGGAGTCCATCCGACTCCCAGTAGATGAGTTATCGCGGCCGACAAAGGGCTTCGAATATGTTTAGATCTTCTATCAAGGGGGTAAAGTTTCAATATCCCTACGAACAGCTTGCCGCACTGAACATTCCAGCGTGAGAAGAAGGCAAGTGAATCCAACAATCAAGCCATGTGCGAATGCAAGCTGTGGGGGGCGCGATGCCTGGGCCCCGCGTAGGCGTGTGAATCTCCAGCAAGTTCGTGGGGCACTTCACTCTCTTACCCGAGCCCGAGACTGCGCCCGCCCGTTTTCGTAATCTCTGAAGCTGCTCCCCAAAAACTGCATAAATCTCCATCCCGTAATTAGAACGAGCCTGCGGTCCCGCCAGCTCAATCTTCTTGGTGATCAAATACCTACGCGCCGCTATGGCGTAGCCCTTGAGCTTGCGATGCTGCGTCATTTCCTCGACTGCCCTCTGCCGCCTGGCCGTCCTCGCCTGTCTCCCTCCTCCGAGGTCGATGCCCAGGTGCGGGGCCTGAGGGGCCGCCGTGATCTTGACTCCGCGACGCTTCGGGCGAGAAGCGATCTGCTCGGCGGCCGATTGCACTTTTGTCGGCAAGCTGGAAACTGTAAGCCTGCATCTCGTCTGGTGCAGTCTGAATGACATCGACCGTCGACTTGGCCACTGACTTCGAAGTCCCTAAGACTTGTAGCATCAAAACATCACTCGAAATCGTTTGAGTAGCTACAAACTGCAGTAAGCTAAACATCTAGCGAAACGAGTTCCATTGTGAAGGCCCTGGGCGATCGATTTGGCTGGCTGGAACGCTTTGCTGTTGGCTCCATTCTGGCTCAAAATACGAGGCGCCATGCATTGTTGCAACTCTAATTCCAAGATGACCGCCGGGAAGCCTAACCGCAGTGCCGTGTTAACCAACATGTCCCATCTAATAGGATCGTAAACTCCTTTGATGTCTAAAACGGCTTGCATGACTGAAATATCTAGACGTTTGCAAACTTCGGCGTCTAGATTCCTGCGGAAGGCTTCCCGCAGAACCGAGTTGCCCGATACTGCCGCATCCCAAGCTGGTGTAGTCTGCCGTGGCAACTGCTTAGAAATGCCGTCACGGGCATTCGACAATGCGCCGCAAACCATGCATATCAGACCAATCACCCTGTCCCCTCCCGGCTTCTTCGCCAATGGCCTCCCCAGTGCCGCCAGAAGCTGCCGCGGCCATGTGAGCGCCTGCTCACAAGCTGTGTGCACACTGCAAAAAGACTGGGGCGCGATATCGGGCAGCCGCTCGAAGTCGAGCGGGGTAAACTGATCGATGCCAAGGCCAGCCGAAGGTGGCATCTTCTTGCGGAACCCGCGGGGTCCTGAACAGTTAACCCAGGAAGATTCTCGGAGGAAACCGCATCTCTGATTTCCCCGAAGACTTCCAAAACATGGTCCTGAGAAACTGGCTGGTCGGCCCAAAGCTGATGACATTTCTCGGCTTTGGCGTCGGTCGCATCCTTCGGATGAAAAACTGCTTGCCCACAATAGTGCTGTTCATCGCTGGCTATGGGCTCTGCTCGTAAACTGCGGAAGACCTGGCCGTGCTTGGTGTCGTCGACGTTCCGGGCTTGAAACCAATGAAGTGACTGCCTAAGCGCGCCTCTGGGCTCGCCTGGATATGAGCTCAGCCCACTCGGCGATCTCATCCAAGAAGCCGTCCCCAAGACTGCCCAGATTCCCCAGATGATGAGCCCAAGCCTCGAAAGTGGGCTCTCGGCGGGCCTGCTGGAGGACCTGCTGGGCCTGCTCTGGGGCATCCCTCGCAAGATCCCTGCCAGTTTGAATGAGAGCATCGATTTGCTGGGCCCCACTGTGCCGCTGTCTGCGCCGAAGGAGCCTGTGGGTAACAACGTGCACTCGTGCCCACTATGTAGCCACTCGGTCGGTCGCGGGAGCTCGCGATACTTTTGCGCTTGCTGGACTGACTGTTGCTGCAGCTCTGGTCCTAAAGCGCGAGACCGATCGCGAAAATGATGATCGCAGGGCTCAGCCGAATGATGTGCCGAAATACTGCGTCCTGCTGCCTGCGCCCATGTTGCGAAAAGCCCGCCGATCTCCAAAGTAAAAGGCCCCCCAACGGCAAATGTGTGCGAATCTCGAATGAATTGCGCCACGTCATCCCGAGTTTGAGCGCGAAAGCCGACTTGAGGCGAATGGTAACACCATGTGGAGACAGGAAGACAAATGGACACACTGTCAACACTGGGCGCAGCTCGGTTAGCCTCCGCAGGGGGTTCCACGCTTCAGGGGCTGGGGGTCCGTGAATTCGACTGTTCATTCTGCTGAGCCCCAATGTGATCTTCATCTTGCTGTGTATAGGGGGAAGGAGCCGCAGCGCCTCCTTCCCTCTGCTGCGGGCCTAGCAAATCACAGAAAAAGAAGCGTCGCATGCGGATCTGAAGGCAATAATGGCCTTCTCGCGCGCATGCTGACGCTCCAACTTGGGCTGACTCGAACGGCTCCCTGGCTGAGGGAGAGCGCCTGGGCGCTTGACTTGCGGGAGCTTGCTGGCGATCGACAAACTACGTGCGATGAGTTGGCGCCCCGAACCTGCCAGGGATATAATGAGTTCGTAATGCGTGCCCCATGGCGCGTCATGCTTGTCAACAATTGCTCTCAAATACGTGCGTGCCGAATTATTATCGACCAAATAATCGACGTGATTGCTGCCCGCGCCCGTGACGTATGCGGCCTCGATGTCAGCTGTGACTGTCACAGCATCAAGGCGCTCTAGAACCCTAGCCTTCCCTTCTTGATTTCCGCTGGGCCCATGTCGCCCAAGATGATCCAAGGCGGGGCCGAATAGGTGGCGTGCGCTCTTAGCCTGGTGAGACGCCTTGCATTGCCCCCTGTAAATCCTTGTGAACGCAGCCCGTAGAACAGAATGAGGACAATGGAATAGCCTTGCGCACGCACAATGATTGGGGGGGGGCCGTCCAAGGGCGGGGCAGGAGGGGAGAGCGAGATCGGGAAGGGACTGAGCCGAACCTGCCAAGACCGCCTGCCCGTGACCTTCGACGAAAAAAGCCCCCCCCCCCCCCCCCCCTCGCCCCCGTTCGCGCGGGCGGACTGGGCCGCGGGCGATTCTTTCCCCGACGGCCGAGCACGGTAAAAACGCATCGATGCGAGAGAGCGCGAAATTCCTTGGTCCATTTGGGAATGTTGGCCTCGTCGATGTGGGTCTCCACGAGGCCCCGGACCTGAGAACGCGCAATATTCTGACGGAAAATACTGGAAGCTTGGGGCCCAAGCTGGGTAATGTTATTGCAAAAAAGAATGACAACGCCATCACTGCCCTCGCTGCCTTCACTGTCGGCTTGCTGCCCGCCCGAATCATCGCGAGAGACTCGAGACGCAGCCGGTGCGACTGAAGGAGTAGAAGCCGATGCCGTACTCGTAGAGCTGGCCAGACGCCATGCACTGGATCAGATTGATCGTGATGTGCCGTGGCCGACCGCACAGCACTGCCCTTCGCACCTGCCAACTCAGCCGAATCCAGCTCTGGCTGCAGTCCAACCGCCGCAACAGCAGTCCCTTGAGCGCCTGGCAGAGTGAAGACGGCTGCGGGGTCCAGGCGTGCACGAGACCCATGGTCGCAACGGCCGTGCCTGCGAGCGGGCCCAGGCCGCCGTCGCCTCCACGAGGACTGCCGCCTCGCCGATGGAGGCGCTCTGCCGCCCGCCTGTCCTCAGGCGACGGGTGGGGCACCCGCCCCTCTGCTCGCTGCTGCTGCGCGTGCCGCCTTCTCCGCCGCCTTGGCCCCAGCCTCGCTGATGCGCGCCGCCTCGGCCTGTAAGTCGCCGTCGGCTGGGGCGCCCGCTGCGGACGCTGCGCTGGCGGACCCTGCTGATGGCGCGGCCGCCGCGCCGCGGAGGTGCTGTCCTCCGCGCGGCGCTTCTTCTGAAGACGATCCTGCAGCTGCTTCTGAAGGGCCTGCTTCTTCTCGAGCCACTTTGCACGTCGGAGCCCTTGACCTCGACTTGTTCCTTGACTGCGCGAAGCTCCTTCTCGATGAGACGAAGCTCCTTGGCTTCCTCCTCAGTGATGCCCTCGATGCTGTCAACATTCAAGAAACAGGTCTCGTCGAAGTTGAGCTCGAAGAACCCTTCCTTGGCAGCAGGAGCTTCAGTGCATATGCCCATGCTGTCGGCGAGCGCCTCTGCCGCCAGGCGCCGCTGCTGTTCGGCCTGCGCCAGCGCCAAGGCCATCTCAAGTTCGTGTTCTTCAGCCCAACACGGCCTGAAGAACACGAACGTGAAATGGCCTTGGTGCTGGCGCAGGTCGACACGGCCTGCGCCGATTGGTCATGTTTCCAAGTCGTATCCTTGACTGCGCCTGCGGCCCTCTTGACCGCTTCGTTTGGGCTGGTCTGACTGGCTGCTGGAAGTTCAGCACGCAAGCGATCGACCTGAGCTTGCAACGCTGCCTTCAAAGTGATGCCATCTGTCATGCGAGCGGCCGCCTCTAAGGTTTCAAGCGTCGACGACGGTGTCGCGGGTGTACCGCCTCCCAGACTCGGCACAGCTGACTGGCTGCCGTCGGACAACGCGAGGATTTTGTCACCATACTGCGAATTGCTCTTCTTCTCGGACTTGCCATCCTGATGAAGCTGAAACCACTGACCGCACACGCAGTACTGCTTCCTCTGAACTAACTTCATTGCACTCGCATGTTTCGCAGCTTGGGCACTTGGTCCACAACCTGCGCCCCTTGCCAACAACTGAGCCGCCTTTGCCTCTTCTGCTCGTGAGAGAAATCAAGAGTCCCCTTTAGCCACCGTGCGGGCAGCACAGCGCACGGGCCCCTCAAGCACCTCGAGGAAGGTAGGGACGGGCCAAGAACCTGCTCTGCGTGCGGGGACGCAAGGACTTGGTGCTCGCGCCCATACGGCTTGAGGGGAGGAGGGGGAGGAGGGGGAGGAGGATAGGGGAAGAGGGGGAGGAGAGGGAGGCGGGGGAGGAGGAGGAGGTGGAGGAGGAGGAGGAGGTGGAGGAGGAAGAGGAGGAGGAGGGAGAGGAGGAGGAGAAGGAGGAAGATGAGGAGGAGGAGGAGAAAGAGGATGGAATAGGATGGAGAAGATGGAGGAGGAGGAGGAGGAGGAGGAGGAGGAGGAGGAGGAGGAGGAGGAGGAAGCGAGAGCACTCCTCACAGTTGCCCTGGAATGTCCTCTCGCGGGCGCCTCGTCCGCGCACTGCTGCAAGGGAGGGAAGCGCGCAAAAAACCGGACACCTCTCGTCGGCAGTGTGCCTTCGGCAGCAGTAGCAGTACGGAGGCTTTGCCAATGCTGCTGCTGCTTACCCTTGTCGCTCTCCTCGCCTGCGCCGGGTTTGCCCGCTTCAGCCCCCGCCTGCGAGGTCTTCTTTGCGGCTAGCTTGTGGTGCAACGGCGAGCTCTCGGTTCCGATGCTGCGCCGCAAGGCGCGAAGGGCGATAGAGTGTTAACGCCTGCCGAGACGCAGTGGGCCTGGGAGAGGAAGGTGCTGCTGCTGCTGACTATGATGATGATGATGATGATGATGATGATGATGCTGATGATGCTGATGATGCTGATGATGCTGCGGATGATGACGATGATCATGCTGATGATGACGATGATGATGCTGGTGGTGATGATGCTGATTCTGATGAATATGTTGCTGATGATTATGATGCGGATGTTGATGATGCTGATGTTGCTGAAGACGATGATGGTGATGCTGATGATGCTGCTGATGGTGATGGCAATGCGGATGTTGATCATGCTGATAATGAATATGACGATGTTGATGCTGGTGCTGATTGTGATGATGATGGTGGTACTGGAGATTATGGTGATGATGCTGATGATGTGGATGAATGTGATGATGCTGCTGCTGATAATGCTTATGAGGATGATGGTGATGATGATGCTGATGATGATGCTGGTCATGCTGATGATGGATCTGAGGATGAATGTGATGATGGTGAGGATAATGGCGATACTGGTGATGCTGCTGTTGATGATGATAACGATCATCATGATGATTACGATGGTGATGATGACGATGCTGATGCTGATTACGATGATGCTGTTGCTGATGATGGTGATGCGGATGTTGATGATGATGATGATGATGATGCTGCTGAAGATGATGATGGTGATGATGATTATGCTGCTGATGATGGTGATGGTGATGCGGATGTTGTTGATGAGTACGAGGATGATGGTGATGATGATGATGCTGATGATGGTGATGCTGATGACTCTGATGATGCTGCTGCTGATGATGATGATTGGGCTGATGATGGTGATACTGGATATTATGATGATAATGCTGATAAGGTGGACAAGTGTGATGATGCGGCTGCTGATAACGAGTAGGATGATGGCGATGATGATGATTATGCTGCTGATGATGCTGATGCTGATGGGTATGATGATGAATATGATGATGATTATGATGATGATGACGATGATGATGATGATGATGATGATGATGATGATGATGATGATGATGATATTGATGATGCTGATCATGACCATGATGAGGTTGTTGATGTGGTGGATGATGATGCTGATGCTGATGATGATGGTGATGATGAGGACGAGGAGGAGGGAGGCGGAGGGAGAGGAGGAGAAAGATGAGAGGGGAATAATAATAACAAGAAGACGAAGAAGAAGAGGAATAATAATAATAAGAAGAAGGATGGTGATGAGGAGGAGTGTATAAGTAATGCTTTACCAGTTTCTGCTCGAGCTGCTCCCCCGTGTCCACCCCCCAAGCAAGCACGGCCTTCGGGAGGGGGCGCGCCAGCGAAAGCAGGCTGCTTGTCCTCCTCCTCCTCGTCCTCCCTCCTCGTCCTCCCTCCCCTCTCGGGGGCAAGGATCGGGGGGATAGGCATATGGCGGAATCGCCTATTAATCGCCAAGAGGAGCGCGATAGCCCCAACCTGCACAGGAAGGTGCGGATTCACTATCGGGGTCCTATCGCCGATGTATGGGCGATGTATCGCCGATTCGAGGTCGATGCATCCCCCCCTATGCCAGTCCCTCCCTATTGTTGCCCCTCACCCTCCTGGGCTGGTGCTCTGCATGGTAAGTCCTATTCCTCTCAGTGGGGAGGCTGGCAGTTTCCATCATTCAGACAGGAGGGCTGGCCCTCTGCTGCCCAGACCTGGCCTCCTCTTCCTGAGGAGGGGGTCCCTTCATCGGAAGCCTGTCAGCGATACACCCACCGGCAGCCAGGACATTCTGTTCAAACGCAACAGGCCACCGCTTCGCCTGCGCCAGGGCGAGACTGCTCGTCGCCCACTCGAGTTACGAGCCCTTTACCAGCCACCCGCAAATGGTCCCCAGTCGTTTCAGCCACCTCGAGATTGTGAGCATGCACAAGTAGGTCACCGTGATCATCTGGAGTTGCCTCAGCAATTCCTTCAAATGACTCCAAGTCTTTCAGCTCAGGCAGCGTTGGTGATCGTTGGCGCAATGGGTCCTAGAATATGCAGCTGCCTGCGGCAACTCCCGCCACCGTGCCAGCGCAGCACTCTGTTTGGCGACGCTTTGGGCATTGCATAGAAGGCCATAAGATGTGTCACCTCTCGTCTCTATTCCTGCAGGAGTTCTCATGCGGGCTACCCCGGCCGTCTGGGAGCTGTCTGGGGATCTGTGCGGCCCTCTTGCGGCCCTCTTGGGGCTCTCTGTGGCTGTCTTGGCATCGTTTTGGGCCACCGCCCTTGGCCCCTCCGGGGATTCTTGGGGCGGTCTTGGGGGCGCATCGTGGGGCTCTCTTGGGCCGTTCTCTGCTCATCCTCGCCCTCCTCTCTCTGCCGTCCCCCCTGCTCACCCGCTCCCTTCCTCCCCCTCTTCCCCCTCCTCCCCGTCGGTCCGCGGAGAGGCCTAAGTCAGGCAGCCGTGGAGCACACTCCAAGCGGCTGTCCGGGCGAGCTCTGTTTCTGCCTTGTCCGAGCTGGCAAGAAGTTGAGTTGTGCTCTGCGCGAACTGTTTTTGTTCCGCCTCCCCTGCTGTCGAAGGCTGTGGGCAACACTGCCTGCCAGTGGCGCGCTCTGCGCCTGAAATTCTGGGCGAGGGGATCGTTCGGGCCAGTGGGACGGTGATTTCATGGGGGCGGCAAGGAGGGAGGAGGGAGGGAGGGAGGGAGGGGGGAGGAGTGAGGAGGAGGAGGAGGAGGAGGAGGAGGAGGAGGAGGAGGAGGAGGAGGAGGAGGAGGAGGGAGGAGGAGGAGGAGGAGGAGGAGGAGGAGTAGGAGGAGGAGGAGGAGGAGGAGGAGGAGGAGGAGGAGGAGGAGGGGAGGAGGAGGAGGAGGAGGGGGCACAAGTTTCGGGGGGGGGGCACAAGTTTCATTCACTCTGGTTGCACTTTGCCCGTATGGCCGAAGCGCTCGCTGCACTTTTTGCACGGCCCGCGGGAAGAGACTGCAACGGTCGACCCCGGGCGCCTCCCTATAATGAGTACACCACTCCGTTTTTTCCAGGAAGGGTCACGAGTGCATCACTCCGATCTCCAGGAAGGGTCACGAGGACCTAACGAGGATCAGGACACACTTATCTCCAGATCATAAGGGCCCGGCCGACTATTCTGCGCGAGCAGGCGCGTCACATAATTTTTGGAGCTCTGAAGTGTTTACCCATGCAATGCGCATTACGTCGGCCAGGGAATATTCAGGCCATTCCCTCCTCCTCCGCCTCCTCCTATTCCTTCTACTCCTCCTCCTGCCTCCCCAGCCTCCTCACTCTTGTCCTCGTCGTCCTCCATCTCCCCCCCCCTCGTCGTCCTCCTCTGTCCCCCTCCTCTCCCGCCATCGCCTTCACCTTCGCCGTTTCCGTTGCCGTCGTCGTCGTCGTCGTCGCCGTCGCCGCCGCCGTCGCCACCGCCGCCGCCACCGCCGCCGCAACCGCCGCCGCCGATGCCGCCGTCGTCCTCGACGTCGTCGTCGTCGTCGTCGTCGTCGTCGTCGTCGTCGTCGTCG
>CAUYUJ010022503.1:1163768-1198768 GCA_963575745.1 Prorocentrum cordatum
CTCGTTTGGTCCTTCACTGAATTCGGCGGTTGCTTTTAAACTCACGCCGTCACTTCGATCAAACCTACTTGCCTGCCAGACTTCTCCGGCGCGACGCCGCGCGCGCGCGAGCGCCTGACGAGTAAAAGTGTGTGTGTGTGTGTGTGTTTGTGTGTGTGTGTGTGTGGGTGGGTGTGGAGGGCGCTCTCTGCGTGCTGCTGGCCGTTCAGCCCGCTTGCCCTCGGCACTGCTTCCCCAGTGTGGTGCTGTCGCTTTGATGTGCCGCCTGTCCCTGACATCTTGTCCTCGTCCCTTGTCCTCTCGCCACTGCCAGTTCGGCTGCACTCCACCTCGATTTCCACCCTACGTTCGCTGCTGTTTGTTCCTCCACCTTCACTGCCCTCGCCCGCGTATCCGCGTGGCATGGCCGATCCTTGTGGATCCCTGCCCCATCTTCTGTCACCGAGCGCGCTCCACTACTCACAAAGGTTCGCCTCCACGTAAGAGATCGTAGATCCCCCGCGGCGGATCCAGGCCATTTGCGAGTAGTTACTTGGCGAGTAGTGAAACGCGCTCGTCTATTCTGAGGGCCTGGCTGCGCGCGCACTCTTTGTTCGCTCTCTGACCGACTATCTCCGCCTCGTCGCTGCGTGCGAGGCCGTGATCGCCAAAAAGTGTGTGTGTGTGTGTGTGTGTGTGTGTATCGCCAAACAGTGTGTGTGTGTGTGTGTGTGTGTGTGTGTGTGTGTGTGTGTGCGTGCGTGCGTGCGTGCGTGCGTGCGTGCGTGTGTGTGTGTGTGTGTGTGTGTGTGTGTGTGTGTGGTGGTGTGGTGTGGCAGTGGCTGTGCTAATTAGTCACCCGCGTCTAGTGCGACGGACTCGCCGAGCAAAAACGAAGCAGTGCCTCCTCCGTTTCCGTCCCCTCATCTCTCCGCGTTGTTCTCCCAGATCGCCACCCGGATGCGCCGCGTGTTGGCCGAATGTGTCGTGTTGTGGCCCCGCCTCGCCTGCTCAGCGCCCCTTGGTCCTTCCCCTCCTTGTTTCACTTTCACGCTTTCTCCTGTTTGATCCCGCGCCGTGCACTCACTTGCATCTTGGCGGTGCAAGCCTCCCCTCACCTGGGATCGCACGACTGTTCCAGCCGCCGTGAACTGAGCTGCGTTGCCATTCACATTGGATTTGCCCCATTTGCGTAGATCTCGCGAGTGCCTCATTCACCACGGCGTCGGAGGAATATGTGGGCGGTCTGGTGTATAGCCTGGCTGTGTCGTTGCGCTGTGCACGTGCATGTGTGTGTGTGTGAGTGTGTGTGTGTGTGTGTGGGTGTGTCATTGCTCCGTCTCGCGCTCTAACTGCTTCACTTCGCATGAATAGTCACGCTGTCCCTGGGCTGGCACTCGACTAGGAGTGGGCTGCCTCCTATCTGTTGGTGCGTTCGAACGTTTGCGGCAATCTCGAATTCACGACTACTTTCAATTCGACTTCATGTCCCCCCAGCCGCTTCCAACAGTGACAGGCATGAAGTGTGTAAGGTATGTGCAGTCGCCGTGTGTGTGTGCGTGTGTGAGAGAGAATGCTTATGTGCGTGCCGTAGCCTTTGGCTCAAGCCTCATCGGGGCCGGTGCCTCCCCTCCCTTCCTCCTCTCCCTCCCTCCCCTTTCTCCTTCCCTCAATCACCTCTCCCACTGCCCTTCTCCCTCCCTCCCCTCCCTCCCTTCCCTCCCTCCCTCCCTCACCTCCCCTTCTGCCCTTCTGCCCTTCTCCCTCCCTCTCCCTTCGCCTCCTCCGTCTCCTCGGCGCCCCCGGGGGCGGGCCCGCGATGAGCGGCGAGAGGGCTGCCTTGCTGGCCTGCCAGCAGCTGTGCGCGGCGGCGGGGTGCCCCTACCTGGTGCACGGCGCTCCCGCTGGCGTCGAGGGCCTGACGGGGCCGTTCTGCTGCCTGAAGTGCCAGGGCCGCCACTTCGGGCACGCCTGGGCAGACATCGGGAAGAGCAAGCACTACAAGCACTGCGAGCAGCTGAAGCCGCCCCCCGGCGAGGAGTTGGACCGCGCCGACCCGGACGACGTGACCGTGCCGCCGCCCTTGGACGCGGAGGGGCCCGCCCTGGACGTGGCGCCAGAGGCCGCCCCAAGTGCTGAGGTGCTTGAGCTCGCCAAGGAGCCCTGGTTTGAGGTGAGGGAGTCCGCCCTGTATTGCCTGGCGTGCAAGAAGTTCGCCACCGCAGGGCACATCGGGAAGGCCCAGCACACCCAGCGTGTGGAGAGGTTCATGCAGCCTGCGGAGGAGGCGGCCGCCCCGAGCTCCGAGGCTGCCGATGCGCCGCAGGCGCCGCGGCGGCGGGCCCCACTGGAGAGGCGGCGGCCTGGCGGTGGCCAGGGCGGGCCGACTGCGGGCGCGGAGAGGGCCCCGCTGCAGCCGCTGGCGCCGCGCGCGGCCGCCAGAGCGGCGGCCGGCGACGAGGACAGCTGGTGGTGCAGCCCAGACCCCTGGGCCGCGGGGCTCGCCGAGGAGAGGCCGCAGGCGGCGTCCTGGCAAAGGAGCCTGTTCCGCTCCTCGGAGTGCCCCGGCGACGCCGCGGGCGCCAGGGGCGAGGCCTCCGCGGGCGCTCCCGCCACGGGGCCGCCCGCGAGGCCAGCGCCGCGGGGCTCGGCCAGGGCGCCGCGGGCGGCTGCCACCGACCACGGCGCCGTGCAGCTCTTCGATATCTCCAGCGACGCGGACGCGGACGAGCCGCCGCTGGGCCTGGAGGTTGGCGCAGAGGTGCCGGTCATGTGCGACTACCTGGAGTACCTGGACGACCCCGAGTGCAACGGGCACGCGCACAACGGCCACCTCGTGATCTGGCGGGGCGAGAGGGTCTGCGTGCTGTACGTCGGCAAGCCTGGGACCGAGGAGGACGGCTGGCTCTACGGGGAAGTCCGCAGGCCGGGCCCAGGGAGGCCACCGGGCCGTGTGGGCTGGCTGCCGACGTGGACCGCTGCCCCCCCCCCCCAACCAAAACACATCTCTCTGACGGCTCTCTCCCGGACTTCCTCGGTTCGGTTGACCACCTCGATGGCTCTTGCTCCGCCTCGCCTGCTGCGCGCCGCCGCCACCACTCGTGAGTAGCGTCTGGGGCTCCCTGACCTGTAGCTTCCTCTCTCTGCCCAGACGTGTGGCATGCCCCATCGAGTGTCCTCCTCGTCCGTCTCCCCCCTCGCCGTGGCCCCGCCTGCCTTCCGCCGCCTTGCTGCCCTGTCTGCACCGCCATTGGGTGTGCCTTCACCCCCGCTTCCTTGCCTTCTTCTCTCTTGCTGCGCCCCACACTTGCTCGGCTGTGGCCGCGCCGCTGCTGTATCCTCCTGCAGACCTGCTGTTTAGTCCGTCCGTTCTCGCGAGTCTCCTCTCACGGCTGCCCCGCCGTGAGTTTCTCGCATCGAGGTCCAATACGGGTGAACCCTGCGCCACCCTGCCTGGTGGCTGCGTGAGGGCCTGGCGTGTTCTAGCCCTGACACTGCCTTACTTCGCCGCGTCGCTGCGCGCGCGGCCGCGACGCCAAACGTGTGTGTGTCTGTGTGTGTGTGTGTGTGTGTTGGTTCTCGCCGCCGCCGCCGTTTTAGCCCTCGGTGCACTGCCGCCGGCGTCTTCTCTTTCGCTGTCGTTGGTGGCCTCTGCTTTGCCCCCTCTCGTGGTTTCGGGCTCGGCGCCTCTTCGCTGGAGCGCGGACTGTCCTATCGCCTTTTCCGTTTGAGATGTCGAGCGTGACCCACGCTGCTGGTTATATCCGATTCCGCACCCGCGCTGGCCCTCTTTGGACAGTGAGAGTGTCTGCGTGTGTGTGTGTGTGTGTGAGTGAGTGAGTGAGTGAGTGAGTGAGTGAGTGAGTGAATGAGTGAGTGAGTGAGAGAAACGCAATACATTGGGCCGCAAATGATTAGTTGACCGCACATTGTAACATGCAACCAGGACTAGGAGCATATTCTGGTATGAACGAGCTGGAGAACGACCTCATCCCAATTCCAGTATCTTAGAATGTTGCTGGACGTGCCATGGGATGATTCAATCAGTGAGTGTGACCCCTGCAGGTCTCGCGTCCGGGAGTGGACGCTGCCTGTTCTTGATTGTACGCGATCAGGGCGGGGCAGCCCGTCACCACTTTGGCTGTTGCAGTTGCCGTCGGCCCTCACCCCGTTCAGTCACCGGACATCATCGGGCGTGCTTCTCGGACGCGTGCTGAGCGCCCCCCCCTTGGTTCCCCTCTGACGCCGCTCTTGGGCCTTCGATGGGGGCTGCCGCAGGGCGCGGGGAGGGCAGAGCGCAGGACCTGATCGCCTTCGCTGTGCTCTCTGAGCACTTCATCCCTCCGTTCTTGAACCTCTGCTCCTTCTTGTGGACCATCTTCCTTTCCCTCCAGGCCGCAGCCGCCGGTGGAGGCACACGAGGAGGACCAGGAGGAGGGTGAGGAGAAAGAGGACACACGGTGAGGAGTATTTCGTACTCCGCGGTCCGAATTCCACCCTCGCTGCATGACGTCCACCCCAGCGTGGCACAGAGCAGGCGAGGGAGGGAAAAGGAAGGATGGATGCACCCGCCAGCTCAGCTGCTGGCACGGGCGGGCAGGCGCCCTGGGTCCGCGATGAAGGCCCCCGACCCCGTACCACCGAGGCACATGCTCAGGCACCCTTCACCGGCACCCAGTCCTTGTGGGTCCGCGGGGGAGGCCCCCGACCCTCTGCCGCTGCAGGGGTACATGTAAGAAATCTCGAGCACATGGGGAGGAGGAGGAGGAGGAGGAGGAGGAGGAGGAGGAGGAGGAGGAGGAGGAGGAGGAGGAGGAGGAGGAGGAGGAGTTGGGGGGGGGGAGGAGAGGGGAGGATGGAGGATGGGGGAGGAGGAGGAGAAGGAGACAGGGAAGCAGGAAGGAGAGGGGAGCGCGGAGGCGGAAGGATGAACCATGAGGGAGGAGAGGTGCATCCTGCAGTAGGTCTCCCGCCTCCAGTCCCTCCTGCTTGCCCTCATCCCTCCCTCCCCCGTCCTCCCTCCCTCTCTTGTCCCCCTTCCCATTGCTCTTCTCTCCCCCGTCACTTTTTTCCTCCTCCTCCTCCTGCTCCTGCTCCTGCTGCTCCTCCTCTTCCTCCTCCCCTTCCTCCTCCTCTTCCTCCTCCTCCTCCTCCTCCTCCTCCTCCTGACGGCCTTGTGGGGCCTGCTCAGATTTGGCAGCGTGTTCCTCCGTGTGGTTTTCCCTTGGACCCGGCTGGGGATGCCGAAGGTTGTGAGGTACCATGGCCAGCTATCTCCGGCCTGGTCTGGTCTTGGGAAGCGAGCTTCAGGCCAGCTCAGCAGTTGGTGGCGGCCCAGGAGTGGGTTAAAGCGGCCCCGGCTGATCTTGTGAGACGCACCAGGTCTTAGCAGGTGATGTGGCTAAGTTCGGGCGGGGATGGGACGAGGATAAATCCGTTCCAGATCGTGCCAGAACGCTCTGAGAAGGCCGTGGCGCCCGAGACATCCTCCAGAGCCGCGGGATCTCAGATATTCTCGATTTATCCTCACCCGATTTTATCCTCGTCCTGGCTTCTTTTTAGAGGCTTTCTGGAAGGGACAAGGGGTGTGAGTTCCAGATGACGCCTTTGAAGGCGGCCTGGGCAAGAGAACTAGCCAGGCGTTCGACGGCAGCCACTGCTAAATGGCTGCAGCTCCGTAGGATTTTCACCCATATTCTCAGGCTGACCGAAAAAAGGTGGGACTTCGGGGGTTACTTGGGGTATGCTCTCGGAGGTCTTGGCGCAGGTCAGCCCGTGTTGTGCTCGGCGGGGTTGGAGATGCTGAGAAGTTTCTCAGGCCACTCTTCTTTTGGAAGGGCTCAGGGATCCTGAAAGATGTGCGGAATTGTTGGGGGCCCTTGCGCAGGAGGTGTCCTCCAGGATTGCTGGCGACGCGCTCAAGGCTTGGCAGGCGTGACAGGAACTTGCTCAGTCCTCGGTGCTTGGAGCGCGCGTGTTGCGCAACGCTACGGTAAGGGTCCCAAGCCCACTCCTGAGCCTTTCGTCGGTCCTGAGGAGGAAGGCGGGGTTCTGCTGGTTGGCCACGAGGCCCTCGAGAGGCTCATGGACGAGTGGGTCCCCATCTGGACCCGCCCAGGAGGAGCACCCAGGGCACCAGGAGGTTTCTGTTTTTCTTGCGCCTGTCACGGTTGATGGCGTGCGTTCGGCCTGAAAATGTTTCTCGAAGGGCACAGCCCTCGGATGGGATGGGCTTTATCCCAGACTCATTTTTCAGCTCCACTCGGTAGTCGTCCAGCGATTCGTAGGTGTGCGCAATGCATGGGAGCGCGGTCCGCTTGTCTCCCAGCTTTGGGTTAACTTGATTGTTTTCCTGGACGAACCAATGGGATGCGTAGGATCAATCGGGTTGTTGCCGCTCCTGGCCCGTGTTTGGTCCAATGTCCGCCCGCGCACCTGCAGCGCCTGGGAGAGGGAGAACTCGTTGGAGCTGGTTTTGGGCCAGACAAGGGCCACGTCTTGCGATAAGAGTGCATGGCTTCACAACGCGTTGTCGGCTTTCGCCCGACTGCGTAGACTGGCGTCTGGCTCGGCCTTTCTAGACTTCAGAAGTTCCAACATAACATTTCGCACTCTGAGCTCAGAGCTGTGGCGGCCCACGTGGGCTTCCCCGGCATCCTCTTGAGGGGCTTATGCTGCATGTATCGGGCGGAGCGGCGAGCGGTTTTCCGGGGCGTCACGGGGTGGTCCCTGGAGGCCAACAGTACTGTGGTTGCGGGATGCTCCTGCGCCACGTCGCTGGCGCAGGTTCTGGTTGCTGTCATTGTGAAGACACCCCACGCCGAGGCGCCGATTGTAAAGATAAAGAAAGTCATTGACGTGTCTCCTTCCACGCGATGGGAGGCGAATCCACGGTGTCTGTGCAGATCGGTGCTGCTTTCAATTCTGTTGTGAATGTGGTGCGGGCTAGAGGCCTGACGGTATCTTGGGCCAAGGCATGGTTCTTGGTCATCTCGTCCAGTTTTGCGGCCAGCATGGCCGAAGAGTTGCCCCTGCAGCTTTCAGTCAGGGAGGGCCCGACCTGCAAGGACCCGGTGGCCGCGGTGGCTATCACGGCCGAGGGGGTGGGCTCGACGGCGGTGGATGATCGGGGGGGGGAATGGGATCTGCTTTTCCATTCTCTTGCCTACGTTGCGGCTCAGATTTCGTTTGCTGCGAGGCGGGCCTCTGACATCACAGCGTTGTCTTTGCAAGATAGCAGTGCGTGGGCTTCAGAGATTTGTTGGAGACCTTCTCTGGAGCTGTTCTTTTCGGATTGGTCCGCGACCTGGGGCCGACACTAGCAAAATACTCTTCGTGGCCTGGTGGCGGGGCCCCACTGGACCCAAGGAAGGCTCCACGACCAGGAGCCGACCCTGACTGAGGTTTTCCAGCTCTGCCAGGGCGAGGGGGGCACGATGCTTCACATCTGCTTCGGCTGCCCAGACCAGGAAGGGTTCCGAAGGGATTGCATGCCGTCAGGACTCCGCTCGTCGGTCTCTCGAGTTAGGGACAGCCTGCCAGCTTGGAAGGAAAAGTTTGCCCGTGGGTTGTCTTCTGAGCCTGGCCAGTGCGTGGAGAGGCTGGCGGCCAAGGGTCAAAGGGATCCCTGCGACTCCTTGAAGGGGGACTGGTTTTCACGGATAGATCAGGGTTGGAGTAGCACCACCCGAGCCTGAAAGTAGCTGTATAGAGCGTCGTATTGTACGACAGCGAGCGTCGATGCGGGAGAGCTTTGTTCGGGGCGCTGCCCCCTGAATTCGACATCTCGTGCACGATCTAAGATGGGGCAGATTTCGCAATGCTGATGTGCTCTCAGCATGTGCTGGGGACGTTTTCGGTGCGACACTAAACTGCTGTCAGTCGCCTCGCATGGCCACCTCGTTGTGCAAGCCGCGAGCCCACCTGTGCGAGCAGGTGCATGCAAGGCAAGATTCCGTGGCTCGCCCGTTCCAGCATGTCAGCGCCCACACGACGCCTGCCAGTGTAGAGCGGAACCAGCTTTCGGAGCTTGAAAGCGTTGGACACAACGATGCGGACAAGTTTGCAAAAAGAGGTGCTGCGCTGGCCAGAGCACAAGAGTCCGACGTTGAGCTGGTCGAGGGATGCCAGTATAGTGCGAAGCTCGCTGCCAAGTTTTCGGCCCAGCTGTCGGTCTCGATGGCCGATGCAAGGACCAGAGATGTCGGTGGACTAGACTAATTCAATACAGTCGATTTGGGGTTTGTTTGTTGAATTCCAAGGGCTGTCGCACGAAGAGGTTCCTGAGGCGGAATCCCTGAGTCCTGATCCTCCTCTTCTCGAGCCTTCTGCTGGTGCGGCTGCTGATGCTGAGGTTCTTCCTGGGCCCGCCTCAGAAGCCCCCCAGTCGTTGCTGGACAAGGGCGTCCAGCCCTGGCGAGTCAACCAGCATTGCGTGGTACAGAGTGCGGTCCCTAACTCAGACCCCATCTTTTAGTGTCCATCGTGCTGGCAGTGTGCGACCGCCCTAATGCAGAGAGGTCTCACTGGCACCTGTAAGGGCTCGAAGAAGATCTCCGGAGGGTCGGCGTACACAGTAAGGAAGAGGCTCAGGGCAGGTTTCCACCCTGTCTTTTTCCCCCTCGTGGCGCTTGCGCCCTCGACGGCTCCGGCGGTTGAGACTCGGGCCCGTTTCTCGAAACACTTCGAGAAGGCCCCTGCTGGGGCTGTGGAGGTTCCCGGGGCGTCGAGGGTCGTTCCGTTCTCGAAGCAGCCCGTGGCCCCGCGCCTCGGGCTGGATTGCGTGCTGCTCGCCTCTGGTTTCAGCTCCCGTGAGGCAAGGGCTCCCTCGAGGGCGCGAAGTTATTCGCGCTTCGCGCTTCGCGGTCCTCGTTCCTTCTCCCCCTCCTCCTCGTCCTCCTATTCTCCCTTTGGGGGGGGCGGCGCGGGAGCGCGAAGTTATTCGCGCTTCGCGCTTCGCGCAGCGCGAAGCGCGAAGTTGGGAGCCCTTGGCAGTGAGGGGGCGGAGGCGCTCGACCGGCAGGTGCTCCCGGGCCGAGCCGAAGCCCAGGCCCCGACGGGCGGCGATTGCCGTAAAACCCGAGGCCGAGGGCCAGTTTCGGCGGGTGGGGGGCCCTCTGTCGGCTGGACCCGCCCGAGGTGGGGGCGCAGCCTCGGGCGTGGACAAAAAACGTTCTCATCTGAGGGGCCCCCTGCCCCAGTTTCCCTGTCTTCCCCCTCTATGGGCGGTGAACCTCTTCCTCCTCCTCCTCCTCCTCCTTCCTCTCCCTCTCTCTGGCCCCTCCTGCTCTCCCTCTGTCTCTCTACTCTCACTCCCTCCTCCCTCCCCTTCATTCACTCTCACGCCCCTGCTCTCTTGGAGAGTTGGTGCTACCTCCCTCTCGGGTTGCGGTCCGCCGCTTGGCTCGTCAACCACGTGGTCATCCGCCTCACTGACGGTGCCGCTCGTTGTTGCTGTAGGCCTTGGGTGTTCCGTGCCCCGGGCACGAGCGAGCGTGCCCCCCCTGGCAGGAGCCGCTGCGACCCCTGTCCCGCCGCCAGGCTCCAGCCCGACAGCCGTGCGTGCCGCGGGCGTGCCCGCGGGCGCATCTCGGGAAATCCGATGCATCGTGCCGCCTCCTCTCTCCCGCCTCCCCTCGTCACCTCCCTCCTCCTCCCTCCCTCTTTGCTCCCTTCCTCCCTCCCTTCCTCCCTCTTGCGCTCTCGTCCTCCCTCCCTCACTCGCTCCCTCGCTCCCTCCCTCCCTCCTCCCTTTCCCCTCCCCCTCCACCCGTTCCTCCCTCCCTCTCTCCCTCCCTCCCTCCCTCCCACCCACCCGCCCATCTCTCTCTTCCTCCCGCCCTCTCTGCCTCCCTCCCTCTCTCCCTCCACGTCCTCCTCCACGTCCCCCTCCTCCTCCTCCTCCTCCTCCTCCTCCTCCTCCTCCTCCTCCTCCTCCTCCCCCTCCTCCTCCTCCTCCTCCTCATCCTCCTCCTCCTCCTCCTCCTCCTCCTCCTCCTCCTCCTCCCTCCCCCTCCGGTGGATGCCGTCCCCCTCCCCCCCGCAGAGGCAGCGCGGTCGCGTGCGCGCCCGCCCTCGGGCGCCGCCGCGTGAGCCGTGGGCGCGCGCCCGCCCCCAGCTGGCGGCAGCCGTGAGCCACGTGGGGCAGCGAGATCTCATTCTCTCTGCCCCTCTTGAGTGGCAGACGGAACCAACATGCGAAGGATGAGGATGACGATGAGGCTGCAGATGCTCCTTTTGTTGACAGCGGCGATGATGGTGGTGGTGGTGATGATGCTGATGCTGATGCTGATGCTGATGCTGATGCTGATAATGATGATGATGATGACGACGATGATGATGACGGCAACGATGCTGATGATGGTGATTATGCTGCTGCTGATGATGATGTTTAGGATTGTGATGATGCTGCTGCTGCTGATGATGATTGTGATGATGATGATGCTGCTGATGATGATAAAGATGATGATCATGGTGGTGGTGATGATGACGATGATGGTGATCATGCTGATGCTGATGCTGATGCGGCTGGTACTGACACTCATGATTATACTGCTGCTGATGATGACGATGGTAATGATGATCATGATGCTGCTGTTGCTGATGATACTGCCAATGATGATGGATGATGATGATGAGGATGATAATGATGACGATGATTATAATGATGATGATATATGATGCTGATGATGATGATGATGTTGATGATGATGCTGATGGCGACGACGACGATGCTGATGATGATGCTGATGATGCTGATGATGGTGATGATGTTGATGCTGATTAGGATGGTGCTGATGCTGACGATGCTGATGACGACGACTATGCTGATGCTGCTGATGATGATGATGCTGATGCTGCTGATGATCAGGTTGATGATGATGCTGTCGATGCTGATGCTGATGCTGAGGATGATGCTGATGCCGCTCATGCTGTTGATGATGTGTATTATTATGGCGATTTGCTGGTGCTGATGCTGACGACGATGCTTATGATGCTGATTCACATGATGAGCATGCTAGTCATGGCCATGATGACGGTGTTGTCGATGATGGTTATGATGGTTATGATGGTAGTGACGACGATGCCGACGACGATGATGATGATGCTGATGCTACTGATGATGATTCTGATGATGCTGCTGATGATGATGATGATGATGATAATGGTGATGGTGAATGATGACGATGGGGCTGATTATGATGATGATGATGATGATGGCGCTGCTGCTGCTGATGATGATGATGCTCATGATGCCGATGATGATGCTGATGCCGCTCATGATGTTGAGGCTGTGTATGATTATGGCGATTTGATGGCGATGCTGATGATGACGACGATGCTGATGATGCTGATTCACATGATGAGGATGATCGTCATGGCCATGATGACGGTGTCGTCGATGACGATGCTGATGATAGCGATGAGGATGGTGATGACGATGCCGATGATGATGACGACGAGGAGGATGATGAGGTTGATGTTGGTGATGGCGATTCTGATGCTCATGCTGACGCTGTTGCGGCTTCTGCTGATGATTACGATGTTGCTGATGATGATGACCTGTGGTGGTGATGATGATGATGATGATGAAGATGAAGATGATGATGATGATGATGATGATGATGATGATGATGATGATGATGATGATGATGATGATGATGATGATGATGATGATGGTGAGGAGGAGGAGGAGGAGGTTGGGCTCAGAGGGTTTTTAGGAGCTCTTTTGGTGCTCCGTGGCCTCGGGGGAAGGGGCGGACATATGAGGAGGGGGAGGGTGGAGGAAGGGAGGGACAGAGCAGGATGAGGGGGCAGAGGATAAACATGAGACTTTCTCCACCGACCTCTCCCAATGAGTGCAGGTGACGCGGGTCGGGTCCATGACTCTCGTCCGGGCCACCCGTCCGTTTGCACGCCTTGTGCGAGGACAATTTGGCATCAGGCCCGAACTCGTCGCGCTTTCAGAGTTAGAACCAGATAACTATTCGTACTCTAATTTTTCCAGAGGTGCTTTCTCCTCACTCCTTCTTCTCCTCAACGTCCTCCTTCATGAGACTGCGTCCCTCGCGCGCAATGCGAAATTGCCGCGCCCGCATTGCACGAGGAAACTCTACGAGTTCCCGGCGGTAACCAAGGGTGATGATTAACCGCCGGCTCCCAGTTGGCAAAAAATCTCGACGGATGTTTTGCGTAATCTTGCTCGGTTTAAATTCGATTTCTCGAAACTTGAACATTCGTTAGAGCTCTAGTACTTTTTCCCGACGTATTCGATCTTATTCCCGCTCGCCATCTTAATCTCAGGTCGATCGGGTACCTACTATTGCCAAAAAGCATGTGGGCGGGATCGGCTGTTCGGGCCATCTTGACAGGTACTGTCGGTTTTCTGTGCTTAACTCGAGCTGTAGGATAACTACAGAGCTGGTAGGCACACCTCATCGATCTAGAATCGTCAGGCGCGTAAATTTCAAGCATCTAGATGTCTGAACTCGGTCTGTTACCAGAGCTAGGTCCGCGAAGCTATTCGTACTCTACTATTTTTTTGGAGACGCTGGTCGTTTTCTTGACCAAACTCGAGCTGCAGATCCGCTATAGCGCTGTCCCACACAACAATCGACAAACCATTATCAAGCGCGCTAGTTTAAAGTATCTAGACGCCTGAACTCGGTCTGTTATCAGAGCTGGGCCTGAACAACTCATCGTACTCTGCTAATTTATCAGAGATGGTGATGGTTTTCTTGACTAAACTGGAGCTGCAGATGAGCTAAAGAGCTGTTTGGCGCAGCAATCAGAAGGGAATCGTCAGGCGCGCTAGTCTAAAGTATCTCGACAGCTGAACTCGGTCTGCTATCAGAGCTGATTTCGAAGAACTATTGTACTCTGCTAATTTTTTGGAGATGGTGATGGTTTTCTTGACATAACTCGAGCTGCAGAGGAGCTACAGAGCTGTTTGGCACAGAATGGGAAGGAATTCTACAGACGCGTTAGTTTCAAGTATCCAGATGCCCGACCTCGTCGCGCTTTCAGAGTTGGAACCAGGAAACTATTCGTGCTCTATTAATTTTCCAGAGATGCCTTCTCCTCACTCCTTCTTCTCCGCCACGTCCTCCTCCACGAGACCGCGCCCTCGCGCGCGCAATGCGAGATTGCCGCGCCCGCATTGCACGAGGAAGCTCTACGAGTTCCCGGCGGTAGCCAAGGTTGACGGCTTACCGCCGGCTCCCAGTTCCGGCGCGCTGGGGGGCTAGTTGGCAAAAAAATATCGACGGATGTTTTGCATAATTTTGCTCGGTTTAAATTCGGTTTGTCGAAATTTGAACATTCGTTAGAGCTCTAGTATTTTTCCCGCCATCTTCGATTTCATTCCCGCTCGCCGTCTTAATCTCAGGTCGATCGGGTACATATTACTGTCAAAAAGCATGTGGGCGGGATCGGCTGTTCGGGCCATCTTGACAGATGCTGTCGGTTTTCTGTGCTTAATTCGAGCTGTAGGAGCGCTACAGAGCTGGTATGCACGCCTAATCGATCCAGAATGATCAGGCGCGTTCGTCGCAAGCATCTAGAGGTCTGAACTTGGTCTGCTACCAGAGCTATGTCCGCGAAACTATTTGTACTTTGTTTTTTTCGAGATGATGATGGTTCTCTTGACTTGACTCGCGCTGCAGATGAGCTGGAGAGCTCTTTGGCTCAGCAATCGGAAGAAAATCATCAGACGCGTTACTCTAAAGTACCTAGACGCCTGAACTCGGTCTGCTATCAGAGCTCGGTCCGAAGGACTATTCGTACTCCCTTAAAATTTTAGAGATAGTGATGGTTTTCTTGACTTAAGTCGAGCTGCCGATGAGCTACAGAGCTGTTCGGCACAGCAATGGGAAGGAAATCGTCCGGCGCGCGAGTCTAAAGTATCTAGACGGCTGACCTCGATCTGCTATCAGATCTCGGTCCGAAAACTATTCGTACTCTGTTATTTTTGTAGAGATGGTGACGGTGTTCTTGACTAAACTTCAGCTGGAGAGCTGAAGAACTGTTCGGCACAACAATCAGAAGAAAATCATGAGGCGCGCGGGACTAAAGTATCCAGACGCCTGAACTCGATCTGCTATCAGAGCTGGGTTCGAAAATCTTTTCGTACTCTGCCAACTTCTTAGAGATGTTGGTGGCTTTCTTGACTCAACTCGGGCTGTAGATGAGCTATAGAGCTGTTTTACACATAAGTCCCACAGTATCTAGACGCCTGTCTCCTACCAGAGCTGGGTCAGAACAAAGATTCGTACCGTGATAACTTTTAGAAAGATGATGGTAACTTTCTTGAGGTGACTCGAGCTACAGAGGAATCAAAGAGCTGTCTGGCACAATATCGCCAGGAATTGATCAGACGCGCTAGTTTCAAGTATCCAGATGCCCGAACTCGTCGCGCTTTCAGAGTTGGAACCAGAAAACTGTTCGGACTCTATTAATTTCTCCAGGGGTGCTTTCTCCTCGCTCCTTCTTCTCCTCCACGTCCTCCTCCATGAGACCGCGCCCTCGCGCGCAATGCGAGGTTGCCGCGCCCGGATTGCACGAGGAAGCTCTACGAGTTCCCGGCGGTAACCAAGGTTGACGGTTTACAGCCGGCTCCCAGTTGGCCAAAAAAGCTCGACGGATGTTTTGCATATTTTTGCTCGGTTGAAATTCGATTTCTCGAAATTTGAACATTCGTTAGAGCTCTAGCATTTTTCCCGCCATCTTCGATTTCATTCCCGCTCGCCATCTTAATCTCAGGTCGATCGGGTACATATTACTGTCAAAAAGCATGTGGGCGGGATCGGCTGTTCGGGCCATCTTGACAGATGCTGTCGGTTTTCTGTGCTTAACTCGAGCTGTAGGAGCGCTACAGAGCTGGTATGCACGCCTAATCGATCCAGAATGATCGGGCGCGTTCGTCTGCTAGCTACCAGATCTGCTACCAGAGCTGGGTCCGCGAAGCTGTTTGTGCTCTACATTTGTTTCGAGATGATGATGGTTCTCTTGACTTGACTCGCGCTGCAGATGAGCAGGAGAGCTCTTTGGCTCAGCAATCGGAAGAAAGTCATCAGACGCGCTAGTCTAAAGTACCTAGACGCCTGAACTCGGTCCGCTATCAGAGCAGGGCCCGAATAACTATTCGTGCCCTCCTAATTTTTCAGAGATAGTGATGGTTTTCTTGACTTAAGTCGAGCTGCCGATGAGCTACAGAGCTGTTCGGCACAGCAATGGGAAGGAAATCGTCCGGCGCGCGAGTCTAAAGTATCTAGACGGCTGACCTCGATCTGCTATCAGATCTCGGTCCGAAAACAATTCGTACCCTGCTATTTTTGTAGAGGTGGTCACGGTGTTCTTGGCTAAATTTCAGCTGCAGACGAGCTGAAGAACTGTTCGACACAACAATCAGAAACAATCGCGAGGCGCGCGAGTCTAAAGTATCTAGACGCCTGAACTCGCAAAACCTATTCCTACTCTGCTATTTTTTTGGAGATGTTGATGGCTTTCTACTCAACTCGGGCTGGAGATGAGCTATAGAGCCGTTTCTCACATAAGTCGAAAGGAAATGATAAGAAACGCTAGTTTGCAGCATCTAGACGCTTGAATTCGGTCTCCTACGAGCTGTGTCGAAAAATATATTCGTACCGTGCTATCGTGTAGAAAGGTGATGGTAACTTTCTTGAGGTGACTCGAACTACAGAGGAGCTACAGAGCTGTTTGGCACAGAATCGCCAGGAATTTTTCAGACGCGCTAGTTCCAAGTATCCGGATGCCCGAACTCGTCGCGCTTTCAGAGTTGGAACCGAAAAACTATTCGTGCTCCATCAATTTCTCCAGAGGTGCTGTCTCCTCACTCCTTCTTCTCGTCCGCACCTTCCACCGTAAGACCGCGCCCTCGATCGCGCAATGCGAGGCTGCCGCGCCCGCGTTGCACGAGGGAGCTCTACGAGTCCCCGGCGGTAACCGAGGTTGACGGCTTACCGCTGGCTCCCAGTAATTCCGGCGCGCTGGGAAGCTGGTGACTCGTAGAGCTTCCCTAAGAGTGTTAGCGGCAAAGCTAGAAGAGTAATTCCAGCGCGCTGGGGAGCTAGTCGGCGAAAAATCTCGACGGATGTTTTGTGTTGTTTGGATCTGCTCTAGTATTTTTCCCTATTGGGAGATGCTGTCGAGATTTCTTAACTTAACTCGACCTATAGGAGAGCTACAGAGCTGGTATGCACGCCTAATCGATCGAAAATCATGAGGCGCGTTCGTTTCAAGCATCTGGAGGTCTGAACTCGGTCTGGCATCGTAGCTAGGTCCGCAAAACTATTTAATTGAAAGCTGACCTCTTAGAGCACCAACTGGCGAATAAGTTCCTAACGTCCGGCGCATTTGCTCGGAATAGTTAGGGGTAGACTCTGTAACCGAATGTGCCCGAGTATTTTTTTTTTCCGGACAGGTTCTTGGAGGTTGAGAGATGCGACGACATCTTTTCTAGTTCATTGGTGTCGCGCATTTTTGTCGACAGTACGCAGGCAGTGTTATCTAAGTTTGTAATTTCACATTTCATTGCTGATCGCCAAGGTTTTTTTTGTTTTAAAAAATAAACTAAAAATAAAATATATACATATATATACATAAATAAAAACATATTTTTCATATATATATATACGCGTTTGTATTAAAGCGTTTGAATTCCCCCAGGCGACATCTGGAGCAAAATGGTTAGATCTAGCAGTTATGTGTCCGAGTGACCTCTGAATGCGAGATATTTGTTCATTGCGCCGAACTCTTTTCGCGGAGGTCGGCCTCGTTCAACTGCCAGTGCAGATGCCGTGCGATCGCCGCAGGCACGAAGACCTCTCACGTTTGATTCCCACGCATTCTTCTGCTGCAGGATTTTTTCTTGGACGTTACAGATATTTCGCATTAGAATGGCTTTGTCAGGTTGGGTCGTATCCTTGTTCAAGTACACGTTCGTTATCATTTCTGGCGCGATTGTGATGTAACCATCCTCTCCGAGGATAGTTGCGTTATTTTTATCTTTGTTAGATTGCCCTTCGAAAAAGAAGCGAAGCCCTTTTACGGGAGCTCCTGGGCGATCCGCGTCTATCATGTGCTTGTGCCAAATTCCACGATCGAATTCTTCGGAGCGTTGCCCATGAGACAACGGAACTGTTTCCTCGAGCGGCAGCGAAGAGACAATATCTTTGTTTCCAGTTCGCGTCATATCGGGCATGGTCCAATGGTCTTCCCAAACTTTGCATGAGGTCTCGCGCCGAAAGTTGCCGAGGCAACATGCGACGGGAAGTTTTTATATTTATCATTGGGAGTGCGATGCCGCGACGAATCGCAGCAACACATCGCAATGAATACACCGATGATTTCATATCTAGCAAGAAATAAAGTCAAATAGAAGCGGCCAGCGTTGACGAAATCTGGAGCTAAAGCATTCCCATGCGATAGAAGCGTGATTTATTCATCTGGAGACGGAGCTAGTAAGATTACCATCCCAGATGCTTTAGACGTTCTAGTTGAGGAGGTGCTTGTGAAGTGTCACCTTGAGAGGAACGTTTGTGGTAGTGGCGCATCTATTGAGATTGCTTTAGTTACTCGGGCTAAAGTTGAAGCCGCTGGGATCATCCCGAGCGGCGTATCATTGATGAACCCAGCATCGCAACAGCGGAGACCAGTTTCTCCAAGAGAAACTGGCTCGAACAACGCAGGCAACGCAATGCTAGCCAAAAACGCATCGACTATGGGTATATCTGGCGTGTTTCGATTGGGCAGTAACAGTAAGCATCCGGCGTCGGCGCAGGATGCTATGACTTCAAAGAGGCGCGCGCTACATGGTCAAACTTCTTGAAAGTTATATTCGGTTCAGGGCAGCGGGCGCGTGATCTATCTTCAAAGAGAGCTCGAACGCACGTCGCTTTCATTGGCGCCTCCCCACTGCATAACTCTCTCAAAAGAAAAATTGTCTCGCAACGCGCTCTCCATTTTCCATCGCATATTTTGAGCCATTTCTCCAGGCGCAAACCCGAGACAAAGAAGCGTAGATATTATCGCGCCCGCCGATAAGCCCACAATTGTATCAAAATGTTACCGCCTAAGCTGGGCCAGAACTCCAGTGACACTTAGTGTTCGATGCCCTCCTCCACTCAAAAACAATATTTTTCCCGGTCAAAACCTGTAGTTCTTCTTCCCAACTCTTCATGTTCAGTTGTTTTGACGACTTCCTTCAGAACTTGAGCGAGGTGTTCTTGCAAAACCGCGCAGGTGATCTTAACATCAAATTCAGAATAATCACATGCAACGATACGAATTTAAGAGAAGTGTGAAAGCACCTTGTAAATGGCATTCATATTGTGCCCCCGCGTTCTCGCCTCGATGTAGATTTGGAGGATGTATGCTCCTGGTGGTCCTTTGATCAAGTCTCTCGTGACACTGATAGTACCACCACCTCGTGCATGAATTTCCAAATGAATCTCTATATGACGTATTATCTAAGATATCATCCACCATTTCGACCATATATTTCACTTTTATCAAGGTCAAAGGAATGCAACGTTTTCATCATTTATTTTCAGTGCGAAGCGACAGCCTCACTTCTGGAAAATACGACGAGCCAAATTTCTATCGGCCACGTGCATTTCGTTTGCCAGAACTCGTAGATCGGTCGTTCAAAAGGAACTCCTTTTCTTTGTACTGGGAGTGACTTTTCAGATGACCTTTTAAACTACCATTGCGCCACTGTATGCCAACAGTCAAAATCAATCCGCCTCTCGAAATGAGCTTGGGGCTTCTTCACAGGCGATCAACAGTTTTGGAACCTGAAATCTCTGTCAAGGATAGAAGAATGATGATTGTGTAGTTCCTTCTGGATCGCCAAATCATGATTGGTGATTTTATCGCAGCGTCGCTCGAAGAACATTCTAGCCGGACATCGAAACATTTATACCCGAAGGCATTTGCTGGACATTATCAGAGCGTTCGAATCATTTCATGTCGTAGTCAAAACTGCCTGCAACGTTCTGATGGCCTTCGATAGACACAGAACTGGAGCTTCCTAAGGAACCCATAGGTATCCACTGTTTCTACCAAATTTCGATATTTTACCATTGAAGCCGTTGATGATTCTGTGTTCATGGCGTTCTACTTTGCATGATATTTCAAAGTTGCAGCAGGTGCATTCATCAATTGTCCAGGCCAAATCAAGGTCGCCAGGACGGATCAGGTATTTTCAAGGTGCGATAGGCGACGCGCCGATGACGAGGTTACAGCAAAAGGTGTCGCATCATCTAGAAAGAACGCGACGCGCGACCCAATTATCATTTAGAAAGAACGCGACGCGCGACCCAATTTCATTCGATTGAAGATAACGCCGATCAGATGTTTCGATCTTTGCGCAGAACATGATTCGATTTTTCACACCCTAGTCAAATGGAGTGCCAGGGCGCGGGTTTGCGCCGAGAGCTTCGAAGCATTCTATCGTCGCAAAATGCGCGAATAAGGCCTGATGGATCACGCGGGCTGAATTTACATCGGTCGTTCGCACATGTCGCGGAAATGTCGAGCATTCGCGCTTTGGTGTGTTTGGCTTGCAAATCTCTGATAGGGAGCGATCCTCCCGAATATTCATCTTTCATGAATATGTGGCAAGTGCGCGACAGCTACGACGCGGCCTCTACAACCGCCAGGGAAATGAAGATCCAACGAGACGCATTCGAAAAGGTATTAGTTGAGATGCGTCGGCCCGAAGAATCCGCTATCGATAACCTCATTATTTCTGAAAGTCAGTGTACAGAATCTGTTGTGAATCAAGAAAACACGGAATCGTCAGTTTTGTCTTCTGCGCTTGGGATGCGCGCGCGCGAGATTAGCGATGTTCTGATCTCCGCTTTGTTAGAAGCAGCACCTAAGAACGTGAGCGCCGAAACGCGCGCAGAAATAGGCGCGGGATCTTTTCAACAAATTGAGAACATAGCGGGGAACTGGCTCGAATGGTATCGAAGAGCCGAGATCGAGTGTGCAGAAGATATTCCACCTGCGGGCATGCCTCCGGAGTTCGTCGCACTTGCCCTTCAGGGCGCAGAGACTGCTAATTACGTGCAATCCTTACGACGCTGCATGCACCTCAGAAGGCAGCAGGCCCGTTTAGTTGGGGTTCTGACGCGAATCGCGGCAGCAGTTAAAGTTTATGAAATTCACTCTGCGCTCTGTTCTCGGATCGTACTGCTCTAGCAGAGCATCTGAATCATCCCATGTAACGAGTCATGCCCGCAAGAAGTTGGCGCGCAGAACAAATGCCGAAGAGAGTGGTTTTGAAGTTTCAATGCGTATGGCTTTCTATTTCGCGGGTATATTCTGCTTCGTTATCTGTGCACCGCGTCATTAAATGAATAAGGGGGCCTCGCAATTTTATGTTTTCAGCCCGCTGAGATTTGCAATAAACGATTTGAGAATCATCGCAGCTTTTCTGTATTTGTAAATTGCATTATTTGAAATATGATTGATGGAGATTGCGCTTGGTTTTACGGATTACTCATTCTTCTTTATTTCGGCTTTGGGTTTGCATTATTTTTAAAATCGTCATCACCGGAAGAGAACTCTATATTAACAATGCCAGTTATTCCTGAAGGGACCGCCTTGGGTCGAGAAATATTGTCAGTCGTTAGTGTAGAAAGTGAATCAATAATTGAACATATGCAGGGGATGAGTTCTACAAGAAACAATGAGTACGATATTAAGAAGGGAAAGAGCATATAGTCATTGTAGAGCGTTGGAAATACGTGAATATGCGTCTGTCCGGTCAGTTTAGAACTTATTGAATGAAAATCACCGAATGGAATGGGCCGACGCGCTTGCAACTTTGTTTCGAAGTGAGTTCACCGAAGAATTTAACGACAGAGCAAATACATACTTTGAGGCTATACTGTCTCACGTAGAAGAAGCAGAACCATATATCGAAATGGTTAAAAGACAGACGAGCGCATAACGAAGAGCCGAATTGTCCAGGAAATTCAAGAACATAATAGGGCATATGTAAGAGAGGGAAAATGTGCCGTTGGTTTTCGCGATTGTCATCAGCTGAAATCTTTTTGTGTGCGTGCAATTCAAGTTTCACAATGGAAACGGAGGAATATCAAGCTCAATTGGTTTCGGTCGCCGAAACATTCAGTGCAATGAACAACGAACGGGGTCCTACACTCGTTTTGAATTCGACAAATAGACAACGTTTTTTAGAACCGCGCTCTATTACTGATTCACGACCGCGGCGTGTTTATGATATTGGTTGCCAAATAGTAGATTTGTTAGTGGAATTCATCGGGAGAGTAAGAGAACAATCATGGAGAGGGGAAGCCCTGGCGACGGACGACTTCAACTGGTTACTGGCGCTTCAAACTGGTCCAATTACGAAGCCGACAGAAATTCTAGACGCTTCGCGTACCCCCACCAGCCCGTCCAGAAACGACGCCCAGGCGAGTAAAGGGTCGTCCTGATGGTTTTTTCGGCGTCTTGGGTGCCTCGGAGGGTTCTCTGTGGGCCGTTCGGGATCCTCTTTGGGGCCTCCTGGGGGCCTCTTGGGGCCTCTTGGGGCCATCTTGGGGCCTTTGGGGGCCTCCTGGGCGCTTCTTGGGGCCATCTTTGCCCCTTGGGTGCCTCTGG
The DNA here is from genome assembly GCA_963575745.1 of Prorocentrum cordatum. Classification (NCBI taxonomy): domain Eukaryota; class Dinophyceae; order Prorocentrales; family Prorocentraceae; genus Prorocentrum; species Prorocentrum cordatum. Next base: position 1,185,399 of record CAUYUJ010022503.1, read on the forward strand.
GGGGTCTCTTGGGGCCTCTTGGGGGTCTCTTGGGGGCCTCCTGGGGGCCTCTTGGGGGGCCTCTTGGGGCCATCTTGGGGCCATCCTGCGGCCTCTTGGGGCATCCTGGGGGCCTCTGGGGGGCGCTCTTGGGGCAATTTTGCAGGACATCGGTCAAGGAAGTAGGGTTCCTTAATTAGAGCCCCCCCCCCAGGAACTCCCAAAATCGTCTCCTGTACCGCTCTGGGACCGCTCTTGGAGCGCTCTTCGGCGCTCTTGGCGCCGTCATGGGGCTTTCTTGGGCCCTTCTTGGAGCTATCTTGAGCCATCTTGGAGCCATCTTGACGCCTCGGATGTGCATCGCAAGCGAAAAAGTGAGAATACCAAACACATTGATTTTCCCTAGGGTTTTGAAGCATTTTGGCCTATTAGATGCATCCTAATGATGCTCTTGTGGGCACTTGGAGCCGTCTTGGAGAGTTCTTGGAACGTCTTGGAACATCATGGGGACCATCTTGAGGCATCTTGCGCTATCTTGAACCATCTTGGAGGGTATCTTGGGCTCCCTGAGGCCCTCTTGGAGCCGTCTTGGGCCATCTTGGACGCTCCAACGCGCCGCGGAACCCCCTGTCCAGGTCAGTGGGGAGGGGGTAGGGGGAGGGGTAAACCCCTCCCCGAAGGGGAAGAGGGAGGGTTGGAAGAGGAAACTCGTTAAACCACCGACGCCCAGAGGGCTGGTGGGACTACGTTTTATAGCGGTAAACAAGAACAGCTTGCTCTTCTACTACAACAATGCATACATCTCCTTGACTATGGCCTTTGTCTTGAGTTTATATATTCATTGAGCGTATGCTCTTTACCTCCAGAAAGCCACGCAATCAAATGACCAGACCCTGGACAAACTTCTCTGACGGATGAGTTGAAAACCGTTATCTACAGTTGCAATGACACGCTTCGAACGACAAATCTATCTAATGACAATCCTAAATATATCTTGGAACCTCCCGAGCCTCTTACTTATTTGAAGAAGAACGCAATGGAAACATTCTCATCATATTTCCCAAGATCTGACGTCATTGACTGGGCTTGGAAAGCTAAAAGAGGACTTTGGTTAATTGATGATTCCTCTTCGTGGTTCAATGGTCTTGAATACGCCACTTCCATGTCGTCAAAAAAATACGACGGTAGGGCCCCACATGAGAATCTGTTTAGCTTACCCTTTGCCCTTTCCTCCTTCCCCTGGCGGACACCCTCTCCTCTCGCCCTCTGCACTGCCCTCTCTTTCTCATTCTATTCCTCTTCCTACTTCTCCTCCTCCTCCTCCTCCTCCTCCTCCTCCTCTCGCGCCACCTCCTCCTCGTCGTCGCCCTCCCCCATGCCCCTTCCCTCCTCATCCTCCTGCTTCTTTTCCATGTGCACCTCCCGTTCCCCCTGGTCGTGGCAAGCAACTCGATTTTCCTCGGCGCCGTCGGGGCGTCGGCCAACACGCGCGCGTTTGCCGACGGCTAGATCGCGAAACCGTCGGGACAACCCTTCGGGCCAGGCCGTTGGGGCAACCTCGCAGGCCGCAGGGGCGCGGGAGCCAACCGTTGGGACAACCCCGCGGGCCTCTAGGTTCGCGCCGCGGCGCTCAGGCGGGCGGCAGCACGAAACCCAGCTCTGCCGCGGGCTGCTCCGCCTCAGCCCTGGAATCCACCGCTCTCTTGTCGAACTCCTGGAGCGCCTTCCGCAGTGACGCCGGCGGCCCGCGCTCCAGGAACTCTCGCGCGGGCGGCCGCAGGATCAGCATGTTCCGCATGCACGTGGCGCGGGAGAACATGACGTAGAGGTGCAGCCACCACATCTCGTCCGACATGCCCGTGCGGCCAGCGTCCTCATCCCTGGCGCAGTCGATGGTGACGCCCTTGCGCAGCGTCTGGCCCTGCGACAGCGTGGTGGTCAGGTAGGACGCATGCGTCAGGGTGAACCCCGAGCTGCGCACAGTGTGCGCCCCCGAGCTTTGCCACGTGAGCTCCTGCTCGCTGGGCCTGAACATGAGCAAGCTCCTCGCCCGCGCTTCGGCCTCGCCGTCGTCGGCAGCGCCATCGGCGCCCTGCAGCAGCACCTCGGCGACCTCCTTGTAGATCGGGGACTCCTGGAAACCGTGCACCTGCAGCCAGATTCCCTGCGGTAGGAAGCGGGGGCGGAAGAGCTGGCCCGGCGCGCACTCTTCGTAGTCCCGCTCGTCGTCTGCGTGAAACTCGAAGGACACGATGGTGGCCCGTTGCTCCTGCACGAACCCCAACTTCTTCTTCTTCAGCTCCTCCTGCACGGCCGTGAACCGGACCTCCATGCCGACGTGTGCCGGTAAGACGCCGTGGATGTCTCCCGTCTTGTGCATGTTCGGGACGTTCAGGAGGCGCCGGCCTGCGTCTGGGTCGCCTTGAATCGTCCCGCGACCAGTTCAGACAGACGAGACTCCCGCTTGGTAGCTCCCCGGTATTCAGGCCGCAGGAGCGAGTTCTAAAATCCGTCCTCAGACCTCCAAGTGACGACAGGAAACGGTCCTCCGACGGGGCTACCCGCAACGCCCACAGACAAAGTTCCCCCTTGATGCTTCCCCCGTGTTCAGGCCGCAGGAGCTGAGGAACCCAAAAAGCTCGCTCGGATGACCCGCTCGGGTTCGAACATGAAGTGCGTGCCCCATAGGGAGGGGGCTCCCGCCTGAGACTTCCTCGCAATTCACTCACAGACGAGGCTCCCGCCTGATACATCTTGCATATTCAAGCCTCAGAGGCCCAAAAGTGACGACAGTTACAAGGTTCCGATGACCCGCTCGGATTAGTAACATGATTTGCGGGCCCCATAGGGAGGGGGCTCCCGCCTGAGACATCCTCGCAATTCACTCACAGACGAGGCTCCCGCTTGATACTTCCTGCATGTTCAAGCCTCAGAGGCCCACAAGTGACGACAGTTACAAGGTTCCGATGACCCGCTCGGATTAGTAACATGATCGGCAGGCCCCATAGGGAGGGGGCTCCCGCCTGAGACTTCCTCGCAATTCACTCACAGACGAGGTTCCCGCTCGAGACTTCCTTCATATTCAAGCCTCAAGAGTCCAAAAGTGGCAATAGTTACAGTGTTCCGATGACCCGCTCGGATTAGTAACATGATCGGCGGGCCCCATAAGGAGGGGCTCCAGCTTGAGAGTTCCTCGCAATTCACTCAGAGACGAGGCTCCCGCCTGATATTTCCTCCACATTCAGGCCTCAAGAGCTCAAAAGTGACGACAGTTACAAGGTTCCGATGACCCGCTCGGGTTAGTAACATGATCTGCGGGCCCCATAGGGAGGGGGCTCCCGTCTGAGACTTTCTCGCAATTCACTCACAGACGAGGCTCCCGCTTGATACTTCCTGCATGCTCAAGCCTCAGAGGCCCGCAAGTGACGACAGTTACAGGGTTCCGATGACCCGCTCGGATTAGTAACATGCATGATCTGCGGGCCCCATAGTGAGGGGGCTCCCGCCTGAGACTTCCTCGCAATTCACTCAGAGGCTCCCGCCTGATGACGAAATGATGAGTGAGCGAATGATGATGATGAGTGTGTGTGATGAATGAGTGATGATGATGATGAGGATGATGATGATGATGATGAAAATGATGATGATCATGATGATGATGATGATGGCCACTGAGTGGGTGATCGAGAGATTATGATGGAGATGGTGACGATGATGTTGAGAGTGGCTGCGGTCCTACCGTCGGAGGACCACTGCCTCCGAAGCCTACTGAAGATGAGTGAGTAATTGAGTGAGTGAGTGGGTGCTCGAGTGGTGATGATGGTGACGATGATGATGAGGATGATGATGATGATTAGTGATGACGGTGATGGTGGTTGATGGTGATGATGATGGTAATGATGATGGGTGTGTGCGTGTGATGACGATGATGGTGGTTGATGGTGATGATGATGGCGATGATGGTGAGTGAGTGAGAGAGAGAGAGAGAGAGAGAGAGAGAGAGAGGAAAGGGGGGGTGTGAGATCCTGCGCGGCGTCTGCAGAGAAAACAAGAACCCCACTTCGGATGTGGGGAATAATACACAGGAGCAGATCCCTCTTGCAATTCGCCCCCCCTTTTTTATTTGTTTGTTTTGTTTTTTTGTTTATAAATCTATATATATATATATAGATATATATTATTAGAAAGTTGTCATCTATTTTTTATTTTTTATTTTTTATTATTAGAAAGTTGTCATCTAATACTCTCATGAACCACTTATCTTGTCACTGCTTTTGGGGAACTCCAACGAATAGATTCATTATGCAATATATAGTTCGCACGCGCAACAATATGTATAGTTTTTTCCAATTGGTCTAAAGTTCTAGAGCCAAAAATGAGCGTTGCACCGCCTACAAATATTCGTATCGTACTTGCATTGAAGGCGGAACCGATGAAGAAACGCATAAATTGTGGCAGAAGATTGTGAATGACCACGGCGCTGACTTTTCTATTCGTTATCTAGCTTCTGGAGTTTCTTCTGATGTAGAACATACACCACCGGCTCCCATTCAAGTTGAACTAGTCGCATACGACACCAAAAAATAAGCATGGACTCTTGTAGAGTGTTCGGTCACTAGGTAACGGAAAGTACAGAGTACTTTGATGGAGGCAGAGTTTCTATTCCAAGATGGTGAGAGTCCCGACGAAGAGGAATCTGTTACACTTTATGAGACACACCTGAGCTTAGTTACAAAAGTAAATGTTTCAGCAGCGGTAGTCTCTGGTTATTCGCATGTCAGTTTGTTAATGAATATTCCTGTCGGGAATGGTGAAATTGCCCCCTCTTCGTGTGTCTATTTGGAAGAAACGCCGAAGACTGAAAGAAATACGTTAATTGGTGTTATTCCAGTTTCAGGAGATCTTTCGCCACCTACCGAAAAAAACAGTAGCCACAGTAGCGATGAAGTAACCGCTGACTGGCGAATATTAGATGGCGTTAAATATGAGGCCGTCTTCTCTTACCAGAACCCGTTGCAGGCTTTGGAAGAACAAATGCACGCACCTGAGATTCCGATAGAAATTCAGGGACAAAATAATGTTGAGTTTTCGATTGTAGATCTAAGCGGTAAAAGGAATGTATCAAACATGGTTGTTTTCGGGATTGCTTTGATTTTCAAGTAAAACCTACAAAATATCCTTCCAGCAAGGAGGGCTATCTGAAGACGTTCCGAAATTGTTTTCCTCAAGCAAATACTGAACGCGAATATTATGCGATCGATTGAGTTCTGAATGCAGTGCAGACTTCTAGTGGTGAGACACAATTAAAATTCGAAAGTGATTACGATGTTTCCCGTAAGTGTTATAAGTGCGTCCATGTTTTTGCACTGACAAATAACATGGAGCTGTCGACTTTATTGTATTCTCACGACTTTTAATGCCCCCCCTGTTCCGCCAAAACCGCTAAGGGAGGCTTCCGAAAAAGGACTTGGTCTTTCAAGGACGTGGTCCATCTCTGTCAGATGTTCCTCGCATGTGAAAAAATAACTTCTTCCTGGGCTCGTGACGCAGCAGTATATAAACTTTCAAGGGGGAGTAGAGGGCATCTCGCTGATGGTGGCATCAGAATTCCAACCCGCTTGCTTTGAGCGCCCTGAGCATCGTGTGACGTCGCGGCAAAAGCAGGTCGAAGAATGTCGGGGGCATCCGGCGTTCAAAAAGCCTTTCCTGTTCCCCATGTAATGTTTTTTTGAACAAAGATGATGTATAATCCGAATTCTGATTACGACAGTGACAAGAAATCGCTTGATTCATGAAGTTTGTACGAACTTCTCGCAACTCTGAGTCGCGATTGTAATATTGCTGGGTTCTTTCTTTAGATGGAACGCCGCTTTCCGAACATCGATGTCGAAAAGAATGACAATTCCAATTGTATATTTTTTGAATCGAAAATAACTTGAATATGCCAGGTGCGACCAGACCAGTTCACGTTAACGATTCTGCCCAGTGCTCCTCTGCACGCTTTCGGTCGATGGTCGCTGCACGCTCGTTGAAAGCTACCCTAACAAAACATGAAGTTGTTTTGCTGTGTGCGTTTTTGAAAGGCTCGTTTTTATTTGAACATTCTAAATCATTTGAGAACGGTAACTGTTCTTAAAACATGCATTCTCACATATTTTAGTTCTTATGTTTTATCATTGTGCTCAAAAGTACAGTTTTCAAATCATACGTTCTGACTTGCATGCGAGCTGGCATTCCTACACATGGAATGAATGAGCGAGGATATCCGTCACGAGGTTCCCATTGTTCGGCATCATATTTCTTGTAATCATCAAAGGCTGCTAAGCGAGCTTTAGGAATAGGTCGTGATTGTATTTGTTCAAGGTTATATCTAATCCGCTCTTCACTCCTATACGCCAACTTGTGAAATTTCTTTCGTATGTTCGGATGTCGCCGATCCTACCTTGACGAATTGCATTTACAAGGTCTGCAATCGTCTCATTGCTTGCTCGCAAATTGTTCGTTAAAGCGGCGTTCCCGGATAATTTTTAAAGCGGCCGAAACAATTCGCCATCGCCAACAAGTGGGAGTTGCAATTGGTCGCCAACCAGTAACAAGCCTGCATGTTTGAAAGCGTCGCAGCGCATTGAATCGTCGAGAAAGGCCGTGTAAGTCCCTTATAATCTTCGCATCGTCAAACAGTTATCAGATTTTCCCTGAGCGCAAGACGCGAATTGAATATTCGTGGTTGAAACACTATATGTACACGGGTATCTCGACGATTGGATAAGAAGATCTCCGTGCTCAGCCGCTTAAGAAGGCGTCGGCTATCCAGGTGGACATATGTATAACAATGACAATTATTTAATAGTTTTTATACCGATCATTTTGTTTTGACTCCTCCAAATTAGATTGCCGACGCCTTCGTAGCATGCTTGATTCGTGGACGACCACAAGATTCGCTGCCTCAGGATTAGATCGTCTTGTAACAGAATGCGCTGTTCCGAAAATGAAGTTGTATGTTTTGGATTCGTCTGTCCATTCTTTCAGTGCTGCAACCAAGACCGCTACATATCGATTCGCCGGGCCGATCATATATATATATATATATATATAGTTTTTTTATCGTCGTCGTCGTCGTCCCCTTCCTCCCCTTCCTCCTCCTCCTCCTCCTCCTCCTCCTCCTCGTCCTCCTGCAAAAGCAGCCCGCCGCAGGCGCCGAAAAAATTGGTTTGTACACTGAACGTGGTTTGAGTCGCTGGTGGGCCGCGGGTTCTCCACCGGGAGCGAATGCAAAAGATGCCCGCCGCAGGCGCCGAAAAATTTGGTTTGTACCCTGAACGTGGTCGCGGGTGGGCTGCGGTCTCTCCACCTGGAACGAATTCAAAAGATGCCCGCCGCAGGCGCCGAAAAATGTGGTTTGTACCCTGAACGTGGTTTGGGTCGCGGGTTGGTCGCGAGTTGGTCGCGGGGTGGGTCGCGGGCTCTCCACCTGGACGGAATGCAAAAAAAGCCCGCCGCAGGCGCCGAAAATGTTGGTTTGTACCTTGAACGTGGTTTGGGTCGAAGGTGGGTCGCGGGTGGGTCGCGGGGTGGTCGCGGGTGGGTCGCGGGTGGGTCGCGGGTGGGTCGCGGGGGGGTCGCGGGTGGGTCGCGGGGTGGGCCGCGGGGGGGTCGCGGGGTGGGTCGCGGGGTGGGTCGCGGCGGGGTGGGTCGCGGGTGGGTCGCGGGTGGGTCGCGGGGTGGGTCGCGGGTGGGTCGCGGGGGTCGCGGGGTGGGCCGCGGGCGGGGCGCGGGGTGGGTCGCGGGTGGGTCGAGGGTGGGTCGCCGGTGGGTCGCGGGGTGGGTCGCGGGTGGGTCGCGGGTGGGTCGCGGGTGGGTCGCGGGTGGGGTCGTGGGATGGGTCGCGGGTGGGTCGCGGGTGGGTCGCGGTTGGGTCGCGGGGTGGGTCGCGGGGTGGGTCGCGGGGTGGGTCGCGGGGCGGGTCGCGGGTGGGTCGCGGGTGGGTCGCGGGTGGGTCGCGGGTGGGTCGCGGGGTGGGTCGTGGGGTGGGTAGCGGGGCGGGTGGCGGGTGGGACGACGACAACAAACAACAAACAACAAACAACAAACACCAAACAACAAACAACAAACAACAAACAACAAACAACAAACAACAAACAACAACCAACAAACAACAAACAACAAACAACAAACAGCAACCAACAAACAACAAACAACAAACAACAAACAACAAACAACAGACAACAAACAACAAACAACAAACAACAAACAACACAAACAACACCAACAACAACAACAACAACGACGACGACGACGACGACGACAACAACAACAGCAACACCAACAACAACAACACCACCACCAACAACAACACCAACAACAACAACACCAATACCAACACCAATAACAACAACAACAGCAACAACAACACCAACAACAACAACAGCAACAACAACAACAGCAACAACAGCAACAACAACAACAACAAACAACAAACAAACAAACAAACAAACAAACAAACAAACACAACAACAACAACAACAACAACAACAACAGCAGACAACAACAAACAACAACACGAATCCGCACCGCGGAATCCCACTTCAGCCACGCACCCAGGGACAGTGAGTGACCGTTCGGTCCCCTCATTCTGATTAATAACTCGTAGTGCTAATCTTAATACGAATATTATCAAACATATCAAACTATTAAGACAACGAGTAATACGACACATATTAGAGTAGTAGTGCCAATTCTACGAATAGCAATCACAGCACTAATGAACATATCATTACAAAGAAAACGCGCACATTTTAATCGTAGCAGTATTGATAAGAGAGGAGGAGGAGGAGGAGGAGGAGGAGGAGGAGGAGGAGGAGGAGGAGGAGGAGGAGGAGGAGGAGGAGGAGGAGGAGGAGGAGGAGGAGGAGGAGGGAAGTGGGGAGGAAACGCAGCAGAGCCACACTCAAAGCCACTGTTTTGGCAGAAGCTGACACGCGCTCCTCCGAGGGCCGTCGGCACACACCCCGCGCAGCCTCGAGGGGGGGAGCCCGCCTACGGGGGGCCGCGCTCGCCCCCGCCCTGCCGCGGGGCCGGGGTGGGTGGGTCAAGGGCAACGTTAGGGGGCGGCAGTCGGCCACGCGTAGAGGGTCGAGGACAAAACGTGTGACATGTTCGCTCTGCGGTGACGCGGCGCCCCCTCCGCGGGCATGCAGGTCGGAAGCCCTCCGGCGTCCTGAACCATGCCGATCTGGAACGACCTCCGCTGCCGGTGAGCGGCGCCGATCGTTCGAGATGGAACGACCCACCGGGCGTCAGAGACCGAAGTCCACGTCGGCCCGGCGCGCACGGGGGGATATGGGGGAGGTGGGAAGGCTTTTTGGAAAGAGGCCGCTTCTCAGAAGGCGCTCGCCCTATACATCTGTAGACGTAAGGCCGGCGCCCTCTACGAACCAGCCTCCTTCTAAGAAGCCTTCCCCCCCTCCCTCTACCCCCTCGTGCGCGCGGCCAGGGGGGATAGGCTCACGGGGATGTGCGGTGGGGAACTGTGGCTTAGCGTGTCGCTCTGCCTCTGCTGACCCACCGCACCTCGCCGCGACACGCTGTCCACGTCTGCATCTCCAAGCGCCAGTGCCCCGACCCTTTCCGAGCCTCCCACCCGGCGGAGCGGAGCGACACGCTATCCGCTTGCAGGGCATAGCGCGTCGCCGGGGCCGCCGCCGCGACACGCAGAGCAACAGCTCCCGGCTGCATCGACCCCCAGTCGCCCGTTCATCGCCGGTCGGGGCCCGACAGCCCACACCCGCCTAGGAACGTGCGGTTTCGCTGTCGGGGGCTGGTCGCCGATCTATCGGCGATGCATCGCCGAATCCAGGTCGATGTTCCGCCCCCGAGCTGGTCCCCGGCTGGTTTTCGGGTCATCACTCGAGCCTCCTGTGGCCGCTGTGGACGAGCTGGGACCCCCAGGAAAGCTTTCGGCGAGGCGCAGCCGCTGGAAGGCATCTTGAGGATGGAAAGCCGCCGAGAACCGACAAAAGCGCCCGAACCCCCGGAGCCTGAAGATCTCGTTCCCCTCCTCACGTTGCCCCCAGGGGTGGGCGATGGTGCGGGCGCCCTGCCACGGCCATGCGGCCATGCGGCCTGACGCCCCCCTGCAGGCCCAGGGCGGGGCGCGCAGGACCCCCGGGGGGGGCGCCTCGACAGTGAATCGGCGCGCGCCCCGCCCTGTCCCCCCCCCCGCTGCCGCACTCCCTCCCTCCCTCCGCAGAAGACGATCGGGGAAGGCGGTGGGTGGGAGGGGGGGGGAGGGTGTGGATGTCCTCCAAGATGCTGACCACCTCACCTCCCCTCCATTCCTCCCTCCCTCCTCATTCCCCCCCTCCCTCCCTCCCCCTCTCCCTCCCTCCTCCCTTCTCCCCCTTTCTTCCTCTCTCCCTCCCTCCCCTCCTTCCTCCCTCCTCTTCCCTCCTCCCTTCTCCCCCCCTCCCTCCTCCTCTTCCTCCATCTCCCCCCTCCTTGGGGATGGGGGAGCAGACGTCCCAGTCCGAGAGTTACGCGTGCCGATCCGACAGGGCCCTCTTGCCCCCTCCCCCCTCTTCAGTCCTCCTTTTCCTCTACTCCCGGAGGAGGAGGAGGAGGGGGAGGAGGGGGAGGAGGGGGAGGAGGGGGAGGAGGAGGAGGAGGAGGAGGTCAGGTCTTCTTTTTGCTCTATCTTTCCTCCTCCGTCAGCCTCCCTCCCTCCTCTTGACTCCTCTTTCTCTCCCTCCCTCCTCCCTCCTCCCTCCTCGTCCCTCCCGGCCAAGCCAGGAGAGCGCGTGCGTACACGGCAGGTTCGCGCCGCTTCGGCGCCGCGGCGATGCTAGTGCAGACAATCACAGTCGATGCTCGCCAGCAGCCGGAGCCAGGCCATCCTTGGCCGGTAGCGGAGATCGCTCCACTTTGAACGACCCTGCGCTGTGTCAGAAATCGACGTCCGTGTCGTCACGACAGGAGCCGACAGCTCCTGGGGGCAGAAGCCGTGAAAAAAACAACGTCAGAGGTATGGGGACACCGATCATCGCCAAGCCCATTCAGGGCCCGGCACCAGCGTATTCGCCCTCCTGGCTTGGCCAGGGAGACGTGCACTTTCGCGCAGGAACAAGTTCTCGGCGTCGGCGGAGCTCGGGGGAGCGAGGGCTGGAAACTGTACGATTTCAGGCCGTGGCCCCGAACCTAGCCGAGACTGGAACGGTTTCCCCAAATGCCGACAAGCATCCCGAGAATGATGGATCTCGGCTAGCCTTGTTCGCCAGCTAGTTTTACATGTCACAGGTCGTTTTTGACAGTCCTGGGGGCAGAAAACATGTCACAGACACTGAGACCGTTAAGAAAGGTGGTCTAGGTTTTTTCCAACCATCCTGTGTTGGGTCCTCGTTTTGAAGAGGGAGGGAGAGAGAGAGAGAGAGATGGAGAGAGAGAGAGAGAGAGAGAGAGAGAGAGGGAGAGCGCGGCCCGAAGGCTGTTGTGGCAGGGTTTGCATGTGCTCCGCCCTACTCTTGGCGCATCCCTCGCACGTTTCGTGGACCCGCTGGGAGCTCCACCGAAGGCTTCTGTGGCAAGGTTATCATGCGTTCCCTTTCCAATTTCGGCACACCCCTCACACGTTTCGAGATCCCACAGGAAGCTCCACCGCTTGCGCTTTTGGCAGTATTCGCATGCCTCCCCCACCCATCTCGGCGCACCTCCACACGCAGCTCCACCGAAGGGTTTTGTGGCAGGGTCCGCGTGCGTCCTCCCGACCACTTCGGCGCACCCCTCACACCGTTCCTGTCCCCACAGGGAGCTCAACCGAAGGCTCCTGTAGCAGGGTTCGCCCGAGTCGCCCTGCCCATGTCGGCGCATCCCTCATACCTTCCGTGCCCTACAGGGAGCTCCGCCGAAGGCTTTCGTGGCAGGGTTCGTGTGCGTCCCGTGACCACTTCGGCACTCCCCTCACACGCTTCGTGGCCCCACACGAGGCTCCCCCTTTCCTTCGTCCAACCTGCTTTGTGGTACTCACAGTTGCATCTGTTGGGTCTTTCGCGCGGATGCTTTCGCGATGCTTGGTAGCCTGGGTCGGCTCATCTGTCTTCGCCTGAAGTCCGTCCCTGGACGACCGACCAGCTGTTGGAGCTGTGCACACCAGTTGCCACGAGGGTCCCGCAGGAAGCTTTCCCAAATGCGGCACACGTAGGGAGGAGGAGGTGGAGGAGGAGGAGGAGGAACAGGTGGAGGAGGAGGAGGAGGAGGAGGACCAGAACGCAACTCCTGGACTTTCAAGACGACTGTGCGCGGCGTCAAGGCGACAGCCACATCTTGAACACCGCCCGCCTTCATCCGTGAAACCTGATGCAAACTTTCAAGACTAATGTGCGTGGCGCCCAGGCGAGATCTACATTTTGAAAATTGCACGCCAACCATACGTGAAGCTGTTGTACATTCCAAGTCTTAGGATCATACATGGTGATGAAGCCTCAAGCGAACCGCCCGGCCCGCCCCACCGACACGTCTGGGGGTGGGACAGGGAGGTTTCACTTACGAGGAAAAGGGATGGAGGAGGGGGAGGGGGAGGAGGAGGAGGAGGAGGAGGAGGAGGAGAGAGGAGGAGGTGGAGGAGGAGGAGGAGGAGCAGGAGGAGGAGGATGAGGAGGAGGAGCATGAGGAGGAGGAGATGGCGAGGGATGAGGTCCTGATTTCTCGTGGCGCCCATGAGGTCTTGGTTGCCGTCTTCACGCATCGAGGTGTCCCAGAGATTGCCAAGGAGGCGGCCCCACAACCTCTGGAGCTCCCCTCCTCGTTGTCCTCCTTCTCCTCCTCCTCCTCCTCCTCCTCCTCCTCCTCTCCTCCTCCTCCTCCTACTCTTCCTCCTCCTCCCTCCTCCCTCCTCTCCTCCTCCTCCTCCTCCTCCTCCTCCTTCTCCTCCTCCTCCTCCTCCTCCTCCTCCTCCTCCTCGTCCTCCTCGTCGTTCCCAAGATGGTGCGAAGGCGGGTTGGACGGGCCACAGGCCCCAGGATCCCCACCGAGTCCAGGGGCGGCAGTGGGGCAGCCCTACGATCGAGAGAGCGCCCGACCGCCCGCCTAGTCCAGATGGGCGGCAGTGGGGCAGCCCTACGATCGAGAGAGCGCCCGATGCACGGGCCCCTCGCTCCCATGGGCCATGGGGGCTCTGGAAGGCAAGCGCTCCAGTGCCACCCGCCTTGGCCCAGACCTCCGACGTCTTGATCTTTCCGATGCGGGCCCCCCCGAAGTCCCGAACCCTTCCCCGGGGGCCCGATCTTTTCATCCCGAGTTGTTGTTTTGACGGCCCTGGAGCCCGAAATCGGCCGGCCGACGACGTCGCCATCGCCGCCGACGACGACGACGACGGACACTGCTCACACCCTCCGTCCTGA
>CAUYUJ010022503.1:1203768-1248768 GCA_963575745.1 Prorocentrum cordatum
CTGCAGCTGATTCGTTGAATTCCCCTTTGATTTCCCCGCCCCCTTTCGTCCGCCACGGCTCTTCCTGTCCCTCCCTCCCTCTTCCATCTTCTCTCCCTCCCTCCCTCTCTCCTCCGTCTTCCTTCTTCCCGCCCTCCCTCACTCCCTCCCTCCCCCGTCTTCCCCATTCGTGCTTTCTTCCCTCCCTCCCTCCCTCCTGCCTCCCTCGTCCCTCTTCCACCCCTCCCTGCCTCCGTCTTTTCTCTGTCCTCCCTCTTCCCTCCCTCCCTTCCCCTTTTCCCTCCCTCCGTCCTCCCAACTCCCTCCCCTCCTTTCCCTTTCTCCCTCTCCCCTTGCCCGTCGGCCTCCTCGAATCGGCACGCGCAGCCCTCGGGCCCAGGCGTCTGGCATCAGCAGCCGACGGAACCTCAAGCCCTCAGCTCGTCAGCTCGTCAGCTCGTCAGGAGGAGGAGGAGGAGGAGGAGGAGGAGGAGGAGGAGGAGGGGGAGGAGGAGGAGGAGGAGGAGGAGGACGAGGACGAGGAGGAGGAGGAGGGCGAGGACGAGTACGTTGCCATTTTGGCTGAAGTCAATGTTTGGCCTGAGCGGGCAGCTCACTCCAGTGAGCATACCTCTATGCAAGCAGACGCGGACACTCTGTATCTCTCTTTTCCTCTACTCTCCGTGCATTTCGCAGCAGACAGGCAGGCAAGAACAGTCTGATGAGTGGTCAGCGCGATGTCGCCCCGCCTCTGCGCCAGCGGCGTGAAGGCTCCAGGTCGCCTCAGCGCCCCATCACTCATGCTAATGCTGATGAGCTTCGCAAGCATGTGGACACCATCCAGACTCAGGTGTGCGAAGCCATGGCGTCCATGCAGTAGGCATTCACCAAGCTGAGCAGGACCGTTAACGACCACTACGAGTCGATCGACAAAATCATCCAGGACCGCTTCGTCAGGTTGGAGCGCCGCATGGACAACACCGATTCGTACATCGCTCGCCTGCAGGCCAAGCTTGACGCGCTCAATGAATGCTTCAATACCGTCGCCTCGGAGGCAGTCGCTTGCATCGTCGAGACCATTGCCAATCGCGAGTTCGACCGTGACGTGGACTCCACCATCATCGTTGTCAGGTGCCCGCGCATGGTGCCCCGCGATCGTGTCCTCACCTCTATCTCTGGGTGGCTGGCTGACTCCCAGTGGGAAGCTGAATCTTGGCAACTTCACTGGGAGCCTGCAGGAAAGCGTGCCATCATCTACTGCAAAGGCGCGGCGGGATGCTGCTCGTCGTGTGTGCCAAGCTCTCGGCGCACTCTGCAGCCATGACGGCTTGTTCCGTTTTTTTTTCAACTTGCTGGCCAGAGAGAGCAACATGCCCATTGAGCTGTTCATGTCCCTGGACAAGAGCCCAAAGCAGATCAAACAGGACATTGCGACCAAGACGGGTCGCAAGATTCTGGCCGAGAGCTACCCACAGCTGCGTGTTTTCGTGGACAGCCACACAGGTGTCGTATCATCGCAGTGGAATCCTCTCACCAAGCTCACGCCCGGGCACGACGACTCGCCGCCGACCATGGAGTGGGAGAGTGACATAAACCCGCGCGCTGAACATCGACAGGAAGCAGGTCGAACATAATCTGCGGGACGCCGTCAAAAGCGCCTCGGACAATGATATTTGGAGCCCTTAGCAGCATGTCCCGCGTCATCGGAGGGACGCAGCTTGAGGCCTGGTGTTTGACGCTCTGCGCTTGGAGCGTTCGAGCTCTCAATCGCCACGATCCCCCTGCTCAGTCATCCAAGCTCTTCTACTTCACTGACATCGTTAAGCCCAGTTTTATTATAGCGTTGCAAGAGACACATGGGACCATGCACGACCTATCCGGCTTCCTCTCCTTTTCTCGCAGGTTTCTTGTTCTCTGGGCAGGTCTCCTTAGCGGACTCGCGTGGGCGAGGTGGTGCAGCTGCGAGCTATCCCCCTCTCACTCCTGAGAACGGGTTTGGCGTGATAGCAAATTGCGAGTTCGAGGTCGTGATCCCAGGGGGGGGGTCTTGCACAGTCTGCTGGGTTTGCGTCCTATTTCTGAGGCTCCTGGGCCCGTTCATTTTGCCATCTCCAAATTTCAGCGTTCATAGTCACGGGCGTGCGCATGGGATGAGGGCGAAGGTGCTTTGGCGAATGAAGAAGGAGCTCGCCCTCGCTCGCCAGGCCCCGGATCGTGATTTCCGTGTGCTAGCTGGCGATTTTAATCTCTGTCCGGGCCCTCCGCAGCGGCGTGTGCCGCCCGCTAAGCTTGAACCAGCTGCCGCTCTCCATGAATGGAGACGGCAACGTGTGTTTGTTTGGCAAGAGGTCTTCGCAGCACTGGTGGAAATCGATTGTGTCGAACCTGCCCGCTACGACGGCGTTGGGGAACGCGCATCAAGTGCATGGCGAATATTTGCTGGCCGACCTGGACATGATCTTGCATGTATTCAAGTCGAAGTTCGCGTCGTCGACGTGCCAGAGACGCTAGAACCAAAAGGAATATCTGATCATTCTGCAGTAGCTGCACATTTTCGGCGCCGCGCCCTCCGGCCGAATATGATAGACCTATCGCCGAGCCCTTTCACCAGCTCCCGAAGTTTAACGACCCGCGAGATGATTCGGAGTTTAACCCTCCCCAGAAGTTGATGTTCTATCAGCAGGTTTGACAGAGCGAGCTTGACGAGCTAGGAACGCTATGTTCCAGGGAATCTCTCGGGCCCGGTGG
This sequence comes from Prorocentrum cordatum, assembly GCA_963575745.1. Taxonomy (NCBI): domain Eukaryota; class Dinophyceae; order Prorocentrales; family Prorocentraceae; genus Prorocentrum; species Prorocentrum cordatum. Next base: position 1,206,496 of record CAUYUJ010022503.1, read on the forward strand.
CCAAATTGCTGATGCTTCGGTCAGTTGGCCGGGCTGCGTAGAGAGACGATCTAGTCCTGGCTCGTCGACTCCCCCAGCGCCCCATGGCTTGAGATTTCCTGGGCGCGGGCCCCCGCCCCGCCCGAGTTGCCCTGGAAGTTCCCCAGCAGTTCTCAGACATGCTGGCCGCTATTCAGCATCAGGGCGCCGAGCAACAGCAGCGAATGGCGCAATCCCAGCACGCTGAAGCGAAGTCGCAGTCCAAGCGTGCCAAGCTCCGACAGAGGCTGCGCCGTTTCGTCCGCCGCAGCCAGCTGCGGGCGCCCATCGACAGGCGTCTCCAGCTCTATGGGGTCAGAACTGGGCGCCGAATTCGCGCCTCTCAGGCTGAGATGCCAAACGCGACTGCCTGTCATTAGGGATGGCGTCTTTTCAGCAAAGCTCGCTGGTGAGACTGCATGTCGGACTCACCTTGATAAGTGGTGCTCCCAGCGTGATCTGCGCGGCTTCCGTCTACCTCGCGTTCGGGGAATGTCGAGATTTATGGGTCGTTTGGCCGACTCCGCTCCAGGGGCCGATGCCCCCCCCAACAGTGTGCGTCAATATGGGCCGTGTGCGTGCAGGGTGCTCTTTGAGGCTCTTTCTTTTGGATCCTTGCTGGGAACCCCATGTCGTTCAGCAGCGTCCTGGTAGCATCCATTCCCAAGGGCGAGAAGTAGGGCGACCTTCAGGAAGATTGCGTGCGCGAATCGAGCCCATTACGACCTGGGGCTCATAGACGCTGAGAGCGCAACCATCGCCGCCGTCTCGCCCCAGTCGTTGAACAAGATCATGGTGGACATATCCGTCAGAATTCAAAGAGGGTTCATCAGGCCTCGAAGCTTCGGGAACACCGTAGTGGAGATGGGCTTGCGCGAATATACTCCATGTCGCCATCCGCTCTCAGTGATCTCCCAACTCTAGTCAGCTTCGATGTCGGTCAGGCCTTTCCCGGCCTGCATCGCACATTGTTCCATCGTGTGCTTGTGCCATGCTCGTTCCCGAACCATTCAGGTGCCTGGTGCAGTTGATGTGCTCCTCGGTCCTGTGCTAGGCGCTGTCTTGACGACCCAAGTCTTCCTCTTTTACTAGATGCGCGGCATCGTGCAAGAGTGCCTTGCCTTAGGGGCGCTGTGCGCGCTGGCCGCAAATAGCGTCGCGCGGGATCAGGATTGCCCCTCGGCGCGCGTGCAATATGGATTTGCGAGAGCATGTGCTGGCGATGTTTGCGCTGCCCTTCGCAAACTTGAGCATCTTCGCATTGTAAATTGTGTGTTCAGCGTCGCGGCTAGAGTGTTTGCTCTACTGTCGAAGACTTCGATATGCAAGGTTGCGCCCATGGCCGACGTCTACTCGGACATGTTGTCCTGCCCGTCTTCGCGCTCGCTAGCCGGTAACCTGCCCTCGTGAGCCTCGTTTGAAGTTGTTGAGGCTGCAAAATCTGTCGGCCTCCGGCGAGGCCCTGCTGGCGATCTCCACGGCTGGGAATCTCCTGCCGCCAAGCCAAGTGGCAGGATCGCGGCTCGACTCTCGGGACAAGGTGCCCCGTTCACGGTCGCTGCTCAGAATTGCGAGCGCCGCGTAGCTTCTGTGCTCTCGTATGTCGCCCAGTTCTTGCCGCGGCCGCTCGAGGCTGCCCGTCGAGAGCCAGCGGCTTTTGCGCAGCTGATGAGGGCTCCAAGCAGCGCGCGCCCCCGTGCGGGATGGTTCGGGCTTTCCTCCTGGGGCTGACCAAAGGTCGGCAGCATCCAGGCTGCCGCCGCGGCTGCCCTCGCCCATGCTAGCCGATTGCACCTCTCGTCGCGGCGCGGAGTGCTGCCCGCCCTTCATCGCGCGGCAGAAGACGGTCGTCTGGCGCTCACCTATCGGATTCATACTCGTGCTTTGTCACCCTCTTTCTGGCGCGTCGATGCCTTCTTTGAGCTTATTGCAGCTGCTGCTGCCTCCTTCCTTCGTCCTCTCGGCTCGCGCCTGCTGACGTCCGCCCCCCCGTCTCGCGCTCGTGCCTATGCTGTTGCGCGTGGCGCGATAACGTCTCTAGAAGCGGTTTTCGTCGAAGTGCGCGAGCTGGCCGTTCTCAAAATCCAACGTTTACTCAATGCCAAGTTCACAGAGGCAATGCATCCATAATGTCCTGCTGAGGTTTTCGCCTCTCGGTTTGCCCAGTGCGTGCCCATCTCGCTTCCAGAGGCCCGTGGTGTCCCGAGGGTTAAGGTTCGCTCGGGGCTTTACAGGTGTTCGGTTCCGTTTCCGCGATCGTCTTTGAAAGTGCTCATGGGTGGATGGGGCGCCGACAGGTGGTTTCAAGAATGCGCCCCGTGCGTGTTCAGCTGCCCTGATGGGCTTGGTGATCTTGCTCATTAATGGTCGCGCGCGCTTTTTTCGTGCAATCCTGGGGGCATGCTGCGTCCCGATGTTCATGTCTTCTTGTCCAACTCTCCTGTTGGCCGTCTTGGCCTCGCCATCTCTTCTCGCTCTTCCTTAGCGCGCCCCCGCTGGTGCTGCCATGTTTTCTAGTGTTTTCATTCAGAGCGCTGCCACGATTCAGGGTCAGGGTCATGATTCCCGCGGTTCGGTAGGCGCTCGATCGACAATGAAGACCGGGCGCGCCGCGGCCACGCGCGAGGAGGGCGAGGGCGATGGGGGCGAGGAGGGCGCGAGCGAGTGCCGGGGCGTGGGGCGCCCCTCCCACCGAGCAAACCCTCCTGCGTCATGCAAAAGAGCGCGGAACCGCGATCGCGCGACAGTTGCGACCGGAGCTTTCGCCTCCACCGCTGCGCGCGATCTGAGATCGCGCGCAGCGGTGGAGGCGGAACAATCTGCGAGATCGAAGAGGGCCCAGGGCGGGGTGGGGGTGGGGGGAAAACCGCTTGTATGCGGGGGATATTATTCGTGCGCGTTTGTTTCCCAGGCAGTGTTCGTACAAATGGGGTTCGTAGTTGTTTCGGTGGGTTCTTGTGGTCTCCTCGTGGCCGCGTCGTGCGCTGGCTGGCGTTGCTGTTTTCATTCCCAACCAGCATGTGGTGTTGGGCCCTTGTTTTGAAGAGACAGCGCCCCGCATTCTTTCCTCCTCGCCCTCCTCCCTCCTCTCCCTCGTTGCCCGCGCCCTCCGCGCCAGTCAACCATGTCGGCGCACCCCTCGCACGCTTCGTGGCCCCATAGGGAGCTCCGCCGAAGGCCCCACTGGCTGCGCTCGTATGCGTCCGCCGCGCCCATTTCAGCACGCTCCCCACGCGCTTCGTGGCCCTAATAAGGAGCTCCACCGAAGGCCCGAAAGGCAGCGCCCGCACGCGCCCGCCGCGCCCATTGCGGCACACTCCTCGCGCGTTTCGTGGCCCCATAGGGAGCTCCACCGTTTGCCCAAAAGGCAGCGCCCGCACGCGCCCGCCGCACCCATTTCGGCACATTCCTTACACGCTTCGTGGCCCTAATACGGCGTTTCGCCGAAGGCCCCAAACGCACGCTCGCATGCGCCCTCCCCCGTAGGGAACTTCGCCGAAGGCCCAAAAGGCAACACCCGCATGCGCCCGCCGCACCCATTTCGGCACACCCGTCGCAGTTTTCGTGGCCACCGAAGGCCGCAGAGGGAACCCCACCGGAAACACCAATGGCAACGCCCGCGTGCCGCCGCCTTCCCACTCTGGCACACCCTTCACACGTTTCGTGCCCCCATAATGAGCTCCACCGAAAACGATATTCACGACTGTGGGAATACAGCTGCACATGGTTGGGCCCTTCGCCGGGCCAAGTTCGGCCGGTGGCCGGCCGTGGCAGCGTGAGTCCCTCGCGCGAGTCGTGCGCGGGACCAGACAGAGTGCACCAAGCAGAATGCGCTCCGTATGTTGCACATCTCACCGCGCAGATGGCATCCCAAATATTGCACGGCATAGGATGCACCGTGCGCAGACTGCACCACGAAGATAGCACACCGAGAGCCAAAGAGCCCACTGCTGCGGGTCCTCGCCGGTGAGCGCGATGGCGCTCTCCGTCGGGGGACCTCGGCTCGTCCGCCCGCATCGCGCCGACTTGTCCGCGGGGCAGACGCGGCGCCCGCTGGATTCCGCGTCCCCCCACCCAGACCCAGGACGTCTTAACTCTTCATGACGTCGACCCCGCTACGGCTTTCATAAGTGTTCGACATCTTCCTCGGTACGACTTCTCACCTCGAGCCGCTTTTTGGACGGTCCCGAGGCCCGGGCGAGGGTCCCAGAGCCCGGCAATAGCGAAAAACACCTTCCGTCGCTTTATTTTTTCCATGGCCCGAGGGGGTCTGGGCCCCCCCCACGTCCCCGGCGCGGAGGAGCTGGGAGCCAGCCCCGCGGGCGCGGAGGATCGCGGCGCGCCTGGGTCGCCGCCGCCGCCGCCGTGCCGTGGCCGCGGCGGCCCTGTGCTGCAATTTTTTCTTTGTGTGGGCTTCATGCTTATCTAATGAACACCACGTCATGAAACATGTACACGTTTACAATCATGTCTACACGTATATATATATAGTATGAATATTGTATGCGACTGGATAAACATATGTACACATACACACATGCATAGACATGTGTATGTGTATGTGTATGTGTATGTGAATGCGAATACGTTTGTGTATGTGTATGTGTGTATGTGTGTATGTGTTTGTATGTGTATGTGTATGCGTATGTGTATGCGTATTTGTATGTGTATGTGTATGTGTTTGTGTTCATGTGTATGTGTATATATGCCTATGTCTGTCTGTCTGAATGTATGTAAGTAAGTCTGTATGTATGAAAATATCTACATCGTTACATCTATGTTTAGGTGCGCACACATATATATATATATATGTATGTATGTATGTATGTATGTATATATATACAAGATTGCATTGGTGCTTCGCTCCGTGCACCTTGGTCCTTGAAGTTTGGTGTGCAGGCGGAATAGCAGGAAGGTCAAGCCGACAATTTAGCGATAACTCCTTGTTGCCTTTTCCGGCATCGCCGCTATGATAATGTTATCCGTTATCCTTCCTTCATGCTTCTTTTTTTTATTTTCGCCATATCCTGCGCATTCTCCCCATCCTCCTCAGCTTTTTTTGGCGGAGGCTCCTCCTGGGAGAGCCTCTGGGGGCCTCACCAAAGTTGTTTCAGGCTTTCTTAAGGCCTTCTGGAGGCCTCCTGGGCGTATTCTGGGGGTCTCTGGGGGCTTCCTCGGGCCACCCTGCCTGCAACCGCGGTCTCCCTGAACGACCGGGTCACGATTTGGAATGCTTCTGAGGGTGTTTTTGGGCCATCTTGGGCCGCCATGGGGCTCTCTGCGGGCCATCTTGGACCCGTGTTGTGCCCTTTTGGGGCTCTCTTGGATTGCCCGGAAGCCCTTTCGGATGGTTGTGGGGCGATTTTGGAGCCTCCCAGGCGGCTTCGGACGCCCAGAAGACCGCCGTCTTGGAGCGTCGGGAAGCCGATAAGAGGAGAACCCCAAATGCACCAAAAACCTACATAGCATCAATGATTTGTCCCTCTTGGGGCCTTGTTGGGGGTGCTCTTGGAGGCCTCTTGGTACGTTTTGGAGCGATCTTTCGAGGTATGTCGGTCACTCTTGGAGCGCTCTTGTGCTGTCTTGGGGGTCTCTGGGACGTCTCCGGTGACCCCCCTGATCGCCCTGGGTGTGCTGCGAAGGCTTGGCAAAACGCCCTGCGAGGCCCAGGGGGCCGCTTCGAGGCCCGTCCGGAGGGTCCCAAAGCTGCAGATCCCGGGGGTCCGGTTTTAGGGGGTGGGGGGGGTGGGGACGGGTTTTCCCCCCGCCCGGGCTTATAAAAAGATAGGAAGAGGACTAAGGGTATATATATATATATATATATATATATATATATATATATATTTACACACATACATACATACATACATACATACATACATACATACAGACAGACAGACAGACAGACAGACAGACAGACAGACAGACAGACAGACAGACATACATATATATATATACACACAAGATTTTGTTGGCTCGCTTCTCTTCGCCACAGCATCTTGTTCCTCATCCTATAGTGGAGTGCGGGTCTGGGCGCGTGCCGGACGAGACAGGCACGAAAAATTAGGAAGTGCGGATTGGAAAGAAGGGCGGCAATGGGGGCGAGATTGAGGGAGCATGGCGGGAGGCGTGGGAGTCGAGAAGCTGGAGGGGTGGACGGATGCGCGGAGGGAGGGGCGGGGAGTAGGTGGGAGGGGCGGGGACGGGGGCATGGCAGACGGCCAGGCCGGCCGGTCGCGCGCGGCGGCGCCGCCGCCGCACGATTCTGCGCGTTGCGCGGCCTCCTCCGCTGCCTATTTGTCGTATGTAATTTCCTCTTTTCCCCCGGTTGTCTTTTACTTCTTCTTTGATCTTTCTTGCTGTTGTTGTTTTCATGTTTCGGGGGCTTCATGCTCCCTGGTTGATGCCGAAACATTCGTCGGGAACCGCGAGGGATACGCTGCGTGGTCGGCGTCGGCGGCAGAGGTAATATGGCGTCCCCCAGAGCCATTTTGCACATCTAGAGGCAGGTTTTCGATGGATTTTGGGTTGTGGTCACGTCTCCGGATCCGCCTGTTCCCCAGAGCATGCCGAAACATTGGTCGGAAACCACGAGGGAGACGCTGCGTGGTCGGCGTCGGCGGCAGAGGTAATATGGCGTTCCCAGAGCAGTTTTTCACATCTAGACGCAGATTTTCGATGGATTTTGGGTTGTGGTCACGTTTCCGGAGCCTCCTGTTCCCTAGAGCATACCGAAACATTAGTCGGGAACCGCGAGGGAGACGCTGCGTGGTCGGTGTCGGCGGCAGAGGTAATCTGGCGCCCCCCAGAGCCATTTATCAAATCTAGACGCAGATTTTCGATGGATTTCGGGTTGTGGTCACGTCTCCGGAGCCCCCTGCTCCCTAGAGCATGCCGGAACATTAGTCGGGAGCCACGAGGGAGACGCTACGCGGTCGTGACGGGCGGCAGAGGTAATCGGGCGCCCCCCAGAGCCATTTTTCAAATCTAGACGCAGATTCTCGATGGATTTTGGGTTGCGGTCGCGTTTCCCTAGAGCATACCGAAACAGTAGTCGGGAACCGCGAGAGAGACGCTACGCGGTCGTGACGTGCGGCAGAGGTAATATGTTGGCCCCCAGAGCCATTTTTCAAATCTAGACGCAGATTTTCGATGGACTTTTGGTTGCTTTCGTGCCTCCGGGGCCTCCGGCCCTCTAGAGCATACCGAAACAGTAGCCGGGAACCATGAGAGAGACGCAACGCGGTCGCGACGTGCGGCAGAGGTGATATGGCGGCCCACAGAGCTAGATTTTTTGATCTAGACGTAAGTTGTCGATGGATTTTTGGTTGTTTTCGTGTCTCGGGAGCCTCCTGCTCTCTAACGCATACCGAAACAGTAGCCGGGAACCACGAGAGAGACACAACCTTGTCGTTATTGGCGGCAGGGGCGAGACCGTGCCCCGACAACCATAATGCAGATCTAGGCGCCACATGTCGATGTATTTTTATATGTGCTGCGTGCGGGTGTCCAAGCCAACGCGCCCCCACCGCGCGTCTGAATTCTCACGTGCACATGAGGTATTTCAAGACGCGGCGGGCGTGTACCGGGCCGCGGAAGCAGCAGCGGCGAAATTGAGTCGGCACACCAACTTCCCGTACTCGCACTTCTCCGTCTGCTCCTGGTACGGCAGGGTGGCCGGCGTCTGACCGTGGCGGGTGCCGACGGCCGCCTCGGCGAGGTAGTGGCCGGCCTGCGCCCCGGGCCCCACGCGAGACTCGCCGGGCCGGACGCCGGGGCCAAGGCCCGTGACCCAACCGGGGAGCTGGCTGAGGTCAGCCGTTGCTTGGCGGGCGGAGAAGTGCTCTAGCCCATGGCCCCGGCAATTCTTGCGCATCTGTCGGGCCACCTCGTCTTCGAGGCTCTCCCAGTCCGGGTGCGGGCGCGACGTCGCGCACGCCTCTGCTGCCGGCACGGTGCCGCGGCAAAGGGCGCGGTCGGAAAGGCCCGTTTGCCGGTAGGTGCGGAAACCGCGATTGGTCTTCGTGAGAGCCACGGCGAAGCATCCGCCACGCCCCGCCGCAGTGAGGCGGTGCGCGAGCATCCGGGGGCTCTGGCGGTACCTGACGCCAATGCAAACCGCTGCTTGCAAAGACGGGTTTCGGAGATGCACCGCCGCGCTGCGGATCTCCTTGGAGACTCTATCTCTGAACCGATCTGGGTGTCCAAACCGGGTGCCGTTCATGTCCCGCAACGCATCCTCGATGCCCGGCGCCGCTGTGATCCACGAAGGCAAGGAGCCTAGGCGGAGGAAGGGCCTGGCCTTCCTTTGCTCGCGGGCCTTGTGCAGTCTCGCCAACAATACTTGGAACATCGCGAAAGTGACGGAGGTGGGCCGCCACGTCCGGAAGTTGCCCCGCCGCACTCGGAATCTGGCGTTCTGCGGCCCAGACCGGGCTTTGCAGGCGCCAGAAGCCCGACCTCCGAGCCGACCTCTTCTCGCAACCTTTGCTTCAGGTCCTTGCGCAACCAGCAGTGACCGCGTTTGTTCAACCGGTGGTGTGGGTGGTTCACACAAAACCGAACCTTCGGCCGGTTAGGCATGGCAGCGCCCGCCTGCCCGAGGTTGCTTCCCAGCGTCGGCTTGGGCCAAGGTGGCTACGTACGGAAGAGAAGTCGGGGCCACAGAGTGCAGTGGCTTGTTGCGGTGCGCGGCCCACATTTCCAGTCGTGCTGGGAACGGGTCTCATGATATGGGGGGAGGCGGGGGGTGGGCCTGCAAGCTCATGTATTGCGAAGGCCTGACGGCCGGTGCCGCCGACCTTGTTCGCAATGCGCAGCAAGAGATTACGAGGTTGCTCAAGGTCGGCTTGGCTGGAGCCCAGGGGAAGAGGAGTCCCAGGGGGGGCGTCGTATCTGACCCGGGGGGGGGTCGCTACCCCCCCCCCCCTCCCGGCGGGGGAGGGATCAAAGGGAAGGGGCTTCCCTTCGACTCAATTACGAGGTTGCTCAAGGTCGGCTTGGCTGGAGCCCAGGGGAAGAGGAGTCCCAGGGGGGGGCGTCGTATCTGACCCGGGGGGGGAGGATCAAAGGGAAGGGGCTTCCCTTCGACTCAATTACGAGGTTGCTCAAGGTCGGCTTGGCTGGAGCCCAGGGGAAGAGGAGTCCCAGGGGGGGGCGTCGTATCTGACCCGGGGGGGGGGTCGACACCCCCCCCCCCGGCGGGGGAGGGATCAAAGGGAAGGGGCTTCCCTTCGACTCAATTACGAGGTTGCTCAAGGTCGGCTTGGCTGGAGCCCAGGGGAAGAGGAGTCCCAGGGGGGGGCGTCGTATCTGACCCGGGGGGGGGTCGACCCCCCCCCCCCCGGCGGGGGAGGGATCAAGGGGAAGGGGCTTCCCTTCGACTCAATTACGAGGTTGCTCAAGGTCGGCTTGGCTGGAGCCCAGGGGAAGAGGAGTCCCAGGGGGGGGCGTCGTATCTGACCCGGGGGGGGGGTCGACACCCCCCCCCCCTCCCGGCGGGGGAGGGATCAAAGGGAAGGGGCTTCCCTTCGACTCAATTACGAGGTTGCTCAAGGTCGGCTTGGCTGGAGCCCAGGGGAAGAGGAGTCCCAGGGGGGGGCGTCGTATCTGACCCGGGGGGGGGGTCGATCTGACCCCCCCCCCCCCCCCTCCCGGCGGGGGAGGGATCAAAGGGAAGGGGCTTCCCTTCGACTCAATTACGAGGTTGCTCAAGGTCGGCTTGGCTGGAGCCCAGGGGAAGAGGAGTCCCAGGGGGGGGCGTCGTATCTGACCCGGGGGGGGGGTCGCTACCCCCCCCCCCCTCCCGGCGGGGGAGGGATCAAAGGGAAGGGGCTTCCCTTCGACTCAATTACGAGGTTGCTCAAGGTCGGCTTGGCTGGAGCCCAGGGGAAGAGGAGTCCCAGGGGGGGGCGTCGTATCTGACCCGGGGGGGGGGTCGACACCCCCCCCCCCTCCCGGCGGGGGAGGGATCAAAGGGAAGGGGCTTCCCTTCGACTCAATTACGAAGGTCGGCTTGCTCAAGGTCGGGGGGGGCTGGAGCCCAGGGGAAGAGGAGTCCCAGGGGGGGGCGTCGTATCTGACCCGGGGGGGGGGTCGACCCCCCCCCCCTCCCGGCGGGGGAGGGATCAAAGGGAAGGGGCTTCCCTTCGACTCAATTACGAGGTTGCTCAAGGTCGGCTTGGCTGGAGCCCAGGGGTTGCTCAAGGTCGGCTTGGCTGGAGCCCAGGGGAAGAGGAGTCCCAGGGGGGGGCGTCGTATCTGACCCGGGGGGGGGGTCGACACCCCCCCCCCCCTCCCGGCGGGGGAGGGATCAAAGGGAAGGGGCTTCCCTTCGACTCAATTACGAGGTTGCTCAAGGTCGGCTTGGCTGGAGCCCAGGGGAAGAGGTCTCCCAGGGAAAGGGAAGGACAGAGACGACGAGTACAAAGAATGACGGAGATGACGGCTCGAACGGAAAAGCCCCTCACACACGCCGACAGGGTCGGCGGATTTGAACAGGCAATGTTGGGTCGGGCTCCAACTTGTACATTCTGGGGCCATCTTGTCGTAAGTGCCCGCTGGTGCTGCTGCTTTTGGTCGGTGTCCTCCCTCTTGTCCTCCTCTTTTTCTGTTTTGCCCTTCCTGTCCCCGCTCGTGCTCCTACTCCTGCTCCTCCCTCTCCCCCTTCCTCCTCTCCTCCTCCTCCCCCTCTACCTCCTCCTCCGCCGCGTGGCCGCCTTTCCCCGCGTCGCGACGCGCTAGTCAAGGGGGCAACGGCCGAGCCCGGGCATGGCCGGCCAAAGGTTGAATCCCAAGAGGGCTTGCCACGCGCTGTGGTGCGCTTGGAGGGCCCAGGGGTCCCCACAGCTTGCGTCGACGGCAGAGTCGCCGAGTTCGGCGAGGCTTCGGAGAAGAATGCACGGAGACGTGAAGCGACGAATGGACGGACTTTCTGCGCTGCGTCGGCAACTATCCGCAGGGCGGGGCCGCGGGCCGCAGCGGGCGGGGCCGCGGGGGCGCTCAGCGCGCGTTGGGGCGACGCTTCGTCTTCAAAGTGGTCTTCAGGGCGCCCTGCCTGGCAGCTGTTTTTTTCTTGATGGCAGCGTGGGTGGGCGCCTCGGGCGCGGAAGAAGCGGCGGGCGTGGTCGTCGGCGAGGTGATGGTCATGAAGGCGTTGTACTTGGCCGCCCAGGCGCGCAACTTGTTCTGCACTTTGATGGGCACGTTCGGGTGGAGTGCCAGGGTGAAGTTCGTAAGCTCCGTGATGGTGTAGGACTCCGACGTGAGCTTCGTGCCGCGCCGCGTGATGGAGAGCCGGTTCGTGAGCATCTTCGTTTTCACCGTCCAAGGCGTCTGCGTGGGCGTGGCCGGAACCTCGAAGTCGGCAGAGAAGAAGCACTCGTCCAGCAGCTGAATGGTGAGGTCGCCGATGTATGTGGAAGCTTTCATGGCCGCTGCGTCCGAATTCCCGTAGGCTGCCCCCACCCATGCCCAGCTGCGGCCCTGAGTGGGGTTCGACGCAGCCGTGGGGGGAAGGAGGCTTGCCGTCTGTTTGCAAACACCTGCTGGCGGCTCGGGCAAGTGCACCTGCTCGAGCGCACGGGCAGTCAGGGTGCTGAGCCCGCGGCGCTTGGCGGGCTGCGTGGACTTCAAGCTGCTGCCGTCGGCCAAGGTGATGCGGGCCCCGGCGTTCTTCTTGCTCGCTGTGTCAATCATTTCGAACGTCGTGACGATGGTGTAGAGGGAGGCCTGCTGCCGCGGGCCGTCAGCGGCCGAAGTGGCCGGAGTCTTCGAGGTGTCCAGCAGCGCGTTCTTGATGGCCGACTTCGCAGGCATTGCGGAGGCCAAGGGGCACGCGAGCCGCAAACTGTAGGTGCAGGGGCGCTTGCGGCGATGCCGATGCAATCTCGAGCCTCAAATGGCACGAAACGGCGGCGCAGACGTTTTTCCAAAATTGCACGCAAAGCCCAAGGGGGCGTGAGCCCGGAGCCTGACGGAGCCAGGTGGGTTCTTACAGCTTGCGTCGATGGGATGGCTTTTGAAAGGTTTGGCCCGAAGAAGGCCCCCGTGGGCGAGGGCTTTAGGGGAGTCCATGGGCACTTGTTCACTGCCGCGCGCTGTGGCGGGATTGGAGAACCTAGGGGTTCCCGCGGCTTGCGTCGACGGCAGAATCGCCGAGTTCGGTCGGGAGCATGGAAGATTGGAACGGTCCTAGGGAAGTTACTTTGTCCGGCAGGCTGGTGTCTGTCTGTCTGTGACTTGTGTCGGAGGGGAGCTCGCGCAGCCAGATGGTATCCCTCAGTTTGCGTAGATGTAATGGCCTGCCGAAGGTTTGACCCCGAGAGGGCCCCCGTGGGTGAGAGCTTTAGGGGAGCCCATGGGCACTTAGTCATTTCCACTGAGGCATGTTGGGGCCCAGCGGAGGGTCTCAATGGGTTCCCAGTGCTTGCGTGGAGGGGCCGCGCGCCAGCCGATGTGGTTGTGATCTACGCGGGCCCTCGCTGATACCTGAGCGGGGGGGGGGGGGGGGGGGCGCGCCTTGGGGGGATCTTGCCACGCGATGTGGCGGGATTGAAGAGCCTAGGGGTTCCCGCAGTTTGCGTCGACGGCAGAATCGCCGAGTTCGGGCGCATGGAAGATTGGGGCGGTCTTAGGGAAGTCACTTTGTCCGGCAGGCTGGTGTCTGTCTGTCTGTGACCAGTATCGGAGGGGAGCTCACGCAGCCAGATCGGTTCCCACAGCTTGCGTCGATGGCATGGCCTGTCAAAGGTTTGACCCCCAGAGGGCCCCATGTGGGTGAGAGCTTTAGGGGGGTCCATTGGCACATATTCATTTTCACTGAGACACGTTCGAGGCCAGCGGGGGGGGGGCCTCGTGGGTTCCCGCAGTTGCGCGGGGGGGCCGCGCGCCAGCCGACGTGCTCTTGAGTTGCGCGGGCCCTCGCTGACACCCGGTGGGGTCCTGGGAGTGTTTTGCCGCGCGCTGAGGCGGGATTGAAGGGCCTAGGGGTTCCCACAGTTTGCGTCGGCGGCAGAATCGCCGGGTTCGGTCGGGCGCACGGAAGATTGGAACGGTCCTGCGGCAGTCACTTTGGCGGGCAGGCTGGTGTCTGCGTGTCTGGCTGTGACTTGTATCAGAGGGGAGCTCGCGGAGCCAGACGGGTTCCCACAGCTTGCGTCGATAGAGTGGCTTGTCAAAGGTTTAACCCCAAGAGGGCCCCGTGGGAAAGAGCTTTAGTGGTGTCCATGGGCACGCATCCACTTCTACTGAGACATGTTGGGGGGCCAGCAGGGGGGGGGTCCTAGTGGGTTCCCACAGTTTGCGGGCCTAGGGGTTTCCACAGCTTGCGTCGGCGGCAGAATCGCCGAGCTCGGTCGGGAGTATGGAAGATTGGAACGGTCCGAAGGAAGTCACTTTGGCTGGCAAGCTGGGGTCTGTCTGTCCGTAACCTGCATCGAAGGGGAGGCGGGCAGGTGTTTTTCTCGCGCAAGCTTGGCGCGTCACCCGCGACAGTAGGCGGGGGCCCGAGCAGCTGGCCGTCGCTTCGCAGCCCCGTCACCCGAAGAACGCCCGTGCAAGAGCAGTTCGGGCCAGACAATGTTCTTTGTCAGGGAGTGGCCCGCTGGAGAGCACCGTTCTGAAGCGGAAAGAATACGAATATCGCTGCGATGCTGTGCCCTGCTGAGCGCGACGTACAGGTGTCCATGAGCAAATGGGCTGCGCCTCAAATCGACGGCGCATTTGGTCAACGTGCTGCCTTAAGCCCCGTTCAAAGTAGAAGCGTATGCGGGGCGGAGCGGGTGCTGCCTCCTCGCGATCGTGGTTGCGCCCTTGGCCAAGTGCCGCCGGAAGCAGATGCGGGGCAATCGGCCGTCTAAGGTTTCGACGTCGACGTGGCGTTCGTGGACGGCGGTGAGGATGACCTGAGTGCGATTCATCGCGCGGTCTTCTGGATTGAAGTTTCGCATGATCTCATAGAGAGCCCCCGCGACCATGCGCAGGCGATGCGGGGGCGCGCCGTTTTCGGTTTGCACGTTGAGGAACTCTGGTGTCACGCGCGCTTCGATGAAGGTGTCCGCTCGGTCGATCTCGACGGAGTCTGCGCTGAAACGGTGACATTCTGCTCGTCGGTGCGTCTGCGTGAGGACATCGAGGATCGAATCGTTGAAGGTGTCCACGATGTCGTTAGTGACTGCCAAAATCTTGCATGAAGCGCAAGCACGGGCGTCGTTGGGGTTGGGGAAGCAGAAGTCGATGGCTTGGCGGGGGTCCAGCAGGGTAGGGCACAATGCCAACTCCACGTAGCCGGGCGTGCCATCAAGTGCGTGTGTGGCGGGCGCGGTGCCGTCGCCGATGGTCTCTAGCCATGCGGCGTAGCGTTCATCTCTGTGCTGGTGGTGCTTCGTTGTCAGGGCGTACAGGTCGGAGGAGTCCCACGTAGTAGAGGAGCGCACGCTCATTGCGACGATGTCCCGTCTGCTTGCGCGCTTGAGGACCGGGGGGATCTGCCGGAAGTAGCCGTAACACACTACCGTCTTGGGTGCGTAATCTTCAGCGTGAGTTTGTCGAAGGACGCCGAGAAACCGAACGACGGCTTCCCAGGCAGTGCGTTTGACGCAGGGCCACTCGTCCCACTGGATGACGGCAGCGCGAGCGAGACGCAGGGCTTCAGCAGTTTGCAGACCGAGCTTGCAAGTGAGCGGGTCTTCGTCAGAGAGAGGGATCTTGAATGTGGAATGAGCGGTGGCGCCGGCGGGGAGAAGCAGGGCCGCTTGGCCGGTAGTGGCGACGTTGACGCGCGACTAGCCGTTGTGTTCTGTGCATTGGTGGATGTACTTCGCTATGGTTGACTTCCCTGTGCCGGCAGCGCCGTGGGCGAAAATGAATTTGGACTGGAGAGCGTCAATGCTGGCGACTATTGCGGTCGTGGCCGCGTGCTGGCGCGGTTCCTTGCGCAGGAGAGCGCGCAAGTCTTGGCAGTGGAGAGCGCGGGGCGTCGCCGCGGCGGGCGAGGCGGCAGGCGCGGGAACAGCCAAGAAATTGAGCACCTCGGGTCGGTCCTGCGCGGCCGCGGCCATGCGCAAAGAGCGCTGCAATTCCTCGCGGGCCGCGGTGAAAGCGAGGCCTGGGTCGAAGAAGTCCTTGAGCATGTGTTTCTCGAACTTGTTGTACAACGTGACTGGCGTCGCGTCGAGGTCGAGGAGGGCGACGAACGCGAATCGTAATTGGTGCGCGGTGTAGCGCAAGTCGGCGAGTTCTTGGAGTACTCGGGGGGCCTCGTCATCTTCCGCGAACATGCCTGTCGCGAGCATGGCCTCCTGGTGCATGGGATATTTGCGGCCGTGGTGGCAGAGGCAATCCTGGAAGCTCTGTTTGGGGACGTGCAGCAGCATCTGTCGGAGGTAGAAGACTTCCTTCTGGCGGGGGTACTTCATTTCCAATCGACACACGGGCGGTTCACCGCGGCTCCGGACGTGCGCGTAGTTCTGGCGACCTCCAGGCGCCATGTCAACGCGTGGTCGGACGGCAATGTCTTTGGGGATGCGATGCCACCGTTGGGACAGAACTGGCCAATCGCGCCCGGGGGGCACGGCGAGGTGAGCGCCGAACGTCTCAGGGAAGAAGCATCGGAAGCTCACGGGGCAGACCTTGCAGACAATGAACCGTTCGAAATATTCGTTGTACTTGCAACTCTTGAAAGGGTCATGCATGGGGCGTTAGAAGTAGCGCTGGAGCTGTGACGTGCTGTGGCCCAGCGCATCTGCTTCGAAACCTTCGGAGATTGCAACCCAGTCCTTGTCTGGAAGGTGTACGGGTAAGCATAAAACTGTTGGGGCGCGGTCGTAGGTGGTGTACCCGAAGATTCCCCACGCGCATTCGGTGGCCACGAGGTGGCGCCCGCGGAAGCCAGTCCGTAATTTCATCCAGTGGTTGATCGTCTGATCCTATGGAGTACAGCGTGTGGTCCGGACCCTTGAACAGGTATTTGAATGGGCATTCGAACAGGTTGACAGACCCGGCGAACTTCACGTTTGCATGGCCGTCCCACGTCAGCAGTACTCGAGGGGAGTACTCGACGACGAGCCGATTGCACCATGCGTTGCGGCGGCCGGAGGCGGGGCCATTGGACTGGCAATTTTGGCAAGTGCCATTGCACGGGCGCCGGCGATGATGCGGGTAGCCTCGTGCGTCGAACTCGGTGGTGTCCTGGAAATGCCATGGGCAGCCTTTGATGCATTCCTGCTCGGGGTCGTCGGGGTGGCAGGAAACATTGCGCCGATGGATCATGTGAGAGAGGACGGCTTCGCGTAGTGGGCCAGGTGTTGCAGGGACCTCGCATGAGATCAAAGCGTCAATCTCGTCTTCTGTGCACGGCGGGTTGTCGACGGCGAGGGCGATGTGCGCGTGCGGCAAGCCGCGCATCTGGTATTCGATCACGCGAATGATGCACTGGCGGCGCCCGCAGAAGTCATTGTTCAAGAATGCGATCATTTCCAAGAGTCTGGCGTGGAAGACGCGGACGACGACGTCTGGTCGATCAGCAGCCGATTGTCCTGGAAGAAGGGCGGCACGTATCTCAGGCCAATGCGGATTGCACGTGGGCGCGATGAAAAACGTGGGCGGCCCTTTCCGGCGAGCCAGTTCCAAACAATCGATGCGGAGTCGTCGGAGATGGCGAGGGGAACCCGGGGCGCTGGAAGGGAGCGCAACCCGAATGCCCGTGGCAGGTTGGCCAGAACTGTTGGCAAGAGTCTCGCACAGGTGACGCCGGGATGCCCGCGTCGTTGGCTGCTCCCGGCGAAGTAAGCTGAAGCGTTCGTCCTCCATGCGGCAGTGCATGTTCACGAGCCATTCGTTGAGCAACCGCCCGCGCGCGTGCATGTGGCTGAGGCGAAGCAGGCACTGCCGGTACCACCACATTTGACTGATGTGGCCGCCGTTGACTTGCGCATCGGGACTCCATCCGCGTCCTCCAGCAAGGAACCACAAAGGGTAGGATAATGGCTCGTAGAAAGGGTGCAGGGGGTGAAGATACCGAGGTGCACTCGTGGAGTGCAGCCGGAATGTCACAGTGCGCGGTTCGGCGCGACCGTCGCCTTGGGCGTCGACGATGGCGGCAAGGTCATTGATGCCATGGTCCCATTTGAGGTGGACAGCTGCGTCGGGGCCTGGGCGGCGCACTGCGCCTAGGCGTGTGACCTCGGTCATGAACGGATTCATGGGCAGCAGGATGCGCTCCAAACGTCGGGGGAGGTGCGCGTCGAGCTGTTGTGTGGCAGCCTGGCGGGCCCTTCCCTGAGGGTCGACGACGAGGTAACGCACTGCTGTGGAATCTTGCGCTGAGAGGAGGCGTCGGTACATGGTGCCGTGTATGCGCAAATTTGAAGGGCGCAAGTAGTTACCGAATCGTAGCTCTTTAGTCGGACCGGCGCTCTGGATCTCGTGGACTGCCAAAGCAAAAATGTTGTTATAGCGGCGGCTCATGCTAGTGAAGCCCGTGAGGCGTGGGGCGTTCGTGGCAAGGTCGTGGAGGGGGTGCCCTTTCGCATTGGTGGCAGGCCAGGTGGACTGGTGCACTTTGAGAGGAGCAGGGGGAGGCAAAGGGAAGAAGTCGCTGAAGGAAACTGCCCATTTGCCGTTGTTGCAGCAGAACGTATACGGCGCGCAAGGAAACAAATGCGCCGAACAATGCGGGCAAGTCCGAGTCATGTCGCCGACCACGAAGGGTTCGTCGTGAAGGCGCGGGCGCCCGTTGGTGGCGCACTCCCGGCAAACCCCTGCAGATCATTGTTGATATTCGCCGAATGCGTCTCTGGGCAATGCGATGCCGCGTCGGGCGCAGGTGTTTTCAAGTCGAGAGCGGGTGTGACCAGATGATTGGGGAGCGGTTCTTGCACAGTTGGTGCATGTCCGAGCCGCTCGTTTGATTTGGTACTTACCAAACCGTTCCCGAGGGAGGTCGAGGTCGCAGCGGGAACAATGGAGCTCGGGGGCGCTGGGTCGGCCACGAGCAGCGGGCCGTTTGTGCACGGGCAAGGGTTGGCCGTCGTCCCCAGCGCAACGTGCGCCACGTCTACGTCGGAAGTGCAGAGCTGTGAGGATTGCAGTTGCAGCGCCACTCTGGAGCCATGCTTTCGAAGCAATCTTTTGAAAACCAGAGAACATGGGATCGTTTGAGCCCAGGCGGCTACGGAGAAGGGGAGTTCGCATGACCAACGTATGGCAATGGTTCCGTTTGGCGCCGGGCTTCCCGCGTGTCGGTTGGAACGTTTGGAACGTTTGGGCTGGACAAACGTTTTTCCAAAAGCGCATGCAAGGCCCAAAGGGGCGTAAGGCCAAAGCCTGACGGAGCCAGATGGGTTCCCACAGCTTGCGTGGATGGCATGGCTTGTCAAAGAGTTGGCCCGGAGAGGGCCCCGTGGGTGGCGGGAGCTGATGGGGGGTCCATGGGCACCTATGCACTTCCACTGGGACATGTTCGGGGCGAGCGGAGGGGGTTCCCAATGGGTTCCCACAGCTTGCGTGGACGGGCCGCGCGCGCGCCGACGTGTTTGCGATCTACGCGGGCCCTCTTGGGCCGTGTTGGGGCCGTCTTGGGAGCCTCTTGGGCCGTTGTGGAGCGAACTGAAGGGCTTCCAACTCCGTCTGGGGGCGTCGGAGACGTCGAAAACGTAAAAGTCTGTCAGAAACAAACGGAAGGTCAACGATTTTTGCTCAGTGTGTCTTGGAAGCGTCTGGGACTGTATTGGGGCGGTCTTGGGGGCTCTTGGGCGGTCTTGGAGCGTCGAAAGCCGAAAAGGGGGGAAAGGTGAAACGCGCCAGCCGACGTGCGTGTGATCTACGCGGGCCCTCTTGGGCCGTGTTGGGGCCGTCTTGGGAGCCACTTGGGCCGTTGCGCAGCGAACTGAAGGGCGTCCAACGTCGATGGCATGGCCTGTCAAAGGTTTGACCCGAAGAGGGCCCCGGTCGGGTGAGAGCGCACGGGAAGTCCACGGGCACTTAGTCATTTCCACTGAGACATGTTCGGGGCGAGCGGAGGGGGTTCCCAATGGGTTCCCACAGCTTGCGTGGACGGGCCGCGCGCGTGCCGACGTGTTTGCGATCTACGCGGGCCTTCTTGGGCCGTGTTGGGGCCGTCTTGGGAGCCTCTTGGGCCGTTGTGGAGCGAACTGAAGGGCTTCCAACTCCGTCCGGGGGCGTCGGAGACGTCGAAAACGTAAAAGTCTGCCAGAAACAAACGGAAGGTCAATGATTTTTGCTCAGTGTGTCCATCTTGGGCTTTCCTGGGGGATGCTTCGAGGCTTTTTGGGGGCATCTGGGGGCCTCTTCGGGGCTTCTGCTGGGAGCAGTATTGGTGCGAAGCGTGTGAATTTCCTGTTCGTGGTCCTTCTCTCAGGCTTCTTGGGGCCGTCCTGAGGCTGTCTTGGGCTGTCTCGGCTGCTTCTTGGGCCGTCTTGGGGTCCTCTTGGAAGCTTCTGGGGCCGTATTGGGGCGCTCTTGGGGGCTCTTGGGCGGTCTTGGAGCGTCGAAAAGTTGAAAAGGCGGGAATGCTGAAATGTGTCCAAAACCATAGTGAAATTGTTGATTTCGGCCTCTGGGTGCGCTCTCGGGAAGGCTCCTGGAAACTCTTGGGGCATCTTGGAAGCCTGTTGGGCCGTTCTCGGCCGGTCTTGGGCGTCTTGGGGCGATTTTTGGGTGTCTCGGGGGCCATGGAGCCGCGCGGGTTCCCGGGGGTCGAACGTTCCTGGGCAATTTTCGGGTATGTGCGGCCGTCTGGGAGGCCTTTTGCGACCGTCTTGGGCAGTCTTGGGGTCCTCTTGGAAGCTTCTGGGACTGTATTGGGGCGCTCTTGGGGGCTCTTGGGCGGTCTTGGAGCGTCGAAAGCCGAAAAGGGGGGAAAGCTGAAATGTGTCGAAAACCTTCTGGAAATTGATGACTTCGGCCTCTGGGGGCGCTCTCGGGATGCCTCTTGGAAGCTCTTGGGGCATCTTGGAAGCCTGTTGGGCCGTTCTCTGCCAGTCTTGGGCGTCTTGGGCCGAGTTTTGGATGTCTCGGGGGCCATGGAAGCCGCGCGGGTGCTGGGGGTAGAACGTTCGTGGGCAATTTTCGGGTATGTGCGGCCGTCTGGGAGGCCTTTTGGGACCGTCTTGGGCCGTCTTGGGGTCCTCTTGGAAGCTTCTGGGGCCGTATTGGGGCGCTCTTGGGGGCTCTTGGGCGGTCTTGGAGCGTCAAAAAGTTGGAAAGGCGGGAATGCTGAAATGTGTCCAAAACCATAGTTAAATTGTTGATTTCGGCCTCGGGGTGCGCTCTCGGGAAGCCTCCTGGAAGCTCTTGGGGCATCTTGGAAGCCTGTTGGGCCGTTTTCGGCTGGTCTTGGGCGTCTTGGGGCGGGGGCCATGGAAGCCGCGCGGGTCCCCGGGGGTCGAACGCTTCTGGGCAATATTCGGGTATGTGCGGTCGTCTGGGAGGCCTTTTGCGACCGTCTTGGGCAGTCTTGGGGTCCTCTTGGAAGCTTTTGGGACTGTATTGGGGCGGTCTTGGGGGCTCTTGGGCGGTCTTGGAGCGTCGAAAGCCGAAAAGGGGGGAAAGGTGAAACGCGCCAGCCGTCGTGCGTGCGATCTACGCGGGCGCTCTTGGGCCGTCTTGGGGCCGTCTTAGGAGCCTCTTGGGCCGTTGTTCAGCGAACTGAAGTGCGTCCAACGTCGATGGCATGGCCTGTCAAAGGTTTGACCCGAAGAGGGCCCCGGTCGGGTGAGAGCGCACGGGAAGTCCACGGGCACTTAGTCACTTCCACTGAGACATGTTCGGGGCGAGCGGAGGGGGTTCCCAATGGGTTCCCACAGCTTGCGTGGACGGGCCGCGCGCGTGCCGACGTGTTTGCGATCTACGCGGGCCCTCTTGGGCCGTGTTGGGGCCGTCTTGGGAGCCTCTTGGGCCGTTGTGGAGCGAACTGAAGGGCTTCCAACTCCGTCTGGGGGCGTCGGAGACGTCGGAAACGTAAAAGTCTGTCATGAACAAACGGAAGGTCAACGATTTTTGCTCACTATGTCCATCTTGGGCTTTCCTGGGGGATGCTTCGAGGCCTTTGGGGGCATCTTGGGGCCTCTTCGGGGCTTCTGCTCGGGGCAGCGTTGGTGCGAAATGTCTGAATTTCCGATTCGTGGTCCTTCTCTCGGGCTTCTTGGGGCCGTCCTGAGGCTGTCTTGGGCTGTTTCGGCTGCTTCTTGGGCCGTCTTGGGGTCCTCTTGGAAGCTTCTGGGGCCGTATTGGGGCGCTCTTGGGGGCTGTTGGGCGGTCTTGGAGCGTCGAAAAGTTGAAAAGGCGGGAATGCTGAAATGTGTCCAAAACCATAGTGAAATTGTTGATTTCGGCCTCTGGGTGCGCTCTCGGGAAGGCTCCGGGAAGCTCTTGGGGCATCTTGGAAGCCCGTTGGGCCGTTCTCGGCCGGTCTTGGGCGTCTTGGGGCGATTTTTGGGTGTCTCGGGGGCCATGGAAGCCGCGCGGGTTCCCGGGGGTAGAACGTTCCTGGGCAATCTTCGGGTATGTGCGGTCGTCTGGGAGGACTTTTGCCACCGTCTTGGGCAGTCTTGGGGTCCTCTTGGAAGCTTTTGGGACTGTATTGGGGCGGTCTTGGGGGCTCTTGGGCGGTCTTGGAGCGTCGAAAGCCGAAAAGGGGGGAAAGCTGAAATGTGTCGAAAACCTTCGGGAAATTGATGATTTCGGCCTCTGTGGGCGCTTTCGGGAAGCCTCTTGGAAGCTCTTGGGGCATCTTGGAAGCCTGTTGGGCCGTTCTCTGCCCGTCTTGGGCGTCTTGGGCCGAGTTTTGGATGTCTCGGGGGCCATGGAAGCCGCGCGGGTGCTGGGGGTAGAACGTTCGTGGGCAATTTTCGGGTATGTGCGGCCGTCCTTTTGCGACCGTCTTGGGCAGTCTTGGGGTCCTCTTGGAAACTTCTGGGGCCGTATTGGGGCGCTCTTGGGGGCTCTTGGGCGGTCTTGGAGCGTCGAAAAGTTGAAAAGGCGGGAATGCTGAAATGTGTCCAACACCATTGTGAAATTATTGATTTCGGCTTCTGGGTGCGCTCTCGGGAAGGCTCCTGGAAACTCTTGGGGCATCTTGGAAGCCTGTTGGGCCGTTCTCGGCCGGTCTTGGGCGTCTTGGGGCGATTTTTGGGTGTCTCGGGGGCCATGGAAGCCGCGCGGGTCCCCGGGGGTCGAACGTTTCTGGGCAATTTTCGGGTATGTGCGGTCGTCTGGGAGGACTTTTGCAACCGTCTTGGGCAGTCTTGGGGTCCTCTTGGAAGCTTCTGGGACTGTATTGGGGCGGTCTTGGGGGCTCTTGGGCGGTCTCGGAGCGTCGAAAGCCGAAATGGGGGGAAAGCTGAAATGTATCTGAAACCAGCGTAAAATTGATGATTTCGGCCTCTGGGGGCGCTCTCGGGAAGCCTCTTGGAAGCTCTTGGGGCATCTTGGAAGCCTGTTGGGCCGTTCTCGCCCGTCTTGGGCGTCTTGGGCCGAGTTTTGGGTGTCTCGGGGGCCCTGGAAGCTGCGGGTCCCCGGGGGTAGAACGTTCCTGGGCAATTTTCGGGTATGTACGGCAGTCTGGGAAGCCTTTTCGGGTATGTACGGCAGTCTGGGAAGACCTACTGAATTAGGTGATGCCCATCCCGGGGGGGGGTCCCGTGTCATGTAATAAGGAAACGGAATATATATATATATATATATATATATATATATATATATGTATGTAAGGTCCAGTTGCGCTGCTGCGCGATTCCGCCACCGCGCTCGGGCGGGCAGGGAATGGGGGGGAGTGGCGGAGGGTCGACGACCACCTCCCCCGCCTCCCCGCAAGCTTTTCGTATTTTGGACCTTTCTTCTGTTCGGAACGTTGGAAGCCCATGGATTCGGCCACTTCAGCGAACGCATATTGGGCTCGTTGCGTCGGGGTGCCTTCATTCGTGCTTCGCAAAAATAAAGCGGAAGGATCCGACGCACACCAACCGCTGTAAGCGTGGTGGCGGATACATGCATGTGAATGTTTTTTGCAGAGGGCGGCACGTGAACATTTCTGTATTTCCGTAAAACAAATGTTGCCGCCTCATGATTAGAACTTTCGAAGCGCACTTTGCTGCGCTTGCTGTCTGATGCCTCGAGCAGCGATTGCCCGAGGGGTTCCGCGGCGCACCTCTTATGGGGGGCCGCGTCCGACCAGCTTGCGAACCTGCGGGTCTGCCGGCGCCCCAATGCGCGCTGGCCGCGCCACGCCGCGCCGTGCAGCGAGGCGCGCCGTGCTGCGCCGCGCGTCGCTCCCTGTCACGTCGAGCGTCGCCCGACGCGTTGGCGACGGTGCCAACTTGCGAGTCCGCGGGCCGCGCCGCGCCGTGGCGCGCGCCTCGCCACCCCGCCGCGCCGCGCCACTCTCGCCGTCGTGCCGCGCCGTTCCGCGCGGGCGACCGACCGCGCAAACTCGCGAATCTTCGGGGAGCGGTATGCCATCCCGCGCAGCGCGCCGCGTCTAGCCGCGCCGCGCGCCGCTCAGCTCGCCGAGCTGCGAGTCGCGACCACGCACGGTCAATTGCGGTTCCATTCTTGGGCACGCGAAGAGGCCCGACGCATACCCAACATGTACACAACATGTACACCATTTTTACACCACTTTGCACCACTTTTGCACCACTTCTAGACCACTGTTACACCACTCTTGCACCACTTTACACCACTGTCACACCACTCTTGCATGAGTTACTTTCGCATTACTTTTTACACCACATGTGCACCACACTTACCCCAGCCCGCACTTCGCGCACGCCAATGCCTCCCAGAGATGCCGCCCGCGCCCCCAGGAATACGGCGGAGCCGCCTGGGATTAGGACTGCAATGAATCAGTACAGTTCTGGGGGGCCCACAGCCGCGCCCGTGAATGCACCAGAGGACACGAATTCAACAGCCCGAAATATTTACACCACTTTCACACCACTTTGACACCACTTTTACGCCAACGTTTACACCACTCTTGCACCACTCTTACATCACATTAACTCCACATGTGCTACGTGTCACATACATTTGTAAAGCGCTCCTGCGCCCTCTCGTGGACTGGGCGCTTTCGCATTGGTGAGCTGCCGATTCGCTTGCGCGGGCCATGCGCGGTGCGCGTTGGGTAGACGTGCTTACGGCCGTCGGGCTCGCGACGGCCGTTTCGCCGCTGTTGTGCCGAACTCGCGAAACATTTGTTACCGTGCGCGCGCGCGCCAGTTGCGTTTCTATCCGCTCCTCTACATGAGTACCCCGTGGATTCAGGGTTGCGCGAGGGTCAGGTTATTTGTGGCCATGGAGCGGAACTTTCGCAGCCTTGGTGATGATAGGACCCGTTGTCCCGACTTCCTGCCGCTGCCCCCCCGCGCGGGCCCCATCGACCGAGGCGATTAGTTTGCAGTCGCGTACCGCCCTAGAGTTTAGCCAGAGAGCGCGCGCGCAGAACGCATCGTTGCCTGTCGCCGCCGCCGCGACTTTTACATCGCGGCGCGCCGCGGCCGCGTTCGATCGCGCATGGCTCGCGGGAAAAACTGAGTTCGAAATTCACGAGAGATTCTTAATACTTTTGCGCAGATGAATAGAATAGCCCTGTGGAGGTCAGCGGCCCTCGCGCGCTTGCCCTGGGACTTAGGAGCAGGCCCGCTAGATCGCCGCTGGCTGCCCTTTGCAGCCTACACCGTTTATGGATGACCTTGTTACCTCTCTGAGATCCATGTGTAAGCTGTGAGGTGCAACCTTGTTGTGCAAGCTATGTGATGTAAACTATGTGATGTAAGCCATGTGATGCAAGCTATTGCCAAGTCCTCACGGCCGGTGCCGCCGACCCTGAAGGGAGCCGACGACGACGACAACGGCGGCGGCGGCGGCAACAACGACGACGCTGACGTGGGCCAGGGTCTTCATGGATGCTTCTTGGGGGTCTCTTCGGAAGTCTTTCGGGGGCCCCTGGGCAGGAATTTTGGGGCCTCTGGGCAGCCTCTTGGAGGCCTCTGGGGAGCCTCTTGGGGGCCTCTTCGGGCTTCCTGGGGGCCTCTTGTGGGCGGGCCTCTTGGGAACCTCTTGGGGCCCTTCGGGGGCTTCTTGGGGCCGTCGAACTGTCCGTTCGGGCCCCCCGCCTGGGCACGCGTTTGGAGCTGTTTTTGGTGCCTCTTTGGGCCGCCTTGGACGCGTTTTGGGATGTATTGAGGTCCTCTTGGGCTGTTTTGGGGCCCTCTTGGAGGCCTCTTGGGCCGTCTCGGGGCCATATTGGGGGGGCCTCTTGCGTCGTTTTGGAGCAGCGGGAAGTGAAAAAGGCGAGGACGCCCAAATCTTAAGCAACAGCCAGCGAAAAATCAATTAATTTCGCCTCCTGGGGCCCTCTCGGGAGTGCTTTTGGAGGCGTCTTGGGGCGTCCTGGAGGCCTCCTGGGCAGTCTGGAGGGTGTGAAAGAGTTTTGGACCGATCGTTTGGCGATTGGGGACCCTCTGGGACTGTCTCGGGGGCCTCTTGGGGCACTCTTGGTCTGTTTTGGTACTTTCTGAGGCCTCCCCCACGGGATCCCCCCCCCCCCCCCCGGACGGGGGAGGGATCAAAGGGAAAGGGCTTCCCTTCGACTCGATTACGACATTGCGTTCGATTTTTTCTCTCGCTGACAAGCTTGAGGAGGAGGGTGCATGGAAAGGGGACGACGGAGACGACGACTGACGGAGACGACGACTCGAACAGACAAACCCCTCACACACGCCGACAGCGCCGACAGGGCCGGTGGATTCGGGCCCATCTACGTGGTGCAATATGTCTGGCGCAAGCTATTTGGTGCAAACTAAGTGGTGCAACTTGCGTGGTGCAAGCTACGGGGAACCGTCCGCCGAGGAGCATCGACCTTGGCGCGTGGAAAGGCCGAACCAAACAAAACACACAAGTTGTGCAAACTATGGGGTGTAAGCTATGTGGTCCAATATATGTGGTGCAGCGTGGTGCGGGCTATGTGGTGTAAGCTATGTGTTGCAAGGTTTGTGGTGGAATGTATGTGGTGCAAGCTATGTGGTACAAGCAGTGCTGTGCAATCTACGAGGTGTGAGCTATGTGGTGTAAGCGGTGTGGTCCGGCGAGGGACGGGAACGGGACCGCCTGGCCCGCATTATTAGGAACCATGGGGCGGCGACGGACGGGAACGGGCCGCCTGGGCCCGCACACGGGCCCAGCTCCCTAGCAGGGAATTGAGACTCCCTGAGTGCAAGCAGCGTCTGGGCAACATCCATGACACATACAACTGTTGTGGCTGCTGCCGCTGTCTCTCACCTTCGCTTCTGCTCTTAACTCGGAGGCGACGACGAGAGCGAATAGCCCCGGGCAGTGCCATGCACGCATCTCCAGGGGTGCCGCTGTTCCATGCCCTCGGCGAGGCTCCCGGGCGACTGCGCGCGGTGCTCGCCCCTGCGCCCCTGGGCTCTCCGCCCCTCTCCCGTCGCCACCGATCTTCTGGGGCACCCGCAGGAGCGCGAAGAGGCGGCCGCGCCTCGCGCTCCTCTCTCAGGAGGAAAAGAAACACACAGACACAATTAATCCTCGATTCCCCAGAACATATGGGAAAATATGGGAAGTGGGGGGGAAGACAGAAACCCAGAAAACATGGGAAAATATGGGGGATATTTTTATTTGTGTGTATTTCTTTGTGTGTCCTGGGGCCCCTTCATTCTCGCGGCCTGGGCAACGGAAGAGGGCCGCTCTCTCGTGTGAGCGCGATGGCGCGAGGGTGCGTAGCGAGGACTTCCGCTCCGCGCGCCGCACGGCGCGAGGGCGCGCAGCCAGCTGTCCCTAAAGGCGACGCCAGGACGAGGATACGGCCGGGCGAGGACCCATCGGGGATCTCTGAGATCCCGCGGCTCTGGAGGACGTCTCGGGCGCCGCGGCCTCCTCACAGCGTGGAGCGTTCTGGAACGCTCGGAGAGCGTTCCGGAGCGCTCTGGAACGAGCGTATCCTCGTCCTGGCCCGAGTTCCAGATCTTGCCCCGCTTCTGGCCCCGTGACCCTCCACGGCTCGATCCAGCTCTGGATGCCAGAGGGGGGAGGGCGCTGCGAAGACTGGCCGCGTGCAGACGGTGCCCGCCCGGCCAGTCCCCCGGCGCCCCCTCGGGGTGTGGCTGCTCCCGTGCGCCAAGAGGCGTGGGGAACTTCTGGCTGCGTGCGGCTGATGCGCTGACCAGCTGAGTCCACGGGTCGATCCAGCTCTGCGGGTCCGCGGCTCGATCCAGCCCGAGAGCTCTAGCCGTGTATTTTCTTGCCTCGACTTGTCGTCTCTCCGCGGTATGTTATGTCGGTGTCGTGGCCCCTGCTGTTGGGGGGGGACCGCGGCGGGCAGCAGCCCGACGTGCTTTTCGAGAGCTGTAGGTGGTTGGCAAACGCTGACAATCTCAGCAAACCGAGGCAGGGCAACAGTCACTTGACGTGACTCTGGGGCAGGCGCTCGACGAGAAGGGCGCGTCAACCGTGAGAGGCTGTCTGCGGCGAGCGCGTGAGAGACGCGTGTGCTGTGCTGAGTCAGGCGTGACTCCGCCCGCCGTGTCGGCGGCCGCAAGAGAAGTTTCGCTGTACGGGCGCGACCCATGTGAGCAACGCCCCAACAACGGGATCGTTTGCGCCGACATTGGCGCGTAAGCTGCCCGCGTGAGGTCGCGCGTAGGTGCCCTCGTCTCCAGCGCAGCGTGCCGCGCCGGCGGCCCGCATAAGCCGCCGCGTAAGTTCGCTATGCCATCCCGCGTAAGACCCGTTCTTGATCGTCGCACGCGTGCCTCGTGGCTCGATGATGATGGGGAGGCAGACCATGACGGTCTGGCGCGCACTCGCTGAGCCGTTACGCTGCTTCTCTCGCCCCCCCCCCCCTGTCGCCTTCTCCTTCACTCCCCCTGTTGGCATCCCCCCCCCCTCTCAACATCATCCCCATCCATTCCCGTCCTCACCTTTCCCTTCCTCCTGACCCTCCCGCGTCCTTCTCCACCTCTCTCTTCCTGCTGAACAAAATCCGTTCAAAGTGGGTCCCTGGACTCCAAGCCCCTCCCAGGATCCATCCTGGCAAGTTTTCCAACCCATACTGGTTTTCGACGGCCCTCGGGCCTGAAATGTGCCTCCAGAGGCCGAAATCGAATACCACCTCGAACTTCGTCCTCATCGTGGTCGTCTTCACGGTCGTCGTCCCTTGTTTTCTGTAGCCCATCTTCTTCTTCGTTCTCCCCTGCCCCTCCTCCGCAGTGGAACCCTGGAGGCAAGGAGCAGCTTTAGTTCGGAAACTGGGCTTGGTGCTTCTTCGCGCTTCCTGGGCCCCAGCAGCAGATCTCGGAAAGAGCGCTTTCTGTGGTCGCTTGGAGGGGGGGGGTTGGAACCCTCCCCCCCTTCTTCCCCTCTCCTCGGGCTGGCGCTGCGCTTGCGTCGGCGGCGGCCGGCGACGGCGGCGGGGACGACGATTTCTATTTCTGGGCCGGCGCCGGCGCCTGCGGCGGCGGGCGGCGGTGGCAGGGAGCGTCGACGAGGACGACTGCGGTGGTGGTGGTGGTGGTGGTGGTGGGTTGTGGTGGTGGTGGTGGTGGCGGTGGTGGTGGTTGTGGTGGTGGTGGTGTGGTGGTTTGATGTGGTGGTGGTGGTGGTTGTGGCGGTGGGTGGTGGTGGTGGTGGTGGTTTGGTGGTGGTGTGGTGGTGGTTTGTGGTGGTGGTGGTGGTGGGTTGTGTTGTTGGTGGTGGTGGTTTGGTGGTGGTGTGGTGGTGGTTTGTGGTGGTTTGTGGTGGTGGGTTGTGGTTGTGGCGGTGGTTTGTGGATTGGTGCTGGTGGTGGTGGTGGCGGTGGTGGTGGTGGGGTGGTGGCTTGTGGTGGTGTGGTGGGTTGTGCTGCTGGTAGTGGTGGTGGTTGTGGCGGTGGTCGTGGTGGTGTGGTGGTGGTTTGTGGTGGTGGTGGTGGTAGTGGTGGTGGGTTCTTGTGGTGGTGATTGTGATGGTGAGTTGTGGTGGTGGTGGTGGTTGTGGTGGTGTGGTGGTGGTGTGGTGGTGGTTTGTGGTGGTGGTGGTGGTGGGTTGTGGTGGTGGCGGTAATTTGTGGACGTTTGTTTTGGTGGTGATGGTGATGGCGATGGTGGTGGTGGTGGTGTGGTGGTTTGTGGTCATGGCGGTGGGCTGTGCTGCTGGTAGTGGTGGTGGTTGTGGCGGTGGTGGTGGTGGTGTAGTCGGAGGTGAGGGGGTGAGATCGAAGTGGAACGGAGAGCCCCCTACCGGGAAATCGGTTTCGGTTTCGTGTTCGTGCGTGCCGTGCGTGCGGGCGAGGCGAAGCTGCGTGGGCGGGCGAGAAATAAGCCTCCTGTAGCTGAGGCGCGGCCGGACAAAAAGTCTCCGTTCCGGCAACCGGTGCCCCGCTGTGTCCCGCCGGTGTCCCGCTCGGGGGCCGGTGGCGCGCGGTGTCCCGCCGGTGTCCCGTCGGTGTCCCGATGATGATCAGAGCGTGAATTACCTACCCCGCTTTCGCTTCCAGGAAAAACCAAGTCATACCACGCGCCTCCTCGTCAAGCGACCTGACCAGTACAGGCCGTAATTTGGCATCGCTTGGTATCTCTTGGAAGCGAGGGTGGTCAAAAGCGAGGTAGGTTTGTTTTCCCCCTAGATGATGATGGTGATGATGTTGACGATGATGATGATGATGATGATGATGATGATGATGATGATGATGATGATGATGATGGTGATGGTGGTGATAATGATGGTGTCCCGATGATGATGATGATGATGATGATGATGATGCTGATGATGATGATGATGGTGTTGACGATGTTGATGATGATGATGATGATGATGATGATGATGGTGATGGTGGTGATGATGATGGTGCCCCGATGATGATGTTGATGATGATGATGTTGCTGATGATGATGATGACGGTGTCCCGATGATGTTGATGATGTTGATGATCCTGGTGATGTTGATGATTATCTGATGTTTTGATGATGGTGGTGATGAAGATGATGAGGATGGTGTCCCAATGATGATAATGATGATGATGACGAAGATGGTGTCCCGAAGGTGATGATGTTGATGATGAGGATGATGATGAGGTGGTGATGATGATTTTCATGATGGTTGCCCAATGATAGTGATGATGATGCGGATGTTGATGATGATGATGATGGTGTGCCGATGATGTTGATGATGCTGGTGATGATGATGGTGACGATGATGATGGTGTTCCGATGATGATGCTGTTGATGATGCTATTGCTAATGATGATGATGGTGTCCCGATGGTGGTGATGGTGCCGATGATGTTGTCCATGATCATGGTGATGAGATGATGATGATAATGGTGGTGTTCCGCTGATGATGATGGTGTCCCGATGATGATGATGTTGATGATGATGGTGACGATGATGGTGTCCCGATGATGGTGTTGATGAGGATGTTGATGATGATGGTGATGAGGTGATGTCGATAATGGTGTCCCAATAATGCTGATGATGTTGATGACGTTGATAACGATGATGTTGATGATGATGATGATGATGATGATGATGATGATGATGATGATGATGATGATGATGATGATGATGATGACGTTGATTGTGATATCGATTGTGATATCGATAGTGAGATCGATAGTTAGACCGAATGTGAGATCGATCGTGAGATCGATAGTGAGATCGATAGTGAGATCGATTGTGAGATCGATAGTGAGATCGATAGTGAGATCGATCGAATGAAATAGATCGAGTGAGATCGATTGTGAGATCGATCGAGTGAGATCAATCGAGCGAGACCGATACTGAGATCGATCGTGAGATCGATAGTGAGACCGATCGAGGGAGACGTTGGTTCCTCCCCCCCCCGAACCTCCTTATCACCCGAAAGGTGGTCGTATAGGTAGGTTGTGGTGGTGGTGGTGGTAGTGGTGGTGGGTTTTTGTAGTGGTGGTGGTGGTGATGGTGAGTTGTGGTGGTGGTGGTGGTGGTGGCTGTGGTGGTGGTGGTGGTGGTGGTTGTATGGTGCTGTTGGTGGTGGTAGTGGTGGTGGGTTGAGGCGGTGGTGGTGGTGGCAGTGGTGGCGGTGGTAGTGGTGGTAATCGTCGCTTCGTCCCCGCCGTCGCCGGCGCCAGCGCCGGCGCTGCTGGCCGCCGCCAGCGCCGGCGCCGAGGGAGGGGGGTGGGTTGAACCCCCCCCCCTTGGGACGGGAGGGGGGGGGGGTTTGAAACCTCCCCCCCCCCCTTGGGCTGCCTCTGGTCATCGTCGCTGCGTCCCCGCCTTGGGCGCTGCTGGCGGCCGCCAGCGCCGTCGAGTTTTTTGAGGCGCCCTTCGCCTTGCCTGGGCCGCCTTCGAGACTTCCCAGGATCCGTTTCTTACCTGGGGTCTCCTGAAGATGCTGGACGGGGCTAGGACGAGAATCAATCCGTGCATGCCAGAGCGTTCCGGAACGCTCTCAGAGCGTTTCGGAACGCTCTGAGAAGCCCGCGGCGCCCGAGACATCCTTCAGAGCCGCTGGATCTCAGAGATTCTCGATTGCTCCTCGCCCGAATTTCTCCCCGTGGCTTCGTCTCAAGATGTACTTTGATAGTGCCCCCCTCCTGGTTGCCACGCCGGCTCTGTCCCCCCCCACGCGCCCCCTCAGCTGCGAAGACGTGGAGCTGCCGCCCAGCAGCTGCCGGGGGCGCTCCAGGCACGGTGCGCGGAGCTCCTCCCCAACGGCGGGCACGGCTTGCCAACGCGCGGGCGCCTCGGCCCACGGGTGGACCAGGATGCAAGGGCGCCCTCGAGGGCGTGAAGGTATTCGCGCTTCGCGCTTCGCGCTTCTCGCTCCGCGCTTCGCGGTTCGGCTCCGATGCCTCCTCATCCTCCTCTCCTCCATTGGGGGGGCGGCGCGAGAGCGCGAGGTTATTCGCGCTTCGCGCTTCGCGCAGCGCGAAGCGCGAAGTTAGGCGCCTTTGAGGATGCGAGACGCCCGAGGACTAGAAGTCGACACCGACAGCAAGGTCGTAGATTCTTCTCCACCGATGGAGGTTCGATGCTCGAGATTTTTGGGCGTTCCTGGCCTCTCGTGGTTTTTTCTGGAGGCCGTCGGAGGGCCTCCTGGGACCA
This sequence comes from Prorocentrum cordatum, assembly GCA_963575745.1. Lineage (NCBI taxonomy): Eukaryota > Dinophyceae > Prorocentrales > Prorocentraceae > Prorocentrum > Prorocentrum cordatum. The sequence goes on from CAUYUJ010022503.1 coordinate 1,238,609, forward strand.
CCTGGGACCTCTGGAGGCCCCCCCAGAAGGCTCCGGAGACTTCTGGAGACGTTCGCAATGATGATATGCGGAATGTTCAGATACATGTGTTAGGTCATCGGAAAGACCAAGGTCGATAGCACCAAGATCGGGGGTCCTTCTTCGAGTTGACCCCAGCTCTCGGTGATGGTGGTGTCAATCCATAGTCCTCCTAAGTCCTATGGCAGGACGGCGTGAAGACGGAGAGGCGGGCCGCCCCAAGTGATACGCTCAATTGTGCCGGTTCGAGTTAACGAGAGGGGTTGCGGGGGCGCCCACGCTGCAAGAGGGCAGCTGGTTGCGGCTCGGAGCAGATCGCTTGGGACATGCTTTGATCAGGATATGGAGAAGAAGGTTGGTGACGAGGAGATTGACGAGGAATAGGCGGAGGTGGTTGCAATGTGCAAAGCTCACCAGTCTTGCTTTTTCCAGGACTATTCTTTGACCTGACCTGTCCCCTGGAACGTGAGCGACTTGCCACAGAGACGGTCCGTAGATGCACAACTGACTGGGAAGAACAATCTCAAGAATTCTGTAGCGGGGGCAGGGTGACGACGCTGGGCTGGTGATGCGCAACTGAGGCGGACGACGACACGTTTGCGGTGGAGATTTGGGAGTTGCAGCGCAGGGCCACTCTTTTCCACACAGAGTGGACCGCGCCCTTCTTGCCGCATGACAGGAGCCGCTAATCAGATTTGTGTTTGATGATGGGCTGATTGGCTCAGTGATAGTTTCGCACCTTTGGACGAAGCTAGCTGCATTACTATGGAGTGATCTTGAACATTGCTTGCGCTTAGGGTTTTCCCTTTGGGTATCATTGACCTCTGCGCCGTGGTCGGCTGTTGGCGCGTGGAATGCCATGCGTGGAGTCACACGACTTCATGTGTTGCTGTGCGTGGACTCGTGCGCGCGGGAAACCGTGCATCGTTTGTCGTGGTTGGCATCCTTTGCGTGCACCTGCATGCGTGGTCTCCCATGCGTGCACTCACATGCTCTTTTTGTCGCGGTTGGCCATTCGCGTGGCCTCCGATGTGTAGACTCCAGTGCGTGATCTCCTCTGCGTGGATCAGTATGCGTGGACTCCTATGCGTGGACTCGTGTTGCTTCCTATGCGTGTGTATTGATGCGCGGATCTCTATGCATTGCTGGGTGGATTCCTATTTACGGACTCGTTCTCACATCGTTATTCTTTGTTGGTATCTCCTCCCACGCTGCCACCTGGCGGACCGATAGGGGTCCTATCGCTCCCCTCCGTTGCACTCGTCAAAAAATATGACTTCGTTGAGCTTCCTCTCGACGTGGGCGTTTTCTCGCCACACTTCGAAATTCGTTGCAGGACTGGGACGTGGCGCGCATCGCGCGCGGGAGTGCGACATATAGTTCTCGCCTCAGCGCCGCGTAGATTTCGCTTGAATGTTGCGCTCCCGCTTGAGCGTGGTTCGCAATTATCGCTCGCCAAGTCGTCGGCGGTGGGGCTGCGTGGGAGCGGCCGAAATGTCGCTCTCGCCCGAGGCGCTGCGCAGATTTTGCTTGAAAGTGCTGCTCACGCTCGGGCACGGCGCATATCTGTCGCTCCCTCTTGTCCGAGATGTCGCTCTCTCCCAGCGCAGGCGTTGCTCGAAAGTTGCGCTCTTGCTGGGTCGCGGTGCACGCTGTTCTTGGCCAGTCCCATCGGAAGACCAGCTGTATCGGAAACGGGCCGGGCGTTTTTTTAGCCAAAGCGCTGCGCAAAGAATTTCTGGAAGTTCGGCTTTCCTTTGTTTTCGGGAGCGGGGCCGTGCGCTCGCGCGAGCGCCTTCTGTTCGACGTGCTGGGGTGCGCGCCGGTCTCAATGTCCAGTTGCCTGCGGCAAGTCTCGCCACCGTGCCAGCGCAGCACTCGGAGGGGCGACGCTTCGAACACCGCTCAGCTCTCGTCTGTGTTCCTTTGAGGGCCCTCGTGGGGCCTACCATGGCCATCTTGAGGCTGTCTTGGGCTCCAATGGGGCCCTCATGGAGCCACCTCAGGGCGCTCTGCGGCCAGTGGAGTCTCTTGAGTGCCGTCTTGGGGTCCACTTGGGGCCCTCTGGGGTTGCCCTGGGCTCCGCTTAGGCCGTCTTGGGGTCCCTCTTGTCTCTCCTAGGCCGTCTGGGGGGCCTCTGGAGGCACTAGTTGTGTTTGATTTGCCTCTTTGGCTCTTCCAAAGCCGTCGTGGAATCGGTTTGAGCCGAGATGCCTCGAGAGCCAGATCACTTCTTGGATTGTTGAAGGGCTTTGGTCCTTCCTGGACGGCCTCATGGCCTTCTCTCTAATGTCTTGTAGGCCTCTTGGGGCTGCTCGCCTCTCGGGGTCTTCTTGGGGGCTGTTGGGTGCCTCGTGAGGCAGTGCCAGGCCATCTTCGCGGCCTTGATTGGATTCCTGGGCCGCTTGGCTGCCTCGATACGCCCGTTTTGATTCGCATCACGTACCGTGCTCAAAACGGCCGTGTGGATACGCTGCGTGTTGGCTCAGCGTATTTGCCCACGTTTTGGCGAACGTATCGCGTCAGACCTACGTTCTCAGTTCACCGTGTCGAGCTCCGTATCAATAAGCTGCGTGTTGCGTGCTGGTTATCGGGGCAGCTAGGCTGGGCCGTCTTGGAAGACCTCTTGGGGCCTTCGAGAGGCCCAGGGACGCGTCGGACCGCCCCAGGAGCCTCGGGAAGGAGGGGCGTTGCTTTGAGGTCCGTCCCCCGTCTCCCTACTCGAACATTGCGCAGAAAGGGTCGCATGACAAGCCCGTGTGTAACACTTAATGGTGCCGCGTAGCATAGCATAGCGCCACTGCAGCGGTTGATTTTTTATGCGGCACGACTCGTGTGAGAGGTACAATGTCTTGGGCTGCGCGTCCTCATGCGAACTTGCTGAGGGGGGCGTTCGGTGGAGCTTCATATGTGGGTACGGTCCGCGTGAGTGGCATGCCCATCGAATGCTGCGCGTCACTTTGTTAGCCGTTGTGACACTGCTGGGCGCAACACTTTGAAAGCGACCAGCTGCGCCCGATGACAAAGTGTCGTCAAAGGGAGTATCCAGGCCCATCCGCCCGAATGAACAGTGGACGACGACAGCCGACACGCACGTCAAACACCATTCGAGCAGACATCATTCGAGTGCCGCGTGGGTGGAGGTGAAGGAGGACGAGAAAGAGGAATCGGATGAAGGAGGAGGGAGAGAGGGAGGAGGAGGAGGAGGAGGAAGAGGAGGAGGAGGAGGCGGCGGAGGAGGAGGAGGAGGAGGAATACTAATACTACGAATAATAAAAATAATAAGAAACCTACTACTACTAATAATAATATTGAGAACAGTCATGCGAACAATAATGCTAATACGACTACTTATAAGAAGAATACTATTGATACGACTGAAACGATTACGAATAAGATCAATCATCATAATACTCATAATTATAATACTTAGAAGACTAATAATACGGATACTAATATTACGAACACTAGTAATAATACTACTACACGTGATCAGAAGAAAAAGAAAACGAATAATACTAATACTAATACTAATAAGAAGAAAACGAGGAGGAAGAGGAGGAGGAGGAGGAGAAATCTCCTTGGTCGGGGAAGAGTATGAGAAGAATGAGGATGAGGAGGGAGGGAGAGGGAGAGGGAGGGAGGGAGGGACAGGGAGGGAGGGAGGGAGGGAGGAGGAGGAGGAGAAATCCGTAGCCATTTTGGCTTATATCCGGAGAAGGGGAGCTTAGATATTTGCGTGTGGCAAGAGGGAGTCGCGCCTCCACCAGCAATCCCAGGGGACCCGTTGTTCTGGGACCCTCACATACGTGCCTTGTTTTCAGGGACTTCGCTATGGAACATTCCTGTGCCGAGAGCACTCCTCGTCGTTGTGTGAGCTCCTGTTGGAGCCCATGGGCAAGGATGCTAAAGGTGTTCTCCCGTGCTCAGCGTGCATGAAAAGGTAGACTTGAGCTACAAAGCAACCTTGGTGCCTCAGGAATTGCCTTTCAGACCGGCCCCAGCTCAAGGCGTCTGGGCTGAAGGTAAAGGTGCAGCAGAAGGCACATTTCTCCAGACGCCGTTCGGGAATTGTCCATGGAGTGAGGCACCAGGCCGAGGTGCTCCACCCAAGACGTCCACTCCACCCCCCAGAGCGGCCCCAGCGTAGCATGCATCTACTCTTCCCGTGGCGGACCTTTCGGACCAGCTCAAGGGGAGGTTTGGTGACAAACGGGTAACATAATTCAAGGTCTTGCAGAACCTATGTGTCCAGATCCCTGCCCCGTAGCCGCATGAGCATTTGCTCGAGAACACCATCTCGGCCAAGGGAGTTGCTTCCCGTAAGGCGTAGGCTCCTCTCGAAAGCTGTGTCGCGAAGGAGGATGAGGCGGCCAGCGGGTGGCGGAGTGCAAGGAGTCTACCAAAGAGGCGGCGATGGCGGAATCTCAGCCAGGCAACACAGCGATCAGCTTGTCACAGTGGCTTGCCGATGGCAATACAGAAACGGTCGAGGGCATTGATGGCGAAGTCTTGGACATCTCAGACGTGGAAGCCGAGGATGCAGAATACAATGAGTGGGATAAGCTCAAAGTGCACGTCGGGAAGAAATATAGACCGCGCTCGTGGGGCCCGACAGACTAAAAGGGGGGCCCCAGCTTGAAGCTACCCCCCTCCCCCCTTGCTTGCTAAAGGGGGGGGAGGCCTCGGAAGCCCCCCCCCCTCCCCCCCTTTTCGTGGTCCGGAAAGGGGGCGGGGCTTCCAAGCTACCCCCCCTCCTTCACTTTAATTGAGCCGGGGTGAGCCCCCCCCCTTTGAAATGGGGGGGGGACGGGGGGGGCTTCCAAGCTACCCCCCCCCCTCCCTCCTTTTAATGGAGCTGGGGTGAGCCACCCCCCCCTTTGAAAGGGGGGGGCTTTGGAAGCTCCCCCCCCTCCCTGCCTTGGTGCAAGAGGGGGGGGGCTTGAAGCCCCCCCCCTCTCCTCTTTGGCTCGTGTGGGGGAGGTGAGAGGAGGGAGGGAGGATGATTGTATGGCAATGTATTGGACTTGCGATGGCTGGGTATTCGTTTTGAATAAGGGACTGGTCTCCACCTTCCTTCCTCCCATCCTTGGGGGTCTGCGATCCGCGAAACTGTCGCCACTTTCGAACGCTGCTGGTGGGTCCAGCAGAGTGAGGCACCGCGCTGACCCGAGCGAGACCTCGCCGTCCCTGGGGGGGCTGCGATCTGCGAAATTGTCGCCACTTTCGAGGGCTGCTGGTGGGGCCAGCGGAGTGAGGCACCGCGCTGACCCGAGCGAGACCTCGCCGTCCCTGGGGGGCTGCGATCTGCGAAATTGTCGCCACTTTCGAGGGCTGCTGGTGGGTCCAGCGGAGTGAGGCACCGCGCGGACACGAGCGAGACCTCGCCGTCCCTGGGGGGCTGCGATCTGCGAAATTGTCGCCACTTTCGAGGGCTGCTGGTGGGCTCGCCACTTTCGAGGACTGCTATTGTGTCCAGCAGAGTGAGGCACTGCGCGGACCTGAGCGGGACTTCGCCGTCCCTGGGCGGCCATGTCATGTTGTTGCTGCCCCGCCCACGTTTCAAGCACCTTGCCCACAGTCTCCTTTTGGACCTTGCGTCTTCCTTAGTGATTCAGGGCTTCACTTAGTTACTCATCGTTTTTCCTTTGATTGGGGACCTGCGAACCTCCCGAATGCCGCTCGCAGAAGTATAGGCGTCCATGCCACGTCGCCGCCTTCTCGTCAAGTCTCCCAAGCTACTCCTGCCCCGCATTGCGCAGGGGTTGGGTACGTCGCCAGGGTAATTATCAGGGAAAGTCTTGAGGCTCAAACTGGGCCCTGGCCCCCAGGTTACAACAAGAGCGGCTCCCGCCTCAGACTTCCTCACAATTTAGCCAGGACCCCCGCCCCCGCCCGAGACTTCCTCGCATTCTATTCAGGAATCGCGCTCTCGCTTAGGAATTCCTTACAATTTATTTAGGAATCGTTCTCCCGGCGCTCTGGAGTCGCGCTCTCGCTGGAGATTTGCTTGCAATTTACGGAAAAGTCGCGCCCTTGCGTTGGAATTTCTTGCAATTTGCTCAAGCGCCCCGCTCCCGACACCCAGGCACCGAGGAGTCGCGCTCACGCTTAAGACTCCCTCGCAGATTACCTAGGAATCGGGATCTCGCTGCCTTTTGTGGCCCCGTTGCATCCCTGCGTGGCCCCCTCGCGGCCCTTCGTGGTCCTGGTGCAACCCCTCGTGGCCTCCTCGCTGCCCTTCGTGGCCCCGCTGTCGCCCTTCGTGGCCCCCTCGCTGCCCTTCGGGGCCCCGTCGCAGCCCTTCGTGGCCCCCGTTGCTGCCCTTCGTTGCCCCGTCGCAGCCATTTCTGGCCCCGTTGCTGCCCTTCGTGGCCCCATCGCTGCCCTTTGAGGCCCCGTTGCTTCCCTCAGTGGCCCCGTCCTGGCCCTCCGCGGCCCAGTATACGTATGCCCTTCGTGGCCCCCGCTCGTTCGCGCCCGTTTTGGCCCCACGTGCATGCCCTTCTTGCCCTTCTTGGCCCCGCTGTCGCCATTTGTGGCCCCCTCATTGTCCTACGTGGCCCAGTTGCTACCCTCAGTGGCCCCGTTGTTGCCCTCTGTGGCCCCGCATTATCTGCCCTTCGTGACCCCCGCTCGTTCGCGCTTCACGTGGCCCTGTACGCATTCCCTTCGTGTCCCCGCTGTCGCCCTTCGTGGCCTACTTCATCATGTCCTTGTGGCCCTGCTGTCGTTCTCTCTCGCTCTCGCTTTCGCTCGTCGTCGTCGTCGCCGTCGTCGTCGACGTCGCCGTCGTCGTCGTCGTCGTCGTCGTCGTCGTGGTCGGTCCCCTGTCCGTCCCTCTTGGGGTCGGGTCGACGGTCCGCGGCCGCCCCGCCGATCAGCGCTGCCGCTGGCCAGGCCGACGGTCAGCGGCCGCCCCGCCGCTTGCCGGGGCCTGGCCTGCAGGGGAAAAAAGGTATACCCCCCAAAAGGGGTTCGATCGAAGACGATGAGGGCGGGTATCGAGGGTTCGAGCAGCACGCATTATTGGACATTCGAGTATATAAGGGCGAACGAACAGTCTTAAGATTATTGTTGTTGTTGTTGTTGCTGTTGAATTCTCTCTTCTGAAGAATAATTATTGTTGATCCCCCCACCGGTGCATACTGTTTTTTCTCAATCAAAGTGTGCCCCTCGACGCTCGCACCCTTTTTGTTGACAGGGAAAGCCTTCCTGCTCAAACTGGCCCCCTGGCCCCCGGGTTACAGCAACAACGGCTCCCGCCTGAGACTTCCTTGCAATTTAGCCAGGACCCCCGCTCCCGCCCGAGACTTCCTCGCATTTTATTCAGGAATCGCGCTCTCGCTTTGGACATCCTTACAATTTATTCAGGAATCGCTCTCCCGGCGCTCTGGAGTCGCGCTCTCGCTGGAGACTTCCTTGCAACTTACTGAAAAATGGCCTTGCGTTGGCATTTCCTGCAATTTGCCCAAGCGCCGCGCTCCCGACACCCAGGCACCCAGGAGTCGCGCCCGTTGTGGCCCCATGTGCATGCCCTTCGTGGCCCCGCTGTCGCCATTTGTGTCCCCCTCACTGTCCTACGTGGCCCAGTTGCTACCCTCAGTGGCCCCATAGTTGCCTTCTGTGGCCCCGCATTATCTGCATTTCGTGGCCCCCGCTCGTTCGCGCTCTTCGTGGCCCCGTACGCATTCCCTTCGTGTCCCCGCTGTCGCCCTTCGTGGCCTACTTCGTGCCCTTCGTGGCCCTGCTGTCGTTCTCTCTCGCTCTCGCTTTCGCTCGTCGTCGCCGTCGTCGTCGTCGCGTCGTCGACGTCGTCGTCGTCGTCGTCGTCGTCGTGGTCGGTCCTCTGTCCGTCCCTCTTGGGGTCGGGTCGACGGTCCGCGGCCGCCCCGCCGATCAGCGCTGCCGCTGGCCAGGCCGACGCTCCGCGGCCGCCCCGCCGCTTGCCGGGGCCCGGTCCGCAGGGAAGAAAAGGATACCCCCCAAAAAGGGCTCGATCGAAGACGAAGAGGGCGGGTATCGAGGGTTTGGGCAGTACGCATTATTGGACACTCGAGTATATAAGGGCGATCAGTCTTAACATTATTGTTGTTGATGTTGTTGTTGTTGTTGTTGTTGTTGTTGTTGTTGTTGTTGTTGTTGTTGTTGTTGTTGAACATTATTTGTTCTAAAGAATAATTATTGTTGGGCCCCCTGGTGCACGCCCCCCCTGCGCCGCCTAGGCCGCAGCTACATTTTCATCATTTTCGTGAGGAAGCCTCAGGTAAAACGATGTGATCCAGATCCGGTTGTTTTGTTGTAATCCGTTTTCCCTTGCAAAAAACACTATAAAATGACATTTCTTGTTCTAATATAATCAAATTTCAAGAATCCCTTGCAAAAAATAAGGTAAAGTGGACATTCGCGCGCGCAAGACGAAATCCTTCCAAAAGCTTAGTGTTCGGAGCGATTTTAACATAAAAACATCAAAAAACCAATGGTTTTTCAACAAAAAAATGTCAAAATCTCATCCCGCGCGCTCTTGCGGATTCGTAGGAAACCCAACACTTTTTAAACATTTCTGTCAAACGGGCTTTTGCGAGCAACTTTTTCGAACTTCTGCAACAACGGTTGCGCACCTGCCAGGGCCATCATCCCTGTCAAATAATACCATGCGGGACACATTCGTTTTTTCTTCGCGCGCGCACGCCGTCGTCGTCGGCCGCGGGGCCCTGAATAGTAGCCACGGTCGTCCGCATGCCACGAAGTGAAGTGTCCGAACGTCATAGGGCGGGAAGCTGGGTGTGGGTGGTGGCGAAGAGTCGTTTGGAAATTTGGTAGAGCTTGAACCGGCCCCCCCACAAAGTGGGGGTATTGCCCGCCTCCTATGAAAACCCTGGCACTGGTGAGAACGGAGTGTCCCCAGTCTTAAATGATTGTTGTTGTTGTTGTTGTTGTTGGTGTTGTTGTTGTTGTTGTTGTTGTTGTTGTTGTTGTTGTTGTTGTTGTTGTTGTTGTTGTTTATCGTGTTGTTGCTGTTGCTGTCGCTGTTGGTGTTGGGGCCCGTTTCTTTATTGCTTGGGGCATGACGGGCGTCATGGCCCCTGGCCCCCCCCTATGACGTAACGCTCCCCCCCCCAATGCGTTCCGGGCACTGCCGCCGTGCGCATCGTGATCCGCATAGGTGTCCGCATAGGAATCTTATAGGAGTCTGGTCCGCAGTCGTCGTCGTCATCGCCGTCGCCGTCGTCGTCGTCGTCGTTATCGCTTGTCGCTCGTCGCTCGTCGCTTGTCGTCGTCGTCGGCACGCACGCAGCTGGAGCTCCTTTTTTACGAAAGGGAGGGCGGAGGCTCCGGGGGCTGGGCGGCCAAAAGGGGGAAGGGGGGGAGGGCTTCCAAGCCCCCCCCCCTTTGGCGCAAAGGGGGGGAGAGGGGGGGGGAGCTTCCAGCAGAGCGGCTCCAAGGGAGGGGGGGGGAGCTTAAGCACCCCCCTCCCTTTGGAAAGGGGGGTAGGGGGGGGTAGCTTCCGGGGCGGCCAAAGGGGGGGGGTAGCTTCCAAGCCCCCCCCCCCTTTGCAAGAAAGGGGGGGGGGGGGGGAGCTTCCAGCAGGGCGGCGCCAAGGGAGGGGGGGGTAGCTTAAGCACCCCCCCCCCTTTGGAAAAGGGGGGAGGGGGGGGTAGCTTCCGGGGAGGGCCCAAGGGGGGATGGGGGGGTAGCTGTAAGCCCCCCCCCCCCCTTGCAAAAAAAAGGGGGGGAGGGGGGGGGTCTTCCAACAAGGGCGGCTCAAGGGAGGGGGGGGTAGCTTAAGCCTAGCCCCCCCTCCCCTTTGCTCGGGCCCTGTGGGCGCGCCATCGTTGACGCCATCGGGCTCACTGCGGGCAACATCCAAGTTCATCGGCAGCAGGCGCGGGAGATGTGACAAAGGCTGGCTGCAAAGCGACCCCGCAAAGACGAAGGACCGCAACGCCCGGCCTCTCAGGGTGCAACGTAAGGCAGTGGCAGCGGCAGTGCTCCTTCTTCTGGCATGGCTGCCCCATCGACTCCAGCGAGGCCACCAGCAGATCAAGTGGAGGCAGGGACCAAAGGCGATCCCCATTTCGATCCGGATGGAGAGGGGGTCACGAAAACCATCGCAGCAGCCAGAACTGCTGTGGCGAATA